>JAOTON010000480.1:0-164682 GCA_034440635.1 Lepas anatifera | reverse complement strand
TGTATCCGCCACTTTATTCCCCTGTACAACATGGAAGAATTGTGCGTGTTAAACCGTTACCGGAAATGCGAGATTTTTAGTAGGTTATGCAAAAAGCTCATGAATAACGAAACTTGCTTAACTATATGAAATGACACCTTAAGACACGGTAATAGAAAAAGAGAAAAAACCTCACAGTATCCGCAACATTTGTATAACCAGTCATTTGGGGGCGGGGGGCATTGTTTGGTATGGGCGTTGGATGGCCCATGTTAGTGTTTTGGCCCCCACGAGGGGTCAAGGTGGAAGAAGGCGGGCTTTTGGGCCTCGGAGCCCAGCCACCTACCTATGAACATTGGGTGAGCTGACATGCCATTTAGCCCCACAGAAGATAGGCTCCGAAAATAGGGAAGAACTAAAAGTAAAAAAAATGTTCAGAAAAAGGAATAAGTTCAACACAATGTTCCGAGAGCATTGCGTTGCTATACCGCTGCAATTGGACTTCTGTGTTCTGCATATGAAGCTCTGTGTGGATACACGGTCACCTATCCACTGATGGTGGAACTTGGGGGCACCTGGGCACGGTGCTCCCCTAAAATGAGAAGGTTTTACATTAACCCTCTGACATTGACTGGAAAGAAATGGGTAAAGTATTCCATTGCCCCCTTAAATCAAAACTTTCCGCTGCTCCTATACCTATCACTAGCCCCCGTCTCCTGTAGTTATCTCGGTCCCATTTTCATTCCTTGTTTT
Source organism: Lepas anatifera (assembly GCA_034440635.1). NCBI lineage: Eukaryota > Metazoa > Arthropoda > Thecostraca > Lepadidae > Lepas > Lepas anatifera. The sequence continues at coordinate 163,950 of JAOTON010000480.1, read as the reverse complement.
TGGTATGCTTATTGATGAAATTTAATGGGAAGCTTAAATACATAAGAGTGTGGCTGTTTCGATCGTCAACACCAACCACACCTGACTCACAGCTGACCAAGCGTTAACAACCTCCGACAACCTTCGACGTTAACAACAACAACCAGCCTCCGAGCCACCTTCGCCCTGGTGGGGGTGTTCAAACAAGCCCCCTCGAACTCGGCTCTTATACGGGATAGCGAAAAACGCGAAAGCAGGTGAATACCTGATAAAATTTATGAAGAAACTACATCAATCACGTTTTAGCTAAGGTCAGTATTGAGGTCATGACAGGTCAAAGAATGTGACATGCTAGAGAAGAGTTTCTGGGCTCTAGCGTCTGACATGAGCTTGAGTTAGAATCATTTTAGGCATAATTGACTTCCTCTTGTTGCGGCGAACGAATGATGTACAGTATTACTGTACTAGGTCAAAACATAAAACAGACTTGATCTAAGGTCATGTTAAGGTCACCATCTCGCCTAGTATAGTCAATGTGCATATAAATCGACCTGCAATAACATTCCAAACGTAATGGCATGAAAATAAAATATGTATCATCATTTTGTGTGAAGTTCTGACCCAAATCTGAAAAACCTGCTTTGGGTAGCCCCAGATGACCTCTCAGAGGTCACAGGTTTAAACTTGTAACATGAACCTATAAAGGGGCCTAGGATACTATTATCACTTAAACCAACACAGCAGACAGATGAACTCGTTTCGACAAATAGTCTTCTTTAACATCTATGGCATGAGGGATAAGGAACCTGTCATCCAGACATGCAGCAGTTTCATCGTTTGGATTTGTGTGCAAAACTATCGTGCGACAGAACTATAAAGGCACAATTTTTGGAGGATATTCAAATAATGCTTCTTGAATTATTCTATAACGTATACAAGCAAGCTTCGATATGAGACATGCTAGACTTATCATTGTTCTAAATAACTAGGATACTATGTTCTGGAGAATGCAAAAGTATTGCCAGCGGTACTTACAAAATTAATGCAATTTTTGGTCAATTTCCGTTTTCCTCATGCATTTGTTTATTTATTTATTGGGCATCTTTGGACCATCCATAAAATACCATGGCTATTCTTAGTCCAGCGTCAATAGAGACCACTCTCAGGTTGAATTAAAAGGATTGCAAGCATGCATCAGTCAGCCAGTCACACAAAACCAATGATACAAGCATTCACAGCCAAGACTGTGATGTACAAGAAAGCTCAGGTAAAACACATAATAAATTTCTAATAAAGAGATCATGATCCATACCTGCCCCGGAAGCCTACGATACGAAAAAATCCCGCAATTTTGTGTAGTGTTCTCAGCGATCCAATATGTGGTATGGGTTTCCATTCGATAGGTTCACCCTTTTACTTATGCCATCTTAAACATTTTTGGAGGTGCGGTCACTCTGACATGCACTGATAACCTGACCTGAGATGACCCCACTTTAAACTTTTGGGGAAGGTTGGTGAATCGATCAAGGAAGGTGTGTAACTACCGCAGCGCTTCGCGTCATCGTTTTTCGTGCCCTGGAGGAACCCAAGGGCCTTCAAACACCACTCCCCGCCATCCTGACGGGGGTTAACCCTCGTCCCACCGGGGCCTATCAATAGCCCCCTAAGGTTTTTTTCGGAATAGCAGAAAAACGACGAGGTGAAGCACCGCGGTTTGAAGGCTCTGCCTGTCACCCCATTATTTTCCCTCCATCCCTGAAATTTTTACCCCGGGTACCCAAGGTCAGGTCACCAGGCGAGATCAAACAAGATCACCTCTTTTCAACTTTTGAGCTCTATAAGAGCTACATTTCTATGTTGATCGATTTTAGACTTCCTACACTTCATGACCTCTCCAGGGTCTATAAGGTGTATATCCGGGATTTTTCTATTTCATTACGTGGGGTCAGGTCATGAGGTGACCTCTCCCATTGAAAAACCATGCGGGAAAGCTGTTTCATGATATAAAAGCCACAAAAATGATTGGAAATACTCAGACTGCTCAGAAAAAGCTTCCTGGACACCCTTTCACGGATCCCAGGGGACATAGTTGCCCTTGACCTCTCCGAGGTCATCCGAGGTCACCGGGTCAAAAATAGTATTTTGTCAATAATTTTGGACATAATTAAGCTAGAGCACTGAATCAAACATCATCGTGTATGCCTAGTCACTGGCTTTCCTTTGATATACGGCAAGGTCACTTTCTGACCTTTCGTGACCTCAGGTTATATGAGGTCACGAGGTGACCTCTCGAGGTCAAACCACTGGCGGGAGGTCATTACGTTCCACATAGCGGGAGGTCATTACGTTCCACATAGTGGGAAAAGGTCTTGCATTTTCCTATCAAATGAACTACTAGATTACTAGACCTCAATAGCTCTAATGGCATAAGAGTTATGTCCAGTTTGCTTAAGCATTGCATATTTGGGTGAAAATAGCATATCTTGACCTAATTTGACCTCTAGAGGTCAAACCAATGACCTGAGCACTTGGGGGCGCGGTAGTGGAGTGGTCAGCGTAGTTGGCTGCCACGCAGCCGACCCGGGTTCAAGGCCCGGCGACTTCCCTGTACAAGAAGCAAGCCGACTCCCGAGAAACCATTTCGACAGGGAAATAGTTGGCGACGCCATATGACCCTGGCAGTTGGTGCGTCGGTAAGCCCCACAAATTATTATTAGACCTGAACGCTTAAACATGCAAAGTTATTTCTTATTGAATTCATGCAAGCTTTCTAATTAATTTTGCAGATTTGCACTAACCCCCATATTTTTGGAGTTAGAGGGGGCATCGATGGCCCCGGTGGGGCGAAGGTGGCGCCGACCCCGCGGGGGTCAAATCTGCAAAATAATGACTTGGGGCCCTGCCCCACCGGGGCCCCGGTGGGGCGCGGGTTAACAATCCGACGTTGTCATGGCGACTAATCCTCTCCACGGAGATCAGCCTGCAAGTGGAGTATTTTCCCGCCTTGCCAGAATTGGCTCTGGTGAAGGAATGTGACTCCTTAACACGCGCACTGGAGGGGGCCTCGGAGGCCCCCACCTGTTTTCAGAGGTGGCCGGAGAATTGCTCGTAGCCGAAACACGATACTTTGCCACATTTAACAGAATTTAATAGCGCGTCGATTGGTGAAGATTTTTGAAAATCTATCGAAAATGTTTTGACTTATAGGCTTTTAAAGTCAGATCTGCATTTTGAGATCGCCGTAATCGCGCGGTCGGACCAGTTAGCGTGCATTGGAGATCGAGTGGTGAAGTCATAACACCATATAACCGGGATTATATGTCAAGGTCACCTCACATGAAGGTCAAGGTCAAGGTCAAAGGTCACATGTCAAGGTCATATCGGCACTTTCAAGGTCACTGACCACAGTGCTTCCGGTCAAATTACGTTACCCGGTCTGACGTACATTATGCTATGACGTCATCGATAAGGTACCCCAATACCAAGGTCAAGGTCAAAGGGCAAGTTCAAATGTCATTTGCAAAGGTCAATCCTCATTTCCCGCCAAACAGTGGCTATAGTGTTAGTCAAAGTGTACATTATAAGTAGTATACTATATTGTGACCTTACGGGTCAATGACCTTGAATGACCTTGACCCCAAAATTGAAGGGAAGGCTTTTTGAGACATTCTCTATATGACCCTGGTCCACCTTTAGCTTATTCCCGCCAATTTCCCGCATAATCATGGCATTTACCGGTCGGTCCCCAGCATGGCCAAGTTTGACATTTATGACCTCGTCTGACCTTGAAGATACTACCCTAGATCAATAAAAATTAGTCACGATGTAGATCACCATAACCCCCGCACCCACCTCTTAAATTTCGTTTTTCTATGTCTCTTAGTTTCTGAGACCTTAGGGGGCCTACCAGCCCCCCTCCAGTGCGCGTTAGTGGCAGACCCCCTCCAGTGCGGGTTTTAACCCTCGCCACAAGGGGGGAGTTTCGATGGCCCTCTAAGGTTTTCAGAATAGCAGAAAAAGCACGAGGTGCAGCACCGCAGTTGAGAGCTCTACCTCTCACCCGATCATTTTCCCACCAACCTTTAAATTTTTTACCCCGAGCCACACTAGGTCAGGTCACCAGGCGAGGTCAAACAAGTTCACCTCAATTCAACTTTTGAGCTCTGGAAAAGCTACATTTCTTGGCCGATTAATTTGAAACTTTCTACACTTGTTGGCTCTTCTAAGGTCTTCAAAATTTATATCAGGGATTTTTGAATTTGGTGACCTAAGGTCAGGCCACAAGGTGACCTCTCCCATAATAAGATATGGGAAAAGCTGTCTTGTGATCTAAAAGTCGCAGAAATGATTTCAAATTATCAGATTTCTCAAAGAGGCAGTCTTAGCCACCTTTTACGGATTCCAGGGACAATATTTTCCCTTTGACACATCTCGGGTCATCCCAGGTCACCAGGCGTCAAAAACAGTATTTTGGTCATAACTTTTGACCTAATCCAGCTACAGCACTGATTTATACGGCATTATGTATGTCTTGTCACTGGCTTTCATTTGATACTCGACAAGGTCACTTTCTGAACTTTCGTGGCCTTAGGTCATACCAGGTCAAAAGGTGTCCTCTGGAGGTCAAACCACTGTCAGCAAGTCATTATATTCCACTGAGCGGAGAAAGCTCTGGCATTGCCTCATCAAATGCACTTTACCAGACCTCAACCCCCTCTAATGGCATACAAGCTATGCGCAATTTTCTTGGCATTGCATATTTTAGTGGAAATAGCCTATCGTGACCCGATGTGATCTCTGGAAGTCAAACCATTGGCCTAAGCGCTTAAACCTGTAGAGTAGAACCTTACTGAATATACACGAGCTTTCCAATGCATTTTGCAGATTTGCGCTAGCCCCAATATTTTCGGAGCTTGAGAGATTATCGATGCCTTCCCCATGGGGCGAAGGTGGCGCCGGACCCCGGTAGGGCGCGGGTTAACATCACTTCCAACTAGGGTACATAAATGACCGGACAGACTTAGGAAATTGAGAGAAAGTGAAATCAAACGTTAATCTATCATTTTTAATATCTTTGGTACGAATGACGCTGACCGGATTTGCATACGCGAGAAGAAGGAAGGTACCATAGGAAGATGTGTTGGAAAACTAATATGTCATGCGATTGTCATATATTTCCCAGTCTTCAAAACTTGTAGGGACATTCCCTACAAGTTTTCGGGGCTCTTAAAACTTGTAGGGACACTGTCCCTAGTGTCCCTAGTGGTGGCTACGCCCATATTCGGGTGGTGGGGTCAGGGTCTCCGTGACAAGTCCCTTGATGACTTTTGTGAGACTCCGACTCCAGCAGTCGATCTGAGGAAAACTTGGACAAAATTTATATTAAAGAATTGTTTTCAGATCATTTGTCCTTATGTAAAAGATGTCATGCAGTATCTGACGATTGAAAATCTATGAAACAAAAAATGTGTAGAAAATATTTCACGATATAGCTCTGGCCCTATATCTGACGTTGAATGTCGAATTTTTAATTAACTAATATTAATTGGGTGTATATCATATTACATATGTCTATTATAATTCCCTCAAATACCAATGTCTTTAGTCAGTGGCTTCGGTAAGTGAGTGTAGCAAGGCAGAACATTTATGTTGACGGTCAGAATTTCAAGGAGCTTCAGAATTTTTGCGGTAGAGTTTGATCTATGGAGGTATTTTACTTCTTTGTTCCCACTGTTTCGGGCTACGTGCCCTGTCTATTGCTCCACTGTGCCAGATGGTCCCACCTGCAGCACACTGTGCCGCCAAACAAGTGTTGCGCGCAAGCGATGGGCTGCACCGCCAGACACGGGCCCTGCTGGGTGGCAGGGCGCGCTGTATGCTGCATGACGTATTTGTAGCTGTATTGTGTAGGCTCAAGCCCATATATAGTCAGGGCCAAGCAAGCTCAGATCCATACCAGTCCATCCACAGTGTATCTCACATAGAGAGAAAAATGTATTCATTTTGGATAAACTGAGTCGGTGCTGAAAGCGAGACCAGATTCTGGTGTCAAACTCGGTTGGAATCAGGAAGAATCAAGCTCATTGTACTCTAGTCGTAGGCTCAATGTAGTCTCTTGGACTAGATTGAGTCTAACACTTAGTGTTTTCTGAAGCTCATAGAATGATCACGCTAAGCTCGGGAATGAAATGTCTCATGACTGGTTTCAAATGATTCTTCGCTTGGTTTAGAAAAACTCCACGGCATCAGTGTATTCCATCAGCAAAATCGTCATGAAATCTTATATTCCAGCTCTCCATGTGGCAAGGATTATAAAAATATGCCCCCTCCACTTAACACGGTAACTAAATTCGATGCAAGGCTCAAAGGAAACCGCCTCTTTTGAGTCTGCATTTGGCATAGAAGTAGTCTACTAGCAAAACTGATGCTGGTATAATTGTAGTCTGTGGGGCATACTCTTAGTCGTGCCTGGAAATTCATTGGGTTCACTGAATGTTCCACCTTAGTCTTCAAGTTTTCTTCTTGAATTACAACTTTCTGTAAATATTTTTCTTATATTGCTGTTGTGACCTGTCTATTACATTAACTTTATTTAACACGCGCGATGATGGGGGCGGAGCGACCCTCGCTTTGACGAGGGGGGCTGGTACCTGCCCCCCCCTAAGATCTCGAGAAACACGCTAGGTAGTGAAAAACGGTAAATGGCGTTGGGTGGCCCATCCACTTTTCCATAAAAAATTCAACCATTTTTTCAGGTCACACTTAAGGTCACTAGAGGTCAAAACATGCCGTCATAAGGATAACATTTAAATGAAGGTTTTTCGGTCATTACATCTGCACAAATAAAGATAGAGCAAAATAACTTTAACTATATAAATCCTCGCAGCAAGACAAATCGCATGATATATAACATGATATTGCTAGGTCAAATCAAGGATTTGACCTGACCTGAGGTCAGGTCAAGGACAAATTAGATAAAATGCATATCATTAGAAATGCAAAAACAAGGCAAATATAATGCAGCTACAATAAACGCTCTATCACCATCTGTTACTAAGCTATTCAGTTAAAACTATTTTTCCCATATATTTCCAACGGAAAGGTCATCGCTCGTACCTGACCTTAGGTCATCGATATCAAAAATAACAGAGCATATTTTCGACAACTTTGTGGGCTCATTATGTGATATGGGTTTCAATCGGATAAGTTCACCCTGTTCCGACTTATGCTATCTTAAACTTTTTCTTAGTTCAAGTCAGTTGACCTGTACTGGTGACCTGACCTGAAAGGACCTAACCTTAAAATTTTCACAGACGTTGTAAAAATGATGAAAAAATGTATGCAAAGTACGGCGGCGCTACGCACCGCCGTTTTTATGCTATCTCCGAAAACCCGAGCGGGTGGGCGGCTACCCCCTCCCTCGGGTCTTTAGGTGACAGGAGAAAAACGGCGGCGCGTAGCGCCGCCGTACTTGGCATGCCTTTTCCTTCATCATTTTTACAACTTCTGTGAAAATTTTAAGGTTAGGTCATCTCAGGTCAGGTCACCAGTACAGGTCAAGTGACCTCTACCTCAAAAAAGTTTAAGATAGCATAAGTCGGAGCAGGGTGAACTTATCCGATTGAAACTCATATCACATAACTGGCCCACCGATTTCTCCAACATTTGTTCCGGTATTTTGATATCGATGACCTAAGGTCACGTACGAGCCATGGCCTCTCTATTGGAAATACATGGGAAATGGTTTTGACGGAATTACTCAGTCACGGACGGCGATGAGCGTTTATTTTAGCTGCATTAGACTCGCCTTGTCTTTGCGGTTCTAATGATATGCATTTTGTATAATTTGACCTTGACCTGACCTCAGGTGAGGTCAAATCCTTGATTTTTCCTAGCAAGGTCAAATTATATATCAATCGATTCGGCTTGCTACGAGGATTCATATAGTTTAGGTCGTTTTGCTCCATCTTTACTTGTTCAGACGTAATGGCCGAAAGCTTCATTTACATGTTATCCCTATGACGGCATGTTTTGACCTCTCGTGACCTTAGTTTTGACCTGAAAAAAGGCTTCAATAGTTTAGATGGAGAAGTGGACGGGCTACCACTCCGTTGACAGTTTTTGCTACCTACCGTGGTTCTCGAAATCTTAGGGGCGCAGGTACTCGCCCCCAAGTCAAAGCAAAGGTGGCGCAGACCCCCGTCAATGCGCGTGTTAATGAACAATCATCTCCGATATCGCCTAGGAGGCCCATGCTTACAATTCAAGCAACATGCCGCTGCCGTCAGAGATAGTAGGCTTCGTTTACTTAACACTGGGGGTCCCTTGCAACCCTTGTCCCTTTTAATGAACGAAGCCTACTATCTCTGACGGCAGCGGCATGTGCTTGAATTGTAAGCATGGGCCTCCTAGGCGATATCGGAGATGATTGTTCATTAACACGCGCATTGACGGGGGTCTGAGCCACATTTGCTTTGACTTGGGGGGCGAGTACCTGCGCCCCCTAAGATCTCGAGAACCACGGTAGGTAGCAAAAAACTGTCAACGGAGTTGGATAGCCCGGCCACTTCTCCATCTAAACTATTGAAACCATTTTTTTCAGGTCATATTTAAGGTCACGAGAGGTCAAAACATGCCGTCATAGGGATAACATGTAAATGAAGCTTTTCGGCCATTACGTCTGAACAACTAAAGATGGAGCAAAACGACCTAAACTATATGAATCCTCGTAGCAAGCCGAATCGATTGATATATAATTTGACCTTGCTAGATCAAATCAAGGATTTGATCTGACCTAAGGTCAGGTCAGGGTCAAATTATATAAAATGCATATCGTTAGAGCCGCAAATCCAAGGCGAGTCTAAAGTAGCTAAAATAAACGCTTTATCACCATCCGTTACTGAGTTATTCAGTAAAAAACATTTTCCCATGTATTTGCAATGTAGAGGTCCTCGTACCTGACCTTAGATCATCGATATCAAAAATACCGGAACATATTTTAGAGAGCTTGGTGGGCCCATTATGTGTTATGAGTTTTAATCGGATAAGTTCATCCTGGTCCGACTTATGCTATCTTACTTTTTGGAGGTCAGGTCACTTGACCTGTACTGGTGACCTGACCTGAGATGACCTAACCTTAAAATTTTCACAGAAGTTGTAAAAATGATGAAAGGAAAGGTATGCGAAGTACGGTGGCGCCACGCACCGCTGTTTTTCTGTTATCTCCAAAAACCCGAGGGGCGGGTACCCGCCCCCGTCAATGCGCGTGTTAAGTCACCTTTACCTCAGGATTTTATCATCAAAGCATCCCCTACAAGTTAATTTGGGGTTGGCGAACTAGCATATATACACGGCCTGTTGGAAGGGGGATGCAACAATAAACCCACTGTAAAGATCACAGAGATAAATACTGTGTTAGATTTCCAACAAAATTTTCAGGATTAGTGAAATGGTACCGTTAAATCATTAAGGGTGACACCGCCAGAACAGATCAAATATACAAAATATTTATAAAATTTAGTTCAAATCATGAAGGTTTTCAGTACTGTTTCCAGCACTTTTGTGTTATAATTCCCTCACACGGTGGGATCGTCACCCTAGAAATATATAGGATAATATGCACTGAGAGAAAAATTGAGTTGTTTTGGATAAACTGAGTCGGTGCTGAAAGCGAGTATGGATTCTGGTGCCAAACTCGGTTGGAATCAGGCAGAATCAGGCTCATTGTATTCCCGTTGCAGACTCAATGTAATCTCTTGGACTAGATTGAGTCTAGCACGTAGTATTTTCTGAAGCTCATAGAATGATCACCGTAAGCTAGGGAATAAAATATATGATGACTGGTTTCAAATGATTCTTCACTCGGTGTAGAAAAACTCCACGGCATCAATGTATTCCATCAGCGAAATCGTCATGGAATCATTATATTCCAGCTCTCCACGAGACATGGTTTCGAAAAATATGCCCGTCCACTCAACACGGCAACTGAATTCGATGCAAGCCTCAAACGAAACCACCTCTTTTGAGTCTGCGTTTGGCATAAAATTAATCTAGTGGCAAAACCAATGCTGGAATAATTGTAGTCTGTGTGGCATACTTTGAGTCGTGCCTGGAGTTTCATTAGACTCACTAGATGTTCCTCGTTAGTCTTCGTGTTTTTTCTTAAATTGAAATTTCCTATAAAGATGTTACTTATCGTACTGTTGTGGGTTTGCTATTACAATAACTTTTTTAATGATAATGAGGGTTATCCAATTTGTTTACCGCAGTCTACTTCAGCCTCAAGAAAAGATAACATAATCATTACTTTGTATTTGGACACAAACATTAAACAAAAATCACGTTCACCATTTTTCGGACACACATGATATGCCTTTAATGAACAGTCCCCCAGGCTGGGGTCCCTTGCATGACGTGCCCCGCTGGGGGCGTTTTTCGCCCCCCCTCCGTATCTCCGTATCGTTCCCCACGAAAGGTAACGGAAAATTATGGGCGGTGTTCGAAAGCTCTTGACAAGACGAAGCAATTTTATACGAAGAATGTTTATGTCAGGTCAATATTGAGGTCAGCATAGGTCAAAGAAGGCTCCATAGGCTTACAACAGAGCAGTGTACGTTTCCCTCTCTAGATCTGCCCTCAGGGGAGCTAAAGCAAATCTTCATGCGTCATTCGATTCCTCTCATCGCGGCGAATCGAATGATGTATAATATCACCTTACGAGGTCAAATAGTCAAAACAACCTGACCTCGAGCGTCAGGATCACAGAGTGACCTGGTATGGTCATGTTGCATATCAATCGGCTCCCCGTGACAATATAAGCACAATGCAAGCAACATAGGAGCTTTATCTCAATTCAGTGAGAAGTTATTTGTAAAACAATCACTCTCTGCTCCCGTGACCTGATGTGACCTTTGAGAGGTCAGATGCTCAAAAACTCAACTTTATGGTCAAGATCGTGGTAAGAATGGGCGGTTTGAGGATTTCCAGTTTCATCTATCCAGTATTTACTGAAAACGAGCCCATTCTATTTTTCACCGTAGACTTTTAATGGGGTGACCAAAAAATTGACCCCCTTAGTTCACCAATATCAAAATTCTGAGATAGCAGACTTGTAGACCCTAATGATTTTATCATATTGTGGAAGTTTCAAACTGATCGGTTTGCTAATGTTCCCTGGGCGCTGCTTTAAACTCGTAATTTTAGGGTTTGAGGTCGGATCACTTGACCCTAAATAGCTCCTTGACCTGACATGACCTTAACTCAAAAATTTGGTCAGATGTGTGAAATTAATCAGGGATAAGGTACTGTAAGTTCCGTTGTTCTGCGTTTCTTCGTTTTTGAGCTATTTGGAAAACCAGGAGGGGGCGAATTTCGCCCCCTCAGCGGGGCGCGTGATAAGCAACAAATGGGTGAATCTATGGGCCCATCAAATACTGCAAAATGAATACCGGTATTTTTCAGATCGATGACCTTGGGTCAGGAATGGACATGTCCATTGGAAATACATGAAAAAACAGAAATTGTGTTTTATTTGTGTAGTTACATCTGAGGACACATTCATATTCTCCAAATTGTAGTATTCTGGACCCCTTTCCAGGTTCATGTTGCAGTTTTTTTACCTGTCACCTCTGAGAGGTCATCTGGGGCTACTAAAACAATTTTCGCCCAGCAGGTCATTTTTGTCCTCTGACTTTGACAGGCTGCAGCATCAGTACCAGTGGAGCGATGTTAATATTTATGATACTGTTACATGTCTTAGAGTGTGGAAAATCCAAATAATGCATCTGTAAATTTTTATAATTTAATGGAGCTAGTTAGGCGGAACTTATTTTGGCGTGTTTTTGGCCGACCTGAAGTAGCTTCACAAATGTTGTTTCTGGTGGTAATGTATGCAAAGCCGAAAAGGGTTTGCATACATGACATTAAGACGAGACCACTAGGAGTCAGATCGTGAAGACATAGTAAGATTTGCTTGAAAGGCTTTGCCATGGGAGACCGTCAAATATGAAGCGGACAAAAATGACCCGCTGGGCGTTGCGCGCATGTGCGGGCCGCTCAAAAGGAGGAAAATGGTGTGTCCTGTGCTCCTGTCTGGTGGGTTAGGTGCATATTGTTACCTAGAAAGAAGGGAGGCACCGTGGGGACTACTAATGCAGAGATGCCAGTTTAAGGGTTTTCCTCTTTTAGAGGAATTTCGATACGTTTCGATACTTTGAAGTCCATGAAATGCCTCCCAATGTTTCGGGACTTGGTTGGTTTTTATATTAGAATTAAATATTTTGAAATATAATATACAAGATGGATCCGAGGTTTTGTGAAGGCTTTATCAAAGACAATTTTGAGGAGCGTTTATGACTTAGTGTAATTTTAGCACTGGCCACTCTGGTAAACTTGGAGAACCTTGTTATTTATAGTGATGGTTTGTGTGTGGTGAACAGTGGATAGAGAATAGTCTGTATGGACAGAGAACAGTGGCAGCCAGAACTTCATTGCTGGGGGGGCGGGCTAGGGGGCTCGAGCCTCCACCCGCCATTGCCTCAGAACAGCCTCCAACTATGCATTTACTAAAGGCCCATTGATATTTCGGGGGGTTGAGCCTTCCTAGCCTCCTCTATCCGCAACTGATACAGAACCAATGACGAGCTGAAAAATGAGTTGGGAGGTATTGAAGCCGCTGGATTGTTGTGAAAAATACGTCTGATGCAGCATAAAATGGGCGAGAGCATGGGAAGTTCTGGAACTTCTGTCTAAAACGTAATTAGCACTGTCGCGGTTTTGTTCCCGGTCGTGTGAAACATTCATGGGTGGAGCCCACAGGGGGTTTTGGGGTCAGGATCCCCTGGGTATTTGGTCTCCCATAGATTTTATATGGGGCTGCATTTTACTGCCGGCGTTAACCCATCCAGAATCCCTCCTGGATCGAGAAGAGGTCTCCAGTCTTGGAGACATCTATATATATCTAAAACAGAGTTGTAACCAATGTCATGGATTGAATGTTTTGCAGGAAAAGAATAAAAATACATTATTTTCAATGAGTAAGAAAGCGGAGCGAATCAGGTAGATATCATGAATATTCCTCCGTAAAAATATATGAAAGATGCGGATGAAAAAGATGATGAGCCGACCGTCGTTGCAGTGACCAGCGACATGCCTGGAAATGTGGGGGTTCACATCGATGAAACAATGAAGCACGCAACCTGCTCCAAAGGAAACTTTTCATGTGTATGCTAACATTAACACAAACATTATAACTGCTCGTTCAAAGCTCACTGAGCATCAGTGTCAAATCCAGGGGAGACGGGAGGAGGGTAGGCGGTGGAGATAAGAAACTGTCCCCCAAAACCTCCGATATTCCCCCATATTCGTAGCATACTGTGCTTTTCACGAATTTAGTCCTGCTCCCCTCCCTCGGCACATCACCAGTCTAGATCGAATACTACCGTGTAGTATTTTCAAATGTGCTGTTTATGTTGTCTAGAATCAAACGTGGAGAACATAAAATTGTCTTAGCATTTTATTATGACAGTTATAAAAGAAAGATAAGCAATCGCTCATCGATGCTGCAGTAAAAGCGATGCGCACCGGCACGCTGACTGCAGTGATTGCGCCGCCCGGAAGCAGGCAGCGTAGTGCCAGCCGAAGCCCTAACCCGCGCCCCGGTGGGCCTCAGAGCCACCTTCACCCTGGTGAGGGGTGTTTGAACTTGGCCCCTATGGGAGATATCGAAAAACGTGAAGGCAGGTACATAGCTCATACAAATTCACAACGAAACTTTATCTGCAACCTTTCGGCTAAGGCCAGTATTAAGGTCATGACAGGTCAAATAATTTGGCATTTTGAGCAACGTTTTTGGGCTCTGGCTCCTGACAGAGCTTTTAGGCACCATTCGCTTTCTCTTGTCACGGCGAATTGAATGATGTATAATATGACCATACTAGGACAAAACAAAAAAATGAGCTAACCTGGCGTCAGGTCAAGGTTACTTTTTGACCTAGCATAGTCAATATGCATATCAATCAACTCGCAAGAACAATCCAAACGCATGCAATGGAATTAACACGCGCATTGACGGGGGCGGGTACCCGCCCCCCGTCAATGCGAAGGTGGCTCAGACCCCCGTCAATGCGCGTGTTAAAACAAAAGCCGTACCATTATTCAATGTAAAATTATTGACCTAAATTCGAAAATTGCTTAAGTAGCTCCAGATGACCTCTCAGAGGTCACTGGTCAAAATTGCAATATGAACCTGGAAAGAGGTCCAGAATACTTTGATTTGGAGAAGATGAAGGTACTATCAGTTTTATCTACACAAATACATCCCAATTTCTGTTCTTCCCATGTATTTTCAATGGAGGAGTCATGGTTCGTACTAGACCTAAGGTGATTGATATGACAAATTCCGAAACATTTTTGTAGAACTCGGTGAGGTATATATATGAGTCATAAGTTTCAATCCGATAGATTCACCCGTTTTTTACTTATGCCGCCTTAAATATTTTTCTTTAGGTGAGGTCACTTGACCTGCACTGGTTGCCTGACCTGAGATGACCCAAACTTAAAATGTTGAGTAAGGTTGCGAAATCGATCAATAATAAGGTGTTTCAAGTACTGCAGCGCTTCGCGCCGCTGTTTTTTCGTGCCGCCAGAAAAACCCGAGGGGGTGCTCAAATACCCCACCGGGGCGAGGGCTTAACGTCCAGCGGGTTATTTTTGTCCGGTGTCATATCTTAGAATCTAAAAGTGGTATTGGTTTCAAACTTTTGGAACATCTTATTTAGCATCCTCTAAGCCTAGAAAATTACTGTTTCGCCATTCTAAAACTTGGAACTAGGTGCAGGCATTAATGGGTTAAACAGTTTTCAGACTTAGGCCAATAACCTTGCATGACATGATTATGCAGCTTTTAGTTTAATACCATTGCGTTTATATCGCTATTGCGTATCGATTTATATTCATATCGACTATGCTAAGTGTAAATAGACCTTGACCTAGCCTGAAGTCAGGTCATTTTTGTTTTTTGACATAGCATAGTCATATAATAAATCGTTTGATTTGCCCTGTCAAAAGGAAGTGAATGGTGCCTAAAATGATTCTAACTCATCTCTTTCAGACCCTAGAACTAAAAATATTACCCTAACATGTTACCTTCTTTGACCTGTCGTGACCTCAATATTGACCTGAGCCAAAAAGTGACCGATACAGTTTCGTAATGAATTTTTATAAGTCATCCAACAGCTTTCGCGTTATTTCGCTATCCCGCATAGGAGCCGAGTTCGAGGGGGGCGTGTTGAAACATCCCTCCTCCAGCAGGGCGAAGATGGGTCGGAGGCCCATCGGCGCTCGGGTTCAATTTGATATTCATTTAACGTGAAATTTTGGAAAAAGACAACATCTTGACAATTTTAATATTGCAAAATTATGTCAAGAATATGCCAAATTGTCAAGATATGCCAAACACTACATTTAAATGGCAAACACTCTGAGAATATGCCAAATCTATGAGTTTTGGCCGTAAATGTGCCATACTGGTAGCCCTGAACATAACATACATCATATTATCGAACGTGACACTTCACGTGCTGGGATATATAGCTGTTCATCTAAACAGTCGAGCGTTGGTTGATGGCTCCTCATTCACGTATTGAGTGTTATTTTCATCTGCGTTGCATACTCAGGAAAACGCTAGCTATGTGGGTACTTCTTTGCGTTAGAATGCATAGAAATTTAGCACATACAAGATCCATGAAAATCCGTTAGATACTATTAGTTAACACGTGCATTGACGGGGGTATAAGCCACTTTAGCACTGACGAGAGGGGCGGCTTCCTGCGCCCTAAGATATCAAGTACCACGCTAGATAGCGAAACTACTAGCGTTAGATAGCCCATTAACACGCGCATTGACGGGGGCGGGTACCCGCCCCTCGGGTTTTTCGGAGATAGTAGAAAAACGGCGGCGCGTAGCGCCGCCGTACTTGATATACCTTTTCCCTCATCATTTTTACAACTTCTGTGAAAATTTTAAGGTTAGGTCATCTCAGGTCAGGTCACCAGTACAGGTCAAGTGACCCAACCTCAAAAAAAGTTTAAGATAGCATAAGTCGGAGCAGGGTGAACTTATCCGATTGAAACTTATATCACATAATGGCCCCACCGAGTTCTCTAACATATGTTCCGGTATTTTTGATATCGATGACCTAAGGTCAGGTACGAGGCATGACCTCTCCATTGGAAATACATGGGAAAAATTGTTTTTCCGGAATAACTCAGTAACGGATGGTGATAGAGCATTTATTTTAGCTGCATTAGACTTGCCTGGGCTTTGCGGTTCTAATGATATGCATTTTATATAATTTGACCCTGACCTGACCTCAGGTCAGGTGAAATCCTTGATTTGACCTAGCAAGGTCAAATTATATATCATTCGATTCGGCTTGATAAGAGGATTCATATAGTTCAAGTCGTTTTGCTCTATCTTTACTCGTTCAGATGTAATGGCCGAAAAACTGAATTTTACATGTTATCCCTATGACGGGCATGTTTTGAACTCTCGTGACCTTAAATGTGACCTGACAAAAAAATGGTTCAAATGTTTTCGATGGAGAAGTGAATGGGTAGCCCAACGCCGTTGACCGTTTTTCGCTACCTACCGTGGTTCTCGAGATCTTAGGGGGGCGGGTACCCGCCCCCGTCAATGCGAAGGTGGCTCATACCCCCGTCAATGCGCGTGTTAAAATATCTACAGAAAATATATGAATTTTTCAGGTCACATTTAAGGTCACTAGATGTCAAGGCATGCCACTATAGGGATAACATGTAGACGAAGGTTTTTCATTTCATCTGAACTAGTAAATATAGAGCAAAACAATCTAAGTCATAGGAATAGAACCGCAAGGATGAGACAAACCTAGTACCGTTTAAATAAACGCTCTACAACCACCTATTTCCAATGTATTCGGTTTAAGCCATTCTCCCATGCATTTTCAATGGAGATGTCATGGCTTGTACCTGACCTTAGGTCAGCGGTATCATAAATATCCGAATACATTTTGTAGAACTTGGTGGGCCTATTTTGTGATATAAGTTTCAATCAAATAACTTCACCCAGTTCTGACTTATGCTATCCTAAACGTTTTATAGGTCAGGTCACTTTACTTGCTTTGTAACTTGACCTGAGATGACCCAACCTTAAGATTTGGATAAAAGTTGTAAAAATATGCATAAAACGTTCAGAAAGTACGGCGGTGCTATGTGCCGCCATCTTTATTCTGTCTTCAAAAAAACCTGAAGGGCTCGGGTATCTGCCCCCCGTTAATGAACGTGTTGAATAACGTTATATCAATCCAGTTAAGAAGCCACGTGAAAATAAAACAGCAGAAATCTGCTCGAAGTGAGGGAGAAGCTCTAAACCACATGTTTATTATTAGAAATGTGACACATTGGACAGCTCATCGAATTCTCCTCTGGCAGGAGATCGCAGCACCCGCTGCCGAAGAGGAGCCGGCGCATGCCAATGAGGAGGAGGTTAAAGCTACACCTGATGATGCAGAGATGTCTTCAGTGCCCCAACAGCCTAGCAACACGTCCGCTGGGTCACACAAGCCTGATGACACTGGGAAAGATACCGGGAAGGAAGGGGAAGAGGAGGAGGATTGTGAAGAGGGTGAGGAAGAAGAGGGTGAAGAGGAGTACCCTGATGACATAATGGACATCGACTTGGATTTCGAGGATATGGAACTTGAATTCCAAGGGGTAAGTATCTATAGCAGAGGAAACCTGGGATATCATGTTGCATGAACAAAGTTTTCAACCGAAATTCAGCAATATCATCTTGATGGCTGCGGTCGTTCTCCAGGAACAAACGTGGTGTTTCAATAGCCATGTTCGATGTCGTGTCTGGAAGGTTGAGATGACCCAGTGGCCACCTTTGTCGGCGGTTCCAGGTGCTGGAGGAGCTGTCACAGGATCCTACGCTAGCACGATTCCGCATGGAGTACGACAAGTTGCATACGGCGCTGCAGCGTTCGCACACCAACGAGCGCCGCCTGATGGACAAGTGTCGCGAACTGCAGGCAGAGATAGCTGCCCACTCTGCCGAGGTCGCCACCGCGCTCCAACTCGCCTCCGAGGACAAGCAAACCATCGAAGCGCTCAAAAAGGTCTTTGTCTGCTCATCTGATCAACCGATTACTTATGTTACTTATGTTACTATACTGAAAGGCAAACAGTTTATAACCTGCCCATGCAGTATTATACTGCTTGGACACTCAGGCCGATTTGTCCCCCAGTCAGTGCATACACAGCCTGGTTTTATCCATACTGTAACATATCTCTAAAATAAATTTAATATGTGAAAATTTTATGCCGCCATAAAATATGTTTATACGCTTGTATTACACCGGAGATGAAAACCCCAGTTGTTTTGTCACTCTTCCCTCCCATTTTACGATATCTACCATGTTTCATTACGCTGGGGATCACCTTATCATTCGATTTAAACAAAAGTTAATGTTTTACAGGAGGTAGAGAAAGCGTGGAAGATGGTGGACTTGGCCCATGAACGAGAGATGGAGGCTAAAGAAACCATGGAGACGCTGCAGAGCGAGATCACTCGCCTGCACGAGCTATCTGGGGAGGGCGACGCAGCTATCAACAATCAGCAGGACGCGTAGGAACCCCAACGCACTGGACCGAGGCAGCGCCAGTGGCTGCTCAGTGTGAAGCAGTGATACTGCACCCGACTTAGAACTTCAGGCTTTTTCGTTTCCGGGTTCCCGGGCCCATTGCAAGATTTTATATGCTCTCTAAGATGCCATGTTTGCGTTTATATATATATATATATGCAGCGACCACAAATTTCCGGCTTTCACTCTCACCCCCCCTTTTTCCTCTATGCAGCGTCACCGAACTGGTCAGCGCGCGAGAGGACCTGGTGAAGGAACGAGACAGCCTGCTAACCGAGGTGGAGGGACTCCGGGACAAGCTGGACGAAGCCATCGCCCGCCAGACCGAATTCGAAAAACTCAAAACGGAAGCAAATGAGAAGCTGGAGGCAATGACACAGGACTTGCAGGTGAGTCGCCGGCCTCCTCACGATGAAACCGAAGCAGGGGTGTGGGTCAATGTGTCTTTGGGGGTGCCCGAGTAAAGGTTCAGGTAGTGTTACCAATGTGTGTGAATTCTGGAGCTGCTCGTTTTGAGGATTTGTATTAGTCTTATAATGTTCAAGAGGCCTGCAAGGAAGATAAACACGCGGAGTGAAGGGCACCTAAAGTGCCCCTCGACCCCACCCCCACATATTTTGCTGAAATGCGTGAAGAACCGTCCGCAGCTGGAAAACGCTACTTGGCTGCGTTTGAGAGCATTTATGTGCGCTTTGATTGCTTAAATATCAAGGACACCTCATATGAAGGTCAAGATGAAGTTCAAAGGCCACAGGTCGAGTTCGTGTCAGCATTGTTAACACGCGCATTGACGGCGGGTGGCTACCCGCCCCCCTCGGGTTTTTGGAGACAGCAGAAAAACGGTGGCGCGTAGCGCCGCCGTACTTGGCATGCCTTTTATCTCATCATGTTTAAAAATTCTGTGAAAATTTTAAGGTTAGGTCATCTTAGGTCAGGTCACCAGTACAGGTCAAGTGACCTGACATCAATTTTTTATGATAGCAATAGTCGGGACAGGGTAAACTTATCGTATTGAAACTCATATCACATAATGGGCCCACCGAGTTCTCTAACATCTCTCCGGTATTTTTGATATCGATGACCTAAGGCCAGGAACGAGCCATGACCTCTCCATTGGAAATACATGGGAAAATGGTTTTGACTGAATAATTCAGTAACGGATGGTGATATAGCGTTTATTTTGGCTGCATTAGACTCACCTTGTCGTTGCAGTTCTAATGATATGCATATTATATAATTTGACCTTGACCTGACCTCAGGTCAGGTCAAATCCTTGATTTAACTTAGCAAGGTCAAATCACATATCATTCGATTTCGCTTCCTGCGAGGATTCATCCGGTTTAAGTCATTTTGCTCTATCTTAACTTGTTCAGATGAAATGGCCGAAAACCTTCATTTACATGTCATCGCTATGATGGCATGTTTTGACCTCCGTGACCTTAAATTTGGCCTGACAAAAAAATGGTTCAAATATTTTCGATGGAGACGTGGATGGGCTACCCAACACCGTTTACCGTTTTCCGCTACCTACCGACCGTGGTTCTCGAGATCTTAGGGGGGCGGGTGCCCGCCCCGCCCCCTCCCCCGTCAAAGCGAAGGTGGCTTAGAACCCCGTCAATGCGCGTGTTAATGCCATTGATTCCAGTGTTTTGGTCAGACGATATTTCTCAGTAGATCGTATTCTATGAGCTATGACATCATAGTTAAAATTACAGGAGGTCAATATCAAGGTCACAGGTCTTGGCCAAAGGTCTTTTTTAAGACCAATCCCTCGTTTCCTGCCTAAAGGCTGCTATATGGCCAGTTATATTGTGAATTATTCAGAACATTTGATATTGTTACTTCATAGATCAGTAACTTTAAAGGGCATTGAACTAAAATTTCAGAGATGGACCTTCCCTCTATATCCTTAGCTTGCTTTTGGTGTATTTCCTAACTTTTTCCGCATAATTTCACAAATATAAAATTAACTCGAATTTCGATCACTACCACCACAATGAAGGTCCCTACAAACCCCCAACTGGGTGTTTCTCTAACCCTCTTAGTGTATGAGATCTCAGGGGGAACTTTAGGACCCTTCCTCCCTGCACTGCTCGTTCACGCCAGACCCCTCTCCCCTGCGACTGTTAAGCTCACTCTATGTTTTTCTATCACCTTTTGATATTTTGGTTATTGGCAATATTTACAATTTTGGCGTCCTCATTATTTTCAAAAATGCACATCCCTGAACCGAGCAGCTATTTGTGTGAGCAAAGGCTAGAAAGCTACTTTTGCATGGTATGCATCGCTTTGTCAGAAACATTATAACACCTATGCAACAACGAACACCTCTGCATCTGTGCTTGTCAGGTTCAGCGGGGCGATATGATGCGGGAGGTTCGGAGGAAGGAGCGGACGGAGCGGGACTTAAAGAATGCCAAAGCCGACATAGGGGCCAAAGAGGCTGAAGTCAAGTGAGGCTGAGTAGAATTATATCAACCAATATTTTGCAGAAACCATGATTTTACTGTAATGCTCGGGCCAATTTACGACACGCTGTATCAACTTTTGCAGCAAGAGATTTGTTCGGTGAATACCCCACCAAAGAAAAGTAGTCATCCGCCCGGTTCAAGCTCCAGGTGTCAATGAATGTAACTTTTGTTTACAGATCACGTTGATCCATTTATTCAGCCATTCCGGCAGATGAGAGCATTTATATCACCTTTTTAATGGAAAAATTGCTTTGAAATAATTTATTAGTGCCATTTTACACGGTTTGTTTCCAGACTGGCTCAGTGCTGATTGCTTAGTTGTGGGCAGCCTTGCCCTGTCCAAGTTTCCAGAGTGGTTCAGTCTTGGCTGCTTCATTGTGTGCGTCTTTGCGCCGGTTTTTTCTGCAGTAGCTCAGTCATGATTGATTAGCTGTGTGCAGCTTTGCCCCGGTTTGTTTCCAGAGTGATTCAGGCCCAGCTGGAGCAGAGTAACGAGCAGCTGACGACGACGACGGCCGTTCTGAAGGAGCAGAGGGTACGCCAGCTGTACTGGCCTGCGACGGCGGCTGCAGGAAACTTTGCAATAAGTCGAACAAGTCGATTGTTTCGCAGTTTGAAAGGGCTAAATGTTATCGAAATGTTTTAACACGTGCCCCGCTGGGGGAGCGAATTTTGCCCCCCTCCCTCCTGGTTGTTCCCAGATATCACAAAAATTAAGAAACGCAGAACAACGAAACGCACAGTACCTTATCCCTGATCAATTTTACACACCTGACCAAATTTTTTAGGTAAGGTCATGTCAGGTCAAGGAGCTATTCAGGGTCAAGTGACCCGACCTCAAAACCTAAAATCACGAGTTTGAAGCGGCACCTAGGGAACATCAGGGAACCAATCAGTTTGAAACTTTCACAATATGATGAAACCATAAGGGTCTACAAATCCGCTAGCTCGGAATTTCGATATTGTTGACCTAAGGTGGGGTCAATGTTTTGGTCACCTCATTGTAAGTCTACGGTGAAAAATTGAATAGGCTCGTTTTCAGAAGGGGAGAGTGGGGTAAGATGCCCCATTGGGTAAGACGCCCCATCCCCTCTTTTGGCAATCCAGGCTACCATTGGTAAATAATATTGTTCTTGGTTGAAAGCAGAGGCTTTGATTGTTTCTTGCGCAAAAATTCAGTTCCCTCCTGTGATTTGTGCGAAGCTGGTGGGTCTTTATTTCGATGCTTTTCTTAGAAAAAATTGCCCACATAGGTTGCAGATATCTCGAAGAGTATTTGATGCGTGCTTTGTTTGACTTCCCATTACGAATGATGGCACATTCCACTCATTAACTGAGCATTTCCCTTGAGAGTATTAATTGTATGATTGTTGCCCTTTAGGTTTTATTTAATTTGGGTACTGATGGGAACGATGGCCCCTCAACGTATGGGGAAAGATGCCCCATGGGCAACTTTCCCGGTGGAAAGGGGGCGTCTTTACCCAGAGCAATATAACGTCATTTGCTGGAATAAACAACTGTGTGTTAAACTTGGGCTTAGTCCAAACATTACCCACGGGCAGCGCCACGGAATTGTTACTGGGGGCTACGGACCCTGGACTGGTGATGGCGGGGGGATGTGAAATTTAAATTGACAGTCTTGGAAAAAGCTAATGCCCATGAAGCTCATGAAGAAATTTACGTAGGTCAAAGCAGGTAGGTAATAGAGAAACAATAAAAACCTAGGTCGATTCCAAAAACTTTTCAGGAGACGTCCACACAGATTGGCGAGTTAGGGGATCCGTCCTCCCGTTCCTGTTCTATGCTTTCGACAAGCATGACCGTACGTGTTAAATAAGAGCACACTTAAATCTGTCGCCTTGTGACTAACTTTTCCAATTGAAGGCCTCGCACCTGAACGCAGGCTAGGAATCCCATAGCAGCCAAATTTTGTGGTTGGTGCTTTCATTCGATAAAGCGAATCCCAGCTCAATCATTAAAACCTTTGGACAATTGTTTGGGAGTTCACCGGACCTGGCCTGATGCCGCAACCGGAGATGACCTCAGGGCCGGTTCAGATCAAACTGTTGTAATGGAGGCGCAAAACAATTAAATTAAAATGGACAAAACGTAAAACATATTTTAAAACAAAATTGGCCAGAATCGGTAAGTTTTGGCCAATTAGGAAGGGGCTATTGCTGAACTGTTTAACCTGGATTCGCCTATGGATGAGCTAGACCTGAAATATTCCACATGGTTAATCTTGCAAAGCTCCGTACCTGATCTCTTATGTCGTCCCTACATTTGCCATCCCGGTAGCCCAGTTGGTAGAGCTTTGGGCTCCGGCCCGCTGCTCAGGAACGTGCAGTGGGAGTGCATGTCCAGGCTTGGGATCGGTTCCCCTGAGACGCTCCGGTGCTCAATAGTTAACCCGACGTAGGTCGGCTGGCAACTGATTGGTGAGGGGGTGACCTGAGCGGGGCGGCTGTCCCTGTGGTTTGTGGGACGTTTAACTTTGACTTAAATTAAACCTTCATTACACCCCGCAGGGGACCAATTTTCATCTGCCGGACTCGTTTGCACCTGCTGACAGGTCCGGCACATGGATAATTGGGTACGGGATGTGACGACACCCGCGACCCCAGTTGGCAGGATGGGTTTCGCCCCTCGCCTTCGGTCGAGAGGCCAAATCGAAACTGCCATCCTCATCCTTTCTTGGCCTTCCTAAATTCAAATCCCACCAACTCCTTGTTCCTTTTCCTCTTCTTTCCTTATTTCCTTATCTCTCCATGCCTTTCCTCCCGTATACTTTCTGTCCACTCCTAAACACCCCTCCTGCCCACTGTCTGCGTTGTCTGGCCCGGCGTGTCTCCGCGGGTGGCGGGGGTGTGTGCACTCTTGCTCGTCTTGAGTGTGTACACCTCGGTCGCGTGCGGCGCGTGTCTGGGCTGGACAGCGCAGACCGACCCTCTTCCTTTTCCAACTCATAACTTCCCAGTTACCCACATTATCCCAGTATCATGGGCGCCCTTGCACGTGCCTATGATTCCTGGATGGTCTGGGTGTATGTGGGTCTCCGGCTCGTGTGGCTGGCGATTGGATCCCTCTAATCGCCGGCCCTGCGGGCCGGGGGCTCGCTTCTCTCGGACCAGCGAGGATTCAGTTGTGACGAGCAGGTGGTAGTCGCCTGCTCCGATGAGGCCGTGCGAGGGTGCCTGTCTTTTAAGGTGAGCTGCGCACCGACCCGTACCCCGGGATGAAGGAGTCCTGGTAGCTGAGCTGGGGGATGCGCTGTGTTCGTTCGTGTTCCTCTAGCAACACTCTACTTTGGTCTGGATTTCCGCAAGGGCGGGGAACTCTTGAAGGCATCGGCAAGAGTAGCATCATTGTAAAAGTCTGCCGGCCTTTGGTGGGGCTCGGCTGTCCCTCCCTCCTTTGGTGAGGGCCCGACTTCACCCGGGGAGGGAGGGGTGTCCGCGCCCCGCCCGGGGTCGTCCAGGCTAGGTGCAAGGGGGGACCGTCGTCGGGGCAGTGGGGGTTTGGTGAGTCTCTCTCCCCCTCTGTAACGGCGGCGTCTCCCCCGTATAGCCAGCCCGTGCGTCGTTTCGCCCTGTAGCACCCTCGTTGGAAGGGGGGCGCACGTGGCTGGCCGAAATTAATCATACTCTCATGGATACCACACACACCACAAATCCCTCTCCGCACCCTCCACTGGAGGTAGACACCTCTCAACCCCCTAGAGGGGAAGGGACCATGCAGACACCTGCGCCCAAACCGCAAAAGACGATGAGCCAGCCTTCCTGTCCTCGCGTTTTGGTAATGAGGGGACTGGACACATCCTCATCCCTTGCAGCACTGTCACCATTCAAGCGAAAGGAGGCACTAGATCGTCTGGGCAAGGTCGTGAGATGTGACAAGTTACGTGACGGATCGTTGGAAGTTGAGTTTGCGCGAACCGAGGATGCCGAGCGTGCACTCTCCGTGACGGAACTGACGTTCACGAGGAAGGACTCGGGGTCGAAAAAGACATGCAAAATCAACATTTCAGTAGAGCCACACAGAACTAAGAACTTTAAGAAAGGCGTGGTGAATAGTCAGGAGCTAAGGGGGCTGTCTGAGGAAGAGATTGTTGAAGGACTTGAGGAACTCGGAGTGGTGGAGGTGCGGAGGATTCGTAGGAAAAGTGGAGATGCTATGCTCGACACTGACACTGTTATACTTACGTTTGACACAGAAGAGTTACCGAATCACATCTTTGTTGGATATTCAAGAGTCGGGGTGAGGCCCTTCGTGCCAAGCCCCATGCGATGCTTTACGTGCCAGAAATATGGACACAGTGCCCGATTCTGCAAAGGTAAAGGTGTATGTGGGAAGTGTTCATCGTTACACCACAGCACCACTGAGTGTGATGCCGAAGCATTGAAATGTGCAAACTGTGGGGGTTGCCACCAGGTAACAGACCGATCATGCCCAGAGTTTCTCCGAGAAAAAGAAATACTTTCTATAAAGACCACACAACGTATCAGTTTTCGTGAGGCACGGGACGCATACGAGGCGTCCCACCCGCGGAAAAGTTTCGCACAGGTAGCCTCTACAGGTATACCAAACACCCCAAGGATGACCGCGGAGGAGGTCATCCGCTCCCTAACCGTGGCGGACTTTGTTCGCCTGGCAGGAGGATGGGGCTGGTGTTTTCACGCCGGCCCGCCGCCCCGGCTCCTGAGCCGACGGCGGCACCTCCTCCCGCGCGCCCCCTCCGTGGGGGTGAGGGGCAGGTCATCGCCCCCGCTTCTGTCTCTCCTCATTCGGCCCCCGCCAGGATGGGGGAAAGGGGTCTGTCACCGCCCCTAAGCACCAGCCGTCTCCTGGTGCCGGTGACTCTGCACCAACACCTGGTGCGCCTCCCGGTGGATTCCCGCCGGTTTCAGAGGGATGGGTAGTCGTGGGACGAGGGGGAAAAGCCTCTCCTGCGGGAGGGCGCCGCCCGCCGTCCCCTGTCATCGCACCCGTTGGCGGCGCTGCTGCAGCGCCACAGCCGCCACCCGTTTCGGGTACCGAGACGCAGCCAGCACAGCTTCCTACCGACACTGCCTCGTCCACTGTCGCAACAATGCGAAAAAATTTTGAGGAAGTGCCGCGCGGTAGGTCTCCGACAAAACGTCCGGCGGGCAGTCCTCTCAGCCAGCCCCAGACCTCGCGCGCCCGCGGTAATTCCACCGAAAGCGGGCGAGGCCGCGGACCGGTTCGCAACCGGCTGGGTGGTTCAAACGTGGGACTAGCCAGAGGGCCATACGGGGGTTCCGGCCCCCTTGGAAGGGCTAGGGTCAGTTACCGTAGGCCAGTTCAAGTCGTTCTCCTTTTACCAAGCCCGTTTCTTTTAGCTTAGATGACCTTTTTACAGTGGAACTGTCGAGGCCTTCGTGCGAATTTTATTGACCTGCACCAGATTTTATCGGATCATACCCCGTCTGTCTTATGCCTCCAAGAGACAAAGTTGTCCCCTGGAGCCGTTTTAAATATTCGAAATTATCAGAGTTTTAGAAAAGATATTTTTAGTAATTCAATAGCATACGGCGGGGTCATGGTTGCGGTGCACCATGCTACTCCTTGTCACCATGTACCTTTAATTACTGTGCTGCAGGCGGTAGCCGCCCGGGTAGACCTTGGTTTTACTAAATTGACCGTTTGTTCACTGTATCTCCCACCGGGCGGAAATCTAAATTTAAATGATCTTAATAACTTAGTCGACCAATTACCTACTCCCTTTCTCTTACTTGGAGATTTTAACGCCCATAACCCAGCTTGGGGGGAGCCTACCGGGCGCGCGTGCCCTAGAGGCCGCACGACTGAGCGCTTCCTCCACCTTAACTCCCTCTGTATCCTGAACTCAGGTCGCCCCACCCACATTACTCTGCCTTCTGGCTCCCTTTCCTCCATCGATCTTTCAGTTTGTTCTTCGTCTCTCTCCACCCAGTTCCAATGGAACGTTCTTGATGATCCCCATGGTAGTGATCATTTCCCCATC
Source organism: Lepas anatifera (assembly GCA_034440635.1). NCBI lineage: Eukaryota > Metazoa > Arthropoda > Thecostraca > Lepadidae > Lepas > Lepas anatifera. The sequence continues at coordinate 136,814 of JAOTON010000480.1, read as the reverse complement.
CTTCTATCCCCAGCCGGCCCGCACGTGGCGGGACCTCGCCGGAACCGTTGGAATCACGGGCGTGCGGATTGGTCGGGCTTTGGGGCTGCGTGCAGCGCGGTGGAGCCTCCCCCGGAGGCCTCGGCTACCCAAGCTATTGCAAATTTTAATCAGATGATCCTCACTGCTGCGAAGTATTTTATACCCATGACACGTGGTCAGCCAAAGCACGTCCCGGTGCCTTGGTGGTCCCACGAGTGCAAAACCGCGATTTTAAAAAGGAAACGGGCTTTTCGTATTTTTAACAGACATCCGACGGCGGCAAATCACGTTAAGTTTAAACGCGCTCGAGCATTTGCACGTCGATTGGTCCTTAATGCAAAGAGGAGGTGGTGGGAATCTTATGTGTGCTGTGTAAATCGTTTTACGCCTTTAACACAAGTGTGGATGCGTATTAGGAGTATGCAGGGAAAGAGTTGTCCTCCGACCGCACCAGTGCTGGATGTGCACGGCACTAAGATAACGGATCCTCGGGAGGTGGCTGAGTGTATGGCGAAGGCTTTTTCTGAGCGCTGCAGTGACGCGATGCAAAACACAGCTTTCTCACGGATAAGAGAGGTAGCCGAACGAAAGCCTGTCGACTTTGGTCAAAACAATGATGCATCGTATAATATGTATTTTTCCATGCCTGAACTCAAAGCTGCACTTTCTAAGGTTAGACCGGTGTCACCCGGCCCTGACAACATTACAAACACCATGCTATCTCACTTACCAGACTCATCCCTCGTATCACTGTTGAATATTTTTAACAACATATGGGGAAATAATGATTTCCCGGACCAATGGCGTGAAGCACATATAATACCTATTCTGAAGCCTGGTAAGACTGGTTTGAGCCCTAATGACTTTCGTCCAATCTCGTTAACTTCGTGTGTAGGAAAATTATTCGAAAAAATGGTGAACACGCGTCTGGTGTGGTACTTGGAGTCAAATCAGCTTCTCTGTCCTAGTCAGTGTGGTTTCCGCCAGGGCCGCTCCACGGTCGACCATCTTGTTCGTCTCGATGCTTCTGTGCGGGAGGGTTTTTTAGGGAAAGCCCATACTATCGCTATTTTCTTTGACATAGAGCGTGCCTATGATTGCACGTGGAGGCATGGTATTTTGCGGAAGCTTTTTGGACTTGGCGTGCGAGGACACATGGGTTGGTTTATTACGAACTTCATGAAAAATAGGTATTTTCGTTTCCGTATTAGCGCTGCTTTATCGAACCGGTACCAGCAACAGAGCGGCATAGCTCAAGGTTCTGTGAGCTCCATAGCCCTCTTCGCAGTCATGATCAATGATATCGCAAACGATCTTCCAACAGGTATAAAGCACGCACTTTTCGTTGATGATTTTGCGATGTGGGTGACTGGGTCCACTACCGCTGCTGTGCAGAGGCGGCTTCAACTTGGCCTCGACCGCCTGCAGCAGTGGAGCACACGCAACGGGCTGACATTTTCGAGTACTAAAACCAAGTGTATACATTTTTGTAATAGACGTAGCGATTGTGTAGACCCAGCATTATTCATCTACGGTAATCAGATCGAAGTTGTTGCTGAAACTAGATTCCTTGGGTTAACACTAGACAAAAAACTGACATATGTGCCCCATCTTAAAGAACTGCGTAGGAAATGTTTTGACTCGCTTAATATTCTCAAGGTATTAACCAAAATGAGGTATGGCGCTGACAGAAAGATGCTTATTATGTTATATAGGGCGCTCGTCCGTTCCAAGATCGAATACGGTTGCGTTGTGTATGAGGCCGCCTGCCAGTCCGCAAAAAGATTCTCGACACTGTGCACCACCACGCAATTAGAATAATAACTGGGGGGTTTCGCACATCTCCAATAATTAGTATGCTAGTTGACGCCGATGAAATGCCGCTTAAAACCCGCCGAAAAATGCTTGCTATGCGTTATGCAATAAAAATTAAACAGTCAGTACATCACCCCACATATCAAACATTTTTTGGTGACGCCCAGCTGCGTCGAATCGATAATGGTACGCGTGCCTCAGCCCGCCACCCCGGGGTACGGGTTCGGGATTGGTTGACAGAGGCTGGCATTGACGTTGACCTTGTTGAGCATTATGACGTAGCTACTGTTGAACCATGGGTTGTGTCGGCGGTCAACACAAACACGAGCTTGCTCGAACAATGCAAACATTTAACACCTGAAGCAATACGCCAGCTATTTATGGATTTTTGTTCTGAGTCTTTTGAAAATCACGTCCACTTTTATACAGATGGTTCGAAAAATGATGATGGCACGGGCTGTGCATTTTTTGGTGATGGGGTAGAGATGGGTTTTAGTTTGCCACGCGAAGCATCTGTTTTTAGCTCTGAACTGTATGCAATTTTTCGGTGTTTGGACCAGGTGTCCAGGTCGAGGGCAAGACAGTTCGTTATTTTTACCGACTCACTATCCTCTTTACAGGCCTTGAAATCTTTTTACTTTTATACTGCATCGACGTCTTTTCTATTGGTTCTTATAAGACAGAAGTTGCACAGTCTGAAGGAAAAGGGGAAAAATGTTGTGATTGTGTGGATTCCAAGCCATTGTGGCATCAGTGGCAATGAACGGGTTGCGGATCGGCCACACTCATGCCACGCACTATTTCCGCTTGAGTGGGGGGATCCGCCGCACTGCACGCGCTGTGGCGACCCGCTGAGTGTGAGCCATGTTCTCGTTGAGTGCCCGGACTATGAGATTGAGAGGCTTAGACACCTGGGGGATCACCCTCATTGGTGTCCCTTTTGGGAGAGTTTCCGACCGTTGACCTTTCACGTATTTTATCGTTTCTAAGGAGCATCGATTTTAATGTTATTTACTCGCCGACCTAGGTTGTGATTTGACAATGTGTTATTATATTATTATTATTTATGTGTTCATGATTTTTTTTTAACTTCTGACACAGCTTTAGTCCCGTGAGCTGTTGAAACGCCTCTATATATATTTTACTTAGTGTTATGGGCGCCACATGACCTTTGTTGTCGGCGCGCCCTAAACCACCAATTATGATGATGATGATGATGATTCTGTACAGGCATTGGAGTCTTTTTACTTTTATAATATGTCAGCATCTTATCTCTTGACCCTTATTAGGCAGAAACTGCATAGCCTGAGGGGAAAGGGAAAATGTGTAGATTTAGTTTGGGTGCCAAGTCACTGCGGAATCGCCGGAAATGAGCGGGCAGATCGATGTGCAAAGACGGGGGCAGAACATGCTGCCCCCCAGGTCTTCGTGTTCCATTTTTTGACATGTACGCGCAAGTTAAAATGTATGTTTTTAGCGACTGGCAACGTCGATGGGATTGTGATTTTAAGGGTAGGATGCTCCGCGAGCTGAAACCACGCTTAGGATCGTGGACCTCAAGTAGTGCAGGCTCCAGAAGGGAGGAGGTTGTCCTGTGTAGATTGCGACTGGGACACACTCATTCAACCCATTCATATCTTTTATCTCGTCGTGACCCGCCGGAGTGTCCACGCTGTGGCGACAGGCTCACAGTCAAACATATCCTTTTAGATTGCCGTGACTTTGAGATAGAGAGAAACCGCTTTCTGCAGGGATCTCCGACAATGAATTCTCTTTTGGGCGAGCATCGTGCTGTGGATATTGCTACCATTATGTTATATCTGAGGAGCGTTGGTTTTAATGTCATATATTCACCCTCGTAGTTTTTCAGGTTTTACATGGTGTATAAGTTCATTTTACCTTTTCGCTGACCTTGGTATGTGATGTTAAAATGTCTGCGACTCTGGTCAGTTTTTACTTTTTATTCTATTCATTTTGTTTTTATTTATATTATTGTTGTATTATTGTTCTGTTTTTTACGTATGACCTTTTGATTCTGTTTTAAAAACTTAACCTGTTTTACACCTTACTTGTTGAAATGTTGTTGACTTGCTGCTTTTACCTTTGACACACTTTTAGCCCTGTGAGACGCTGAAACTATACTGTATATATCTTGTCTAGTGTTATGGGCGCCACATGACCCGTGTTGTCGGTGCGCCCTTAAACACCAACGATGATGATGATGAACCTTCATTACAGGAGTTGCTCGCTCCAATGGTGGGCTAGGGTCTCCGCGACAAGACCATTGATGACTTTAGTGAGACTCCGACTCCAAAAGCCGAAATTGCAACAACATGCATATAAAAAAGGCTCTGAAAGATAGACTAGTTAAAGGGATTGCGAAAGCAAATGTATCTAAAAAGACGTGGACGAGGCAGGCAAAAGCTGTATAGGGGAAGGAAGACAGTGGGCATGACGATACCAGATACCTCATCTGCGGGGTGAGTTTTGTTCTCTCGTGAAAATAATGGATCGAGTGGAATGCCTGGGAAGGCTGGGCCTGTGTGCCTTGACGAGAAGGCTAAGGTGGCTGTGCGCCATAAATGATAGACTGGGAGCCTGTGATGGTTAGTGGGAGGAAGCTTCGAGTCACCACAAGCCATTTTTACTGTCTGAAGTGAATTTTTTTGTACTTAACAACTTCTGGTCCAATTTCTGATAAAATGGGGACTTGAAACAAAGGGAACACAGGAAATACAAGGTAGGCGATTTAGGGAGGTTCTCAGAAACCTCGTACCAGTTTACCTACTTCGTTTCGTACTTTGTTGTTTGTGAGTGTGTGTGATTTTATATTACTTTTATGGTATGCTTTTATCCTTGGTTTTTATCATTAGTTTTACGTAACTTTGTTTTATCATTTGACGTGTAAACATAAAAACCACCTAGGTACACGTTTTATCAATGTGCGTGGACGCTTCTAAATATATTCTGACCTCTGAATAATACTTCAATGATTACCAATGAAGCTAAGAACTACGAAAAAGCTACTTCATCAACGATATACCAAAATGGGGTAAGATGCCTAGGGATGGGGCATCATACCAAGCCACAGGGGCGTCTCACCCACCCGATGGGGTAAGACGCCCCTTTGCAAGCCTCTAGTAAAATCATAATAGTTAGAATATATGATAATTATCCGCAATTTCATCGACTCTATAAGGAAGATAAATGATCATGCTACGACTTGGCATCTAAAGCAGCGCTGTTGGTACCGCGCTTATTCTATAATCCGGATTTCCCTAAACCCTGGGCATCTTACCCCACTCTCCCCTAAATACTGGATAGATAAAGCTGAAAATCCTCAAGCCATCTATACTTACCACGATCTTGACCATAAAGATGAGTTTTTCAGCATCTGACCTCTCAAAGGTCGTGGAAGGTCACAGGAACATATATTGATTGTTTTGCCATTAACTTCTCACTGAATTGAGATGAAGCTCTCATTTTGCTTGCATTGTGCTTATATGGTCAGGGGGAGTCGATTTATATGCAACATGACCATACCAGGGCACTCTGTAACCCAGACGTAGCTCGAGGTCAGGTCATTTCACTATTTGACTTAGCAAGGTCATATTATACATCATTCAATTCGCCGCGATGAGAGGAATCCAATGATGTATACATATTTGCTCTAGCTCCACTGAGTACAGATCTAGAGAGAGAAACGTACACTGCTCTGTTGTAAGCCGATGGAACCATATTTGACCTATGCTGACCTCAATATTTACCTGACATAAACATTATTCTCATAAAATATATTTATATTGTCAAGAGCCTTCGAACGCAACCCGTCATTTTTCTTTAGCTTTCGTGGGAAATGAGATACGGAGGGGGAGCGAAAAACGCCCCCCCAACGGGGCGCGTCATGCAAGGGACCCCAGCGGGGCGCGTGTTGACTGCGTCCTACAAACTAGGTTAGGTTGTATGAATTTCATATTTGCTTCAGTACAAGCAATCTTATCCATCAATTGATCTAACAAGAACCAAAGTATACAGAGAGATTGAGCGGCACTCGGTAATTGGTAGTGTTCCACCTTGGCCTTACCACAAACTTGAGATAGCCATAGCACTTCAAACATCCGTGTAGTGTGGGGGTTGATAAGCGGCCGCTATAATGATGATATTTACGGCTTAACGACACAGAAACTCCTGACACAATTTTGCGCCGGAGAGTAGGCCACCAGTACCGCTAAGATCTGTTGTACAGTTGAGTGTGGTTGTCGTAGTATTCGGATTTAGGAAACGGACAGAATAGGATGTTTTACCAGAACCATAAAAACGCTTCTGGTTTGTAAAATTCACAAACGAGCAATGTTGCGCAATGTAAAGGTGATGTAAAACAAACGCGAGAATGAACAATAACTACGCATTTTAGGGTGGACAGTCCTGATCAATTTTGTAGACAGTCTTGATCTCGCCGGTCGGTTGGAGGCAAGCAAAGTAAAAAAAACGACATGCAGTGAAAATGTTTGCCACAATATATCTTGACCAGGACTTTCGGTGCCCATGGAGAAAAGCAAAAACACGTAACGGGGTAAAAGTATGGCCACAAAATGCTTGTTTTTCCTATGCAAGGCCCAATGTTTACACTGGAATTGACTGGTTCTTTTTGAAATTAAGAGTTGAATCACCAAAATCTTGCTTACAAACTAAAAAGCAGTCGTAGCAAAAGAAGGTCGACCACTTGTGAGGGGGAAACATAGTTTTGCCCCAAAGTTTTTCCATTTGGGGGAAAATGCGTGTTTTACCCCTCCCCCTGGAGGTAGAAACTGATGGGATACTTAGAGAGTGAACCCACTCGCCCAGGAAGCAAGATTTGAATGTTTAATGAATGGTGCCATGCTTATAGATTTTGGAGTGGTGAGGCTAGGAGCATGCATATAAGTTGACTATATATTTACTGGGCTGCTTCCTCGATTCGAGGTTGTGAAACTGATTTCGATTTTGAGGTCTTGCTACACCATTGCCAATAATTTGTGATTTTATCTATCGTACTATGCTGATTCTGATGAAGGACTGTGACCGAAAATAATATAATCCCAGTTTATTAGATCCATTGCACGACCAGGATTCGAGGTGGCAGGCCAGTAAACATCTTGTACCATGTTTATATTGGTAAAATCTGACGCCGGAGAGGGATAAAGTGCCAAAAGCTGTCCGGCGTGTTGTAAAAGGTTGTTGCACAAAAATGAAATCCCTGGAGATTCAGGATCATGACCTTGGGGGACAACCGATACAGCGCCTACTCGTTCTCCGCAGGAGGTGCATTTGTCAAAGGATGCACGCGCAAAATCGGCCCTTGCCTCTTGGACTTAAACGGCTTATAACTAAGCTAAAAAGACCGTTGGTGGCAAAAACATAATTTAATTTTCAAGCTCAAAATACACTGCTTCTACACATGTCAGTTTGTGTATTCTGGTTTAGTCCTATCACGTCATTTTTGGCACGTGCAGCTCAGCGAAAGAGGTGTACGTCAACACCCCCTTCTGGCTCAAAACCTGTATCTCTGTATTGGTTAAACGAACAGCCGTGAAACTTTGCATACATGTCGCTTAACATGTTTGGTATAATTTCTCCAAAAATGGTTTAGACACCTAGAAGAGGTATTGAGATATGACGCCATATCTGGGCGCATGCAAATGCACTGTTTTCAAGCCAAATGGGGAACTTTGTCCGAGATGTTAGCTTCCTGCTTCAGTGCTGGTAATAACTGATTGGATAAGCAAATAGTTCCAAATGGTATCTTCCTGACTGAAATCAACCATTGTTCTCCACATTATATAGGAAATTGCGCAATGGGTGTTCTGCCCAATACTCCAGCACGTGCAAAATCGCCTGAGGGACATCGTTACACCCCTTTCAGTTAAACTCAAGTAGATTAAACTCAGTTCAGTTAACAAACACCAAATTTGGCAGATGTAATGCTGCACATGTTTGATATATTAACACAAAGTTTTGTAAGACTATAAAGACTATTGCAAAAGTTATGGCCATTCATCAAAACACACGTATATGTGTGGTCCAATGCAAAATGTAGCGCACTGCAGTACCCTTATTGGCAGTGATGTTTGGGAGTAATTTAGTCCGCCTGTAGTTATTATGTGCCGCATTGCAGCTCACGTCTGAAAACTGAGGAGGTATGATTTGCGCTTAAGCATATGTTCCCTGGTATGAACGGTAGCGCAGGGTACCCCCGAGTTTGCCCGGTCTCTTCCATTGTAGCACCAGACCTTAGGAGTTGAGATCAAAAGATCAGTACCTACATTTGACTTTCATAGCCCACGTCCAAAGATATACTACATGCAAATGCCACACCATGCTTGCTTCTGTCGCTAACTAAGGTCGATTTTGAACTTTTTTCCAAAAAATATTACCGAAAGAAATAGCGCAGGAAGCTTGCAAATGGCGAAACACTAAAAAACACGAGAACGACGCCAGCGGAGAATGCCGACATTGAACATCTCGTCAGTTAGTAAGTAAGACGTTAGGCTTAGAAATGTTGAAATATATTATTTTCTAGGTCATCTCCCATGGGGTTGTTAATGAGGCACCGCAAAAAAGTGAATCCACGTGCACAGGGTTGATGTATTGTATACAAGTCTTACACGAGTAGCTCAAGGTTAGAATGGATTTGAAGCGATGGAATGGTGTGTTTCCTGGTAGACTTTGGTTCCTGAATAGATATTACATTGTGGGACATGATTAAAATATCATGATCTATCATATTTTAGCTGCGTTTTTTTTGTAGGAAGAATCTTGGAACCAAGATGCATAGCCTTAACAAATAACGTTTATGTTCTAGCAGCTCTGATGAGCGCAAAATGCGACAAAAAATGTCACTATTACCCGAGAAACGGAAGACAGTTGCTCAGCACGCCAGCAAAAAAGGACTCGCATTTATTTGAGTACAAAATAGGCATGGCGCATCATTTTTAAGATAACATTGCAGACAATTTATGCTACGTTGAGTGGGAGATAAGATCAAATTTCACAAAGATTCGCCACGGTGAAGTTTTTCGAACAATCTGCGATGGTGCATTATCAGGACATTGTCAGTCAGAGAAAGAAGTGGCATCCCTGATATCAGAATCGGTATTTTCACGAAAAGAGCTGTCATTATGCTGACAGGAAGCGTCTTTCTGATAATAAAAAAGCAAGTAGATACGCAAGTAAGCTAATCTGAGCCTCCCGAGTTGATAGCGTGATTTCCTGAGCAGCTCTGGGGCCCTCAGCTGAGCTGGGCGCACCGAAGCTGATGAGGACCCCTGAGCTGGTATGGGGCTCCTTAGCTAATTAAGTGCTTCCTGACTTGATCTGGTACCCCTGAGCTGGTCGGGACCACTGAGCGTTATGTTCTGAGCACTGAGCGTTATTATCTGGTCCCCTGAGCTGATAAGGTGCTCCCTGAGCTGATCTAGGCCCTTACTCTGGTCTAGGGGATAGGAGCTGATCTGGGCCCCCGAGCTGATAGATGTGGTGCCCAACAGATATTTTGCCGCCTAAGCTGAAATAATGCACCCTGAGTCGATCTCCTGAGCCCTTATTGTGCCTCCTGAACTCATGTTATGCCCTCTGAGCTAGTCGGGTACCGCCTGAGCTAATCAGGTGCCCTTTAAGCTGATCTGAGCCTCCTGGGTTGATAAAATATCCTGGGAAGGTCTGGGTCTCTGAGCTGGTATGGGGCTCCTGAGCTGATTAAGAGCCTCCTGACTTGATCTGGTACCCCGAGCTAATCTGGGCAATGTCTTGGTCGTTCTGGTGCCTCCTGAACCATAATTGTTCCTCCTGAGCCCATATGATGCCCTCCGAGCTATTCTGATCCCTCTAGAGCTAATATGGTGCTCTTTGAGCTAATCTGGTACCCTTTGAGCTCACCTGGGCCTCCTGAGTTGATTATGTGATAACCTGAGCAGCTCTGGGCTCCTGAGCTGATCGGGATCCCTGAGCTGATAAAAGGTTTCTAAGCTGATTTAGTGTCCCTTACTTGATCTTGTCCCCTGACCTGACTTATAGCCCCTGAACTGATTGGAGGCCCAAGATCGGATCTGGCTCCTGGGGGTACCCTGAGCTGGTCTGGGCGCTGAGCCTGTTAGAGTTCCCTAAGTTGGCCTGAGGCCCCTTGAGATGATCGGGCGCCTTAAAGTGTTACGGGGCTCATTGAGCTGGTTCAATGCCCTATGAGCCTACCTGGGGCTCATTAAAATAGTCTGATAACCCCATCTCTAGGGACCACTGAGCTTGTCTAGTCTCTGGGCGAAGCATGAGCTGCGCTGGGGAGCTCTCGTCCACATCAGAGGTCCCTGAGCTGATCTTGAATAGGTAGAGAATAAGAATACAAGGCCAACTCCCATAATCTCGGGATGCCACTGAGCTTGTCTAGTCCCTGGAGGCACAACTGGGGGGGGGGTGACTGCTTTGGAGGGCTCTGATCCACACTAGGGTACCGCTGAACTGATCTTGAATAGATGGGGAATAAGAACACAATGCAAACTCCCCTTGTAAAATGGAGCATGGGAGGAATGAGCCATCGCTAAGACGTCTTGTGATGCTTAGGAACCCTTAATTATATACATTGACTACTATACTGGTGGATTCTAGGGAGTGCCGATAAAAAGGTGGCACCCGACTAGCTGGGACGGCATCAGATGGGCTCAGGAGGCACAATAATGGCCCAGGAGGCCCAAGATCGACCCAGAGTGCATTGGGCTCAGGAGGAAAAAATATGGTTCAGGAGGCACCAGATCGAATCCGGGAGCAGTAGTTCAGCTAAGCGATCCTCGACCAAGAAGTTGCCCAGATAAGCTCGGGGTACCAGATCAGATCAGGAGGCACTTGATCAGCTCAGGATCCCCATACCAGCTCAGGAGCCCAGACCTTCTCAGGATATCATTTTATCAACCCAGGAGGCTCAGATCAGCTTAAAGGGCACCTGATTAGCTCAGGGGGCAACGACTAGCTCAGAGGGCATAATATGAGTTCAGGAGGCACAATAAGGGCTCAGGAGATCGACTCAGGGTGCATTATTTCAGCTCAGGCGGCAACATATCTGTTCAGGGGCACCAGAGTTATCCGCTCGGGGGCCTAGATCAGCTCCTATCCCCTAGACCAGAGCAGGGGCCTAGATCAGCTCAGGGAGCACCTTATCAGCTCAGGGGACAAGGGATTAGCTAAGTGGTCCCGATCAGCTCAGGGGTACCAGATCAAGTCAGGAAGCACTTAATTAGCTCAGGAGCCCCATACCAGCTCAGGGGTCCTCATCAGCTTCAGCGGGCCCAGCTCAGCTGAGGGCCCCAGAGCTGCTCAGGAAATCACGCTATCAACTCGGGAGGCTCAGATTAGCTTACTTGCGTATCTACTTGTTTTTTTATTATCAGAAAGACGCTTCCTGTCAGCATAATGACAGCTCTTTTCGTGAAAATACCGATTCTGATATCAGGGATGCCACTTCTTTCTCTGACTGACAATGTCCTGATAATGCACCATCGCAGATTGTTCGAAAAACTTCACCGTGGCGAATCTTTGTGAAATTTGATCTTATCTCCCACTCAACGTAGCATAAATTGTCTGCAATGTTATCTTAAAAATGATGCGCCATGCCTATTTTGTACTCAAATAAATGCGAGTCCTTTTTTGCTGGCGTGCTGAGCAACTGTCTTCCGTTTCTCGGGTAATAGTGACATTTTTTGTCGCATTTTGCGCTCATCAGAGCTGCTAGAACATAAACGTTATTTGTTAAGGCTATGCATCTTGGTTCCAAGATTCTTCCTACAAAAAAACGCAGCTAAAATATGATAGATCATGATATTTCAATCATGTCCCACAATGTAATATCTATTCAGGACCCAAAGTCTACCAGGAAACACACCATTCCATCGCTTCAAATCCATTCTAACCTCGAGCTACTCGTGTAAGACTTGTATACAATACATCAACCCTGTGCACGTGGATTCACTTTTTTGCGGTGCCTCATTAACAACCCCATTGGAGATGACCTAGAAAATAATATATTTCAACATTTCTAAGCCTAACGTCTTACTTACTAACTGACGAGATGTTCAATGACGGCATTCTCCGCTGGCGTCGTTCTCGTGTTTTTTTAGTGTTTCGCCATTTGCAGGCTTCGTGCGCTATTTCTTTCGGTAATATTTTTTGGAAAAAAGTTCAAAGTCGACCTTAGTTAGCGACAGAAGCAAGCATGGTGTGGCATTTGCATGTAATATATCGTTGGACGTGGGCTATGAAAGTCAAATGTGGGTACTGATCTTTTGATCTCAACTCCTAAGGTCTGGTGCTACAATGGAAGAGACCGGGCAAACTCGGGGGTACCCTGCGCTACCGTTCATACCAGGGAACATATGCTTAGGCGCAAATCATACCTCCTCAGTTTTCAGACGTGAGCTGCAATGCGGCACATAATAACTACAGGCGGACTAAATTACTCCCAAACATCACTGCCAATAAGGGTACTGCAGTGCGCTACATTTTGCATTGGACCACACATATACGTGTGTTTTGATGAATGGCCATAGCTTTTGCAATAGTCATTATAGTCTCACAAAACTTTGTGTTAATATATCAATCATGTGGAGCATTACATCTGCCAATTTTGGTGTTTGTTAACTAAACTGAGTTTAATATACTTGAGTTTAATTGACAGGGGTGTAACGATGTCCCTCAGGCGATTTTGCACGTGCTGGAGGATTGGGGAGAACACCCATTGCGCAATTCCCTATATAATATGGAGAACAATGGTTGATTTCAATCAGGAAGATACCATTTGGAACTATTTGCTTATCCAATCAGTTATTACCAGCACTGAAGCAAGAAGCTAACATTTCGGACAAAGTTCCCCAATTGGCTTGAAAACAGTGCATTTGCATGCGCCCAGATATGACGCCATATCTCAATAACTCTTCTAGGTGTCTAAACCATTTTTGGAGAAATTATACCGAACATGTTAAGCGACATGTATGCAAAGTGTCACGGCTGTTCGTTTAACCCATACAGAGATACAGGTTTTGGGCCAGAAGGGGTGTTGACGCACACCTCTTTCGCTGAGCTGCACGTGCCAAAAATGACGTGATAGGACTAAACCAGAATACACAAACTGACATGTGTAGAAGCAGTGTATTTTGAGCTTGAAAATTAAATTATGTTTTTGCCACCAACGGTCTTTTTAGCTTAGTTATAAGCCGTTTAAGTCCAAGAGGCAAGGGCCGATTTTGCGCGTGCATCCTTTGACAAATGCACCTCCTGCGGACAACGAGTAGGCGCTGTATCGGTTGTCCACCCAAGGTCATGATCCTGAATCTTCAGGGATTTCATTTCTGTGCAACAACCTTTTACAACACGGCGGACAGCTTTTGGGACTTTGCCCCCCGGGTAGGAAATGCAAATCTCGAAATAAATGTGACCACTCTTCTAAGACCAACTTATTTCACATACATGATGTTCTCGTTGGTTCTCAGTAATGTTTGGCTTACAATTTCATAAGCCAAGTAGAAAAATTTTCATTGGCAATAGCTTAACTATTCAAGTATCGAATTATCCTATACTCTGGTATGCAGTATTTGCCGACTTGTTGAACCGACATCAGGTCATATAGAAACTTCTAAGACAACAGGGCATAGGAGTTTTGCAACATAAATACTTGTATTCTATAATAGTCACAATATGTGAATACGGTTCATTCGAGAGTATCTCTATTCCACTGTAGATCTCTATTCCCTGTTCTTATATTCCACTGTAGACGTTTTAATTCTGTGTTCAAACATTTATGTTTGCGTGGAAAACTAGAGCAAACTGTTTACCGTGAGTAAACTCTCTACTTTTCAGTTGATGAATGATAAGGTGACAAAGGAAAATGAGCTGATGGCACAACGGTACCAGAAGCTTCAGAACGACTACGAAAATCAGCTCATCACAGTCGATCAGCTGGCTCAGGAGAGCCAACAGAAAACGTCTGAGCTCAAGGTGCAGTACCTGTGTCAATTCACTACGCATCCTGATAGCCGCCAATCGAATCGTGTCCCGAGTCTCATTCCCTTGGCCCCACCCGAGTGAATGAGAATGGCTGGGTGTGACGCTGGTGCCGACGATGCCCCAGGCCAAGGAGGAGGAGATGGTGACGGTGCACCAGGAGCTGTCGCGGCTGATGCGGCTTCGCGACAGTCTTCAGCGCAGGCAGCGTGTGGCAGAGGAGCAGAGGGCGGCGGTTACTGCCGACAAGGATGCCGCCATCACCACCATCCACACACTTGAGCATGATCTAGACATTGTCAAAAAGCAGATGGACGCCGACAAGAAGGCCATGGATGAGCTCAGACACGAGAAGGAACTTCTCAAGAAAGCAATTCTTAAGGAGCAGGGTGCGTTTCTATCTGCTTAAATATATCAGCAAGGTTGCCGCTTGTTCCATAGCTGGATTGTTGAGGAAAATTCAATGCCGATGACATCCTTCCCTCACTTATGGACCCAGCATACCGCTTAAGCGGATCCAGGGGGCAAACGGAGAACTTTTTTCCAATCGACCCTCGGCGCAACCTGAAATAGTCACGGCACTCCCCTGAAAAAGTCGACACCGCCACCTTGAAATTTCGCTTCTCACCCACCCCTCCCCTTCTGCCGGGGATATGCGAATATTGGCACCCCCACGATAGGATTTGGCGCCCACCTGATGATTTTCCGTCAAAAAATGGCACCCTCTCTGGTTCCAAGGATGGAGCATCCCCCGACCATGAGCCCCCTCGATGGGTGGCTCTGGATCCGGCTATGCCATACTTATATCATTAAGGCCTCCTACAAAACAAATATTCTTACAAGCTAAAAGGTTTTTTTAAGTGGTTTCTATTTCTAAACAGCGTTAGTATCAAATCACAAGACTGGCGAATCGTCATTTCTGAAACATGAGCCTGCTTTGATCGTCACTCTTGAGAGTTAACATAAACATTAACGGGGTCTTATCAACCTTTGCATTGGCTGGGGGTCGGATGCCCGCCCACTCCCTAAGATACTAACACGTATATCTTTAGGTATAATCATTTTTACAACTTTTCAAAATTTGGGTCCAGGTTATTTCAGGTCAGTTTACCATTGCAGGTTAAGTGACCTCACCTTCAAAAGTGTTTTTAGTACAAGTAGGAACGGGATGAACCTTTGGATCTGAAACGCATATCACATAGTGGGCCTGCTGGGTACTACAAAATCTAATCTAGGATTTTCCATACTGATGACCTAAGCTCAGACACGAGTCATGAACTCTCCATTGCAAGTACATTCTGGCATAGGAGCCGTGTTCGAGGGCGGTGTTTGAACACTGGTCCCCACCAGGGCAAAGGTGGCTCGGAAGCCCACCGGAGGGTGTTTTTTTGGTGGTGAGAGCACCTCATCTGCACTTTTGACCTGACCTGAAATGAACTGAGCCCAAAATTTTGACACTTCTTTCAAAATGAATCAGAGCAACATATATGAAGTACGGTGGTGCTGCACGCGATCGGTGTTAGGCCATTTGCGAAAAACCCCAGGAGGCAGGTATCCCCGGTCAATTCAATTGTTAAGGCCCATTCATACCCGACAAAATCTATGAAAAAATCTGCCAAGATTATTGTGAGCAGACGATCTCAGCACGGTCCTTGGTTGTATCGGTCGGCAGAAAAATTGGCTAATTTCTGCTCAGATGCTGGAAACTGCGAATGGGCTTTTATGTTGGAAATAGCGCTGGTAAAATACATTGCACTCAACTTTTCTTTGCACTGAGCTTATAATATCACTTACCTGACCATTTTTTATTTCCACTTTAAATCAAAGAGAATTTCGTCCATTAAGTAATGTGTATGTGTACTGTATCCATCCTCATTAAGTTGGTTTTTTTCTACAGCCGCGTCTCTCAAGCAAAGCACTATGCTTAAACTGCACGACCAAGCAAAAAAGTCGTTGGAGTTAGAGGTTACCAGCATGCAGAAAGCAGCGACGAAACAAAAATTCGTCCTCAGCCAGATAGAGAAGGAGAGAGATAAGTGAGAGCACAAGTGGAGGCCCGTGATCCTTGAATCTAGTGCAGATGAAAAATTGATGTCGCCTGAAGGTCCATCCACTCGCGGCAGGATTTGCCTCAGCACTGCTGGAGTGGACTATTTCCTCACGTAATCTATAATATTATCTAAAGCATCTGCTTCGAGTGTATGTAGCATCTTCTGTACATGTTTAAAGTACCTTGCAGTGTGTGTTATATAGTGTCAGCTGCGCCTGATATATAGCATATACCTACTGCACGTGGCAGAACCAGCCAATATTCTGCAACCCATAGGTGTTTATAGGAATCAATTGAATGTGCTATAGTATTTGAAGTGAGGGAAGGCTGCTCCATGTTTTCCCCAGTTTCCTTCTCTCAGCAATATTGTGGAGCCACGTAAAAGTGCAGGCCCTGGTTAATGTTCGGGAAGCCTGGCGTAGTGATATATATTATTGAGTGCAAACAATATCTGGCAGTTAAATGCGCATTGACAGTTTTCTCCCCTCGATAGGTACATAGGTGACTCTGCAACGCTGACGCAAAAGATGGTAGTGCTGGTGGAGGAGGCAAAACCAAAGAAATTGAAATATTCGACTTCAGAAAGAAAATGGCTGAGGCTGAGTCCAAGATGAAACAACAGGAAAGCTTGTACGAGGCCGTGCGCAGCGACAGAAACATGTACAGTAAAAAAGCTGATCGAATCACAGGATGAGGTTGCGGAAATGAGACGCAAGCTGAGTATGCTGAACCATCAAATTTACCAGCTCAAAGAAGAATCAACGGTGCGCGAGGCACTACTTGTTAAAGAACTTAATGAATTACAGCGGGCTACAAAAGAAAAGGAAACACTCAGTGCTGAACTTGAAACCCTGCGCGCTGAGACCAACGCTCTGAAGTCGAAAATTAATGAACTGGAAGCAGATCACATGAAGCTAAATAAGGTGAGTTGATACCAGGGGAGGGTGGACATGGTTCGGATCACAGGATGGCTTGAGCAGCCCAATTTTCTCCAAAGTCATCGGATATATTTCGGGCAGTCTATTACTTGAGAAGTGTGCTATGAAGGCGATCAGTTATCACCAAATTACCGTCAAAACTTATTTCCGGTTCAGGAGAGATCGCAAATTTTTATTTTTACGATTTGGCTTCGGTCTTAGGACCTGGCGTGCGTTGTTCTCCGCGTCAAACCGAGGCATCTCTAAAATCTTAGGAACGATGTTTTAAGCTCTAGCTTAACACGCGCATTGACGGGGGCGGGTACCCGCCCCCCTCGGGTTTTTCGGAGACAGCAGAAAAACGGCGGCGCGCAGCGCCGCCGTACTTTGTATACCTTTTCCCTCATCATTTTTGCAACTTCTGTGAAAATTTTAAGGATAGGTCATCTCAGGTCAGGTCACCAGTACAGGTCAAGTGAACCGACCTCAAAAAAAAGTTTAAGATAGCATAAATCGGAGCAGGGTGAACTTATCCAATTAAAACTTATATCACATAATATGCTCACCGAGTTCTCTAAAATATGTTCCGGTATTTTTGATATTCATGACCTAAGGTCAGGTACGAAGCATGACCTCTCCATTGGTAATACATGGGAAATATGGTTTTTACTGAATAACTCAGTAACAGATGGTGATAGAGCGTTTATTTTAGCTTTATTAGACTCGCCTTGGCTTTGCGGTTCTAATGATATGCATTTTATATAATTTGACCCTGACCTGACCTCAGGTCAGGTCAAATCTTTGATTTGACCTAGCAAGGTCAAGTCATATATCATTCGATTCGGCTTGCTGCGAGGATTCATAGGGCTTAAGTCGTTTTGCTTTATCTTTACTTGTTCAGATGTAATGGCCGAAAAACTTAATTTACATGTTATCCCTATGACGGCATGTGACGGCATGTTTTTGACCTCTGGTGACCTTAAATGTGACCTGACAAAAAAATGGTTCAAATATTTTCGATGGAGAAGCGGATGGGCTACCCAAAGCCGTTTACCGTTTTTTGCTACCTACCGTGGTTCTCGAGATCTTAGGGGGGCGGGTACCCGCCCCCCTCGTCAATCCGAAGGTGGCTCAGACCCCCGTCAATGCGCGTGTTAACATATGGCGTCTCTATCATATTCTAAAACATGTAAATGCTTGTAGTTCAACGGCATTACCACACATCCCGCCCCTCCTCCCAAAATTGTGATATGGGGATGGGGCAAAACAACGTGCGGCAGGCTCGGTCTCTGGAATGTGTAGCTTTAACCTTCGCCCGGGTGGGGGGTCTTTTAGACTCCCCTCGGGTTTTTCCGAAGTGACCAAAAACGGTGGCGCGCAGCGCCGCCAAACTTGGTCTAGCTGTTCCTTCATCATTTTTACATCTTTTCTGAAAATTTTAGCTCAAGGTCATATCAGGTCAGGTCACCAGGCCAGGTGAAGTGATCTCACCTAAAAAATACTTAGGACCGCATAACTAAAAGAAGGGTAAATCGATCAAGTTGAAACTCATACCACATATTGGGCCCACCAGGAGCTACAACATTTGTTCCGGGATTTTTTATATTGGTGACCTAAGGTCATGTACAGAGCATGACCTCCCCATTGTAAATACATGGGGAAAATCACGAAATGAGCTTTTCTCAGTAAGTATGGATGGAATCAACTTCAAACATCGGTTGCGACTTGCTCTTAGCCCATTTCTGAAGCTGATGCCAAAATGTTTTACTTGTGACCTTTAAAAGGTCACCTTAGGTCAAATAAGCATTTTTTGGTGTTTTTCTCTATAAATTTTGAATAAAATAAGATAGAGCTTTTATTTTGTCACCAAAGTGTTTGTATAGTCACTGGAAGTCAAATGATATATATCATGACTATACCAGGTCAAGTTAGGTCAGACCGTTGACCTGGGTCAGGTCAAATTCTTAAATTTGACCTGGCATATCAATATCATATCATTCCATTCGTATTGACGAGAGGATTGCAATGGTGCATAAACTATGGCTGTATCTTGTTTGGTTTGGAAGCTATTAGCGAAAAAGTAAACGCCCTTATGCATGGGTGGCTATGGACATTCCCAAGAATATGCCCAATATTTAGTGACCTGTAGCTCCCTAGGCTTTGACCTGACACGAAAATGAATGCCACTGGAATGAAAGAGCAACTCAAGAGCTTTCGAATTGTGTTGGAAAAATATTTCTAGCTATCATAGTTTCTGAGATGAGGTTTCCTTAGTACACCTCATATTAGCGGTTTTGACCTATTTTGACCTCAGATGACCTTGATATTGACCTGACAAGAAAAATGACTGAAGTATTTTCGATATCTGTTGAGGATCCATTTGACAGAACGATACAGGTAAAGGAACACACTGACAAGTTGGATATTGAATATATATTCAAAATCCAACTTGTCCCTAGAATAAACCAAGGTCACTGAAATTCAAATCATTACAAAATTATAAATGTTCCTAAATGCTAGCTTAACCCTTGCCCCGGTGGCGGGTACGAGCCACCTTCGCCCTGGTGGGGGGTCTAAAAAAGACCCCACGATATCAAAAACTAAGAAAGCTAGAAGAAGGGCAAAACTGCAATCGAAAGCTCTTCAAAAAATGATATAAAAAATTATACAGGTAAAGGAACACACTGATAAGTTGGATATTGAATATATATTCAAAAGCAAGCACACGTGTGCTTGCTTGCTTTGAATATATATTGAATATATATTTAATTAGGTCACGAGGAGACCTCTGGAGGTCAAACCACTGGCGGGAGGTCTTTACGTTCCACATAACGGAAAAAGTACTGGTAATTTCCTATCAAATGAACTTTACCAGGCCTCAATAGCTCTAATGACATAAGAGTTATGACCAGTTTGCTTAATCATTGCATATTTGAGTGAGAATAGCCGATCTTGACCTAATTTGACCTCTGGAGGAGAAACCATTGACCTGAGCACTAAAACATGCGAAGTAATTTCTTACTGAATTCACGCGAGCTTTCTATTGCACTTCGCAGATTTGCGCTAACGCCCATATTTTCGGAGTTAGAGGGGGCCATCGATGGCTCCCCGGTGGGGCAGGTGGCGCCGGACCCCGGTGGGGCGCGGGTTAAGCCAATGGCACGACAGAAATAAGCATTAGTATAAGAGCAAATGAGGCTCGACTACCTTCCAAGCTTTTCATCTGGAGGGCCTGAAAGTCACTTTAATGTGGTATCCTTGCATTCACAATGGCTTGTAATAATAAAATCACACTCATGCGGAAAGGCTTTGGATTTTATTTTGTAACATATGTAAAGAATGAATAGGGTGTATTTGACCAGGGCGCAATGACATTTTTGCATTTGAATCAGAAATCTCTGTCTTACAAATTTAGCATCAGGGAGAATCTATAATTTTTGCTTTCAGAATATGGGATACATTTCTGGCTTTGAATTTAAAACCATTGATTTCGGAATGTCACAGCCATATTTTTATTTTTCGGATTCATAAACCTGTCTAGCTTTAAGGAAGTACTTAATTTATTTCGCTAGCAAAGAATTCATTGAAATGCTGGCAATATGTATGGATTAGAGGTCAGAACTGGATTCAACTGCCCAAAACAAACTGCCACTTGTACTTTTCTCTGTAATTAGGGGGCGCAATTAGTTAATGGGGGGGCGCAATACACATATTTTCTCCTACATAAATATGGATTCATGCGGATGTTGTTGGTTTGCTGCACTTTCCAGACCGTCTATCATAGCGGGCTGAAAATGTTACTACATATTCAGGAATATAACCCGGAACCCAAATTTGTTGGAAACTTTGTAGAAAAGGGCGGGGGTGCAACCCTGAACCCGCTTAAGAGCCACTTGGATGATGTCCACACCTGAATATTCCAGTACTTGCGAGTGCATTGTCTTTTGTGTCTTTGCGTTAGTGTTATCACCACTGCAGATGATAAACCACTTTGATGTGATTCAAAGGGACATACGCATCTTTTAGAACATACCAACAAGGTTTTATATTTTAAGTTCTCGGAAGGCCTGCTGAAGATAGGGTGCCATAAACCGCAGAGTGTTGTGGGAATGACCTAGGACCCTAAAAAGATGATACAGATGACAGTAAAAGCGCTAAAAGACTGGCAGCCTAAAACGCCAAAGTCCAGAAACTAAAACGTCTAAACCCCAAAAAGCCCAAAAAGGCTACGTCCAGGTAAAGATAAGAAGAAAAAAGAAAAAAGCGTGGGATGAGGTAAATACAACGTTTCGGTCTTGGACCGTCGTCAGGCGAGGGGTGAAAGATGGAGGTGGCTAGAGGCCTGAGGTAACCTTTTTCCAAATACCGAGTGACTGGAGGCCTAAGGTAAACTTTTGGTCGAAACAACACAACTTCTCCCGTTTGTCCCGGCACATCTGAAAAACACAGACGAGTACCTTGACCGCCTTCGCACTGTGTTTCCCTCGGGCTTCCCAGCTGGTACAATCGTCTTTAGCGTGGATGTCACCAACTTGTATGGAAACATCCCTGTTGGGGAAGCTTTGGATGCGGTTGAGAGCCTTCTTGAGAGACATAGGAGCATCAACACATACGGGCTCAGCATCCCAGACATCCGCGTTCTGCTTGACCATTGTCTCACCAACAACTACCTCAGGTTTGGTGATAACTTCTATAGGCAGACGCAAGGCATCGCAATGGGAAGCAGAGTAGCTCCCCCACTGGCCATCATCTTCATGAACTGGCTGGAATCTTTGATTTTGGCTAGCCCACATTATCAGTCAGTCGCCTATATGCGATATATCGATGATGTATTGGGGATTTGGACGCATGGCGAGGACTCTCTAGACTCTTACTTCGATTTTATCAATTCGTTTCATACCAGCATAAAATTCACCATCGAGCACACCGGCACGTCTGGTTCCATCCATTTTTTGGATACCCTCATCACGGTTTCCACGTCCGGGGCATACACAACTGAACTTTTCTTCAAACCGATGGCAGCTCCAATCATCCTCCCTTTTGACTCGGCTCAACCTTGCTCGCTCAAAAAATCAGTCATCCGATCTCAGTTTCTTCGGGCACTTCGCAGATCCTCACCCGGAAGCCCTCGTAAGAGGAGCCTCAAAAAGATTTTCGACCTCTTCTCAAAAAAATGGGTACCCGAACCATCTCCTAAAAAAAGCTGCAGGTCGAAGCTCTAAATCCACACCCCAGGTCACAAAATCGGGGTAATGATGCGCCTCTTGTTTTACCTTTCGTTGACGACGCTCTCGGTGACCGGGTCAAGCGGATCGTTCGAAATTCTGGCCTTCCCATGCGGGTGGCGTGGAGAAGCGGCACATCCCTGAAGGATCTTTTGGTCAGATCCGCGCTGGAACCAGTGCAGTGCCCTGGGGGAGGCCGTTTCTGCCACGCCTGTCATGCAGGTATCCATCGGAAATGTCATGCCAAAAATGTAATTTATAGGATAGATTGTAAGCTTTGCGAACCAGGCAAGTCATTTTATATCGGTGAGAGCCAGAGGGCCGTTAGACTAAGATTTAACGAACACTTAGGTGATGCTAGAAATAAGAGGCAGGAAACACCTTTCGGCCAACACAGATTAACCATGCATCCGAATGATGAGCTGACAGCAGACAACTTGGGCATCAAAATTCTAAAATACGCCAGTGATGGCCCAAACAGAAAAATCGCAGAATCATTCCTCATTCGGCGCTACAGACCTCCTCTCAACACGCAAACATCTTCCTGGCCACTCTTGCGGTAAATTCGACATACGGGGACACTTTCTCAGACGCATGCTCAGACATAACACACCATACGCGTTTTATATTTTGTCTGTCCTAAAATTCCCGTTTGCGTAGAAGCACGATGTACTCAGTAGACTACTTAAGCTTTTCTCCCATCCCTCTGGACTGCTCTTGCTTTCTGTCACATCCCTCTGGAATACTCTTGCTTTCTGTCACATCCCTCTGGAATACTCTTGCTTTCTGTCACATCCCTCTGGACTACTCTTGTGCTTTCAGTCGCATCCCTCTGGAATACTCTTGCTTTCTGTCACATCCCTCTGGACTACTCTTGCTTTCTGTCACATCCCTCTGGACTACTCTTGTTTTCTGTCACATCACTTCGGACTACTCTTGCTTTCTGTCACATCCCTTTGGACTACTCTTGCTTTCTGTCACATCACTTCGGACTACTCTTGCTTTCTGCCACATCCCTCTGGAATGTTCTTGCTTTCTGTCAAATCCCTCTGGAATACTCTTGGTTTCTGTCACATCCCTTTAGACTACTCTTGCTTTCTGTCACATCCCTCTGGACTACTCTTGCTTTCTGTCCCATCCCTCTGGACTGCTCTTGCTTTCTGTCACATCCCTCTGGACTACTCTTGCTTTCTGTCACATCCCTCTGGATTACTCTTGCTTTCTGTCACATCCCTCTGGACTACTCTTGCTTTCTGTCACATCCCTATGGACTACTCTTGATTTCTGTCACATCACTCTAGTGTCGCTCTGCGCCGCGGCGTAGCCGGCGCGCCGACTGGATTTCCCCTGATGACGCTCATTTATCCCCAATTATCACTTTTAGATGAACAAAATATGAAACTTCTGTTTAAAGTATACTCTGTAAGAGTCCTATTTCAATCAAAACCCCAATATAAGATTGTCGGATTTTTTCTTAAAATATCAAACATGATTTCTGAGAATATCTTCCAGATTCAGATACGTTTTAACACATGGTAGCGGCATAATGTCAGAAGCCGGTGACGAACGAAGCAAGAAACGGCTTCTATTCTGACAGTTTTTCCGGTCTTGTCGTCGTTGTCTGTTGTTGTCTGTTCTGAGTGCTGGTATCATATTGTCTGCTATCTTTATTTCCTGATCGTATTGCTCGGCCCACATATTATCCTGCGTCGGTCTCCCAGCCGAAACGAGAACAGCTAAGGAGCTGCTTCTCTGCGTGCCTTTCGCCCTCCCCAGGTGCTCGCCGAAGGCGAGTTAGAGCGCGACAAGCAGCGCAAGGAGATCAGTCACGTGATGACTGAACGCGACATCGTTGGTACTCAACTGGTGCGGCGCAACGACGAGCTGGCTCTTCTCTACGAGAAGATCCGCATCCAAGAGGGCACCCTCAGCAAGGGAGAACGCCAGTACAGGGAGAGGATCCGCGACCTCAAGCTGCTGAAGCTGGAGGTCAAGAAACTTAGGTATGTATAGGGTCTTGACCTTTATTCGAGTGCACTGGTTAATTATGTGTCATGGAGAAAGACACCTAGAATATAGAAACGTAGTGCTTAGGGCTGCCCATTTTAATGGCACCTCCCAGGTCTGCAAAATAGTCCACCAGATTCCCATTGCTTGGTCGAAATGCTACTCAGAACTCGTTTTGGTTTCCTCGAGACTAAAAAATTGACCATGCGTAGCGGGGGTGAACATATAGCCCCTATATCGTACCAATACACAATGATGCAGGAGACCAGAACAAAACGGGTTGGAGCCTCTAGCTCAAAAATTATTTACGATGGAACGATAATTTTTGCTTCAAATGAAGGCTTTCCGTCAATAGATTCCGGGTGGTTCAAGCAGGCACGCGCAATGGTGGTTTTCGATATTCGGCTTTCGACCAATGACCATTTAGTGATGTCAGTAAAATATCATAATTGTATACTGGTGATAACCACTTTTAATTAAGAACTTATGACGCTAGAATGCTAATTTTTACTTCAATTGAAGGCTTGTGGTCAAATGGTTTGGTTACAAACACAATATCAGAGTTAGATTTCAGATTTCGACAAATCAAAATAAAGTGATGCCGTAAAAATATCACTACACGCTGGTAATGCCATAGGCGGATCCAGGGGCAGGTGCCATCCATCCAGGGGCAGGAAAAGAGGGGCAGGTGTCCTCCCCCGACCGACCCTCGGTGCCCCTAAAATAGTCGCGGCGCTCCAGTAAGGGGTCGAGGGCGCCCCTTAAAATATGTCGCTTCCAAACCCCCCTTGTGAAAATAGGCGCCCCGCGATAGGATTTCGCGTCCATCTGATAAGATTTTCCGGCCAAAAGTGGTGCCCCCTTCGTCTGGATGGCAGCCCCCACCTCAGCGAGATGCCCCCCCCCCACCCCGATCGGCGATCCTGGATCCGCCTATGGGTAATGGTCTTTTTCTAATCAAGGACTAATAATGATAGAATATCAATTTTTAATTCATTAGAAGGTTTTTCGTTGAATGGTACAAACAAACGCTAAACATTCTTGTGTTTTGAATTCAGGTTTCCGTCAAATCACGCTTTGGTCACGCATGAAGACACCACAATTTTTCTTTGCTGACGCACATTTTCAGTTCCACCACAGAGACTATTGAGGATATTTGATGGCTCTGATGCTTAGTAAAATAGATTCAAATGAATACAAAGCCGGCAAATCTGACCGAAAGCAATAGGCTGAGTAAAACTTGCGATTTATACGGAAACGTGTTTGATTTGGAGCATATCGACAGCTGCAGCTAATGCAATGTTACGTGCTATTACGTACACACATATGTAAAATCGCCAGTTTTTATCCTCTATAGTATTTGAATGGCGACAGCATCAGGCTGGCATGTAATGACCCAAAACAAATTCACGATTTTAGTCCTGCGCTAATTATCAGTGGGACTAAAACCGTCATAACTTGTTTTCGGTCGCCGGATGCCAACCTGATAATTCCATTGTTAAGACTATAGAGGACACTCCCTCAATTATTGGCCTCTTTTAAACCTATTTTCCAGCTGATCTTGATAGTAATTTTTTGCTGGTTTAAGAAAACGTGCTTTGTGTGGGATTTTATTTTCAAAACACACCGTTATTGAAATGGTCTCACAATGTTGTTGAGACTAGATAGAGCCGTATTCCTGTGACCAGAAGGTCACAGAAATCTTAACGGTAACAATGCAATGATGGCTAAGTGTTAGTATTTCCGATTCCTGTTTGGAATCATGGCATTGTTTTTTAGTAAGATTGCGGCATGTAATGTCATGGAAGAATTGTCATGTTTCAGCAGCCGTGAAATGGACGTGGCACGGTACATGAAGGAAGTAAGCAAGGTTTCCCGTGTTCCAATGCATTCTTAAACGTATTATATCCATGTGGTATCATTTCTAAAAAGTCACTTTTAAGGGTTTCATCCTGTTGTTTAGACCCGCTGCATCACTATGCAATACTCCAAACTAGACCATGAAGACTATAAACTATCAAATATGTCAGGTCGTTGGCCACTCTGACATCCCGCACAACCTCCTCAGTTTTCTTGTACTAGTGGTCCTCGCCCCACTGTGTTTGGAATACATCACCAGCCACGTGTGATCGATTCTGAAGATGGTGAAGAGCACGAGTTGGAGCTGCACAGGTCGGCCAGTTCGGTCTTGGAGGTGAGCTTCTCGAGGGAGTACTGCGAAGGGGGTTGTGGGCGAGGCTGCTGGCTGGCTCGGCGGTATACCAGCCGTGCCTGCCCAACACTTGCCCTGAGCACTACTCCCTCAAAAAGCCCAGCTTCAAAGAGCTCACCTCCAAGACCGAACTTGTCGACCTGTGCGATCCTAAATCCTTCATGCTTTTCGCCATCCTTGGGAGTCGACAACAAGTAACTGGCGAGGGATTCCAAGCTGTGGAGTGAGGACCACCAATACAAGGAAACTGAGGAGTTTGTGCGGAATGCCAAAGTGACCAACGAACTGACGGAGAGGTTCTGCTGCACCATCACCAAGTACAGCAAGATTCTTACCTGGAAAGACAGGCTCAGAAGAATAAAACTGCTGCAGGGTATGGAGATGTTCTGGAAGGTACCTATATGCCAACTTCACCAAGAAGACATTGACAAACAAAAACCCGGGTCTGCGACCTGGGCTAACGCCCCACTGGCGAAGGAGAGCCGCATGACAACCTGCTGAAAGAAAACCATATTTCCTTCGCAATGTATGTCTTCATAAGCCTTGTAGGTCAGTGTCATCATTCTTTTATTTGAAAAATTGATAAAGAGCTCGCGGTCAATCCCAGATTCGAACCCGGCATCCCTGATCAATAGACAGGCGATCTAACTACTATACCAGTACGCCACGCTCTGCACCCTCCCATTAGCCCTACACCTGTGACCCGTCAAGAGGTCACTGGCTGGTATCACTCAACCGAGGATAGCGCCGTGGCGTGGCGCCGGGTGCTGTGTGCGTATGGAAAAGGCATGGTATAAAGCTGTTTCTAGAAGACGAACCAAACATTATGTTGGCCTGGAATTACTTGTATCGGTGACCCAGGGCCGTAAGCTAGCTTCATGCCAAATTTCATCCACTTCCATTTATTTTAAGGACTTGAAACCATGGTGAGAATCAAAGATGGTCCAAAAATTTAGCACCTTGTAATACATTTTCGGACTTATTACTCGAAAGCTGTTGAAGATAAGTGTGTAGTGTAAATAAGTGAAATGACTGCAATTAACTTTCCTATTCAGTCATGTCAATTCTGAGCTTGTGAGTGACATGTGCTCAGAACTGAAAAGCTACAAATAAAATGTTTTCTACTAAAATTATAATTATACATATCAAACAATAAATTTCAATATCACGATATCCATCTCCAAATATTATCAGGCATAAACAATTTTCTTTCATTATCTGAAATGAAAATTCAAGTCGGCGCATTATATCGCAAGATATTAAGATTTGAATGAAAAGAGTAAAAATGTAGTCCTCCGGCAGAATGGTAAAAACTAGATC
The DNA here is from genome assembly GCA_034440635.1 of Lepas anatifera. Lineage (NCBI taxonomy): Eukaryota > Metazoa > Arthropoda > Thecostraca > Lepadidae > Lepas > Lepas anatifera. Next base: position 109,229 of record JAOTON010000480.1, on the reverse strand, counting down.
AGAATCTGACGTTTTTCACTGGAAACTATGCCTAAGCACAAGAAAATTGACCTAGCTGCCTCCAGGTGGCTGTCTTTAAACTAACTGAAGCGTGCCTTCTGACATTTCGAGCTTATAAGTCGGCCATCAAATTTAAATAGTTTTTTTGCTTGTAGCAGAAATACTCCGTTTTTGCGTAATAGATATTGTCGGACCAGTTTGAAACTATTTTCTTAGGTGGCCCCTGTTGCTCATTCAAAAGGACCAAATTTCAAATTCGTCGCTTAACACGCGCCCCGCTGGGGGGCGAAATTCGCCCCCCTCCTGGTTTTCCCCAGATAGCTCAAAAACGAAGAGACGCAGAACAACCAAACTTACGGTACCTTATGCCTGATGAATTTTACACTTCTGACCAAATTTTTCAGTTAAGGTCATATCAGTTCAAGGAGCTATTCAGGGTCAAGTGACCCGACCTCAAAACCTAAAATTACGAGTTTGAAGCAGCGCCCAGGGAACATTAGCATACCGATCAGTTTGAAACTTCCACGATATGATAAGGTCATTAGGGTCTACAAATCTGCTGTCTTGGAATTTCGATATTGCTGACCTAAGGTGGGGTTAATTTTTTGGTCACCCCGTTATAAGTCTATGGTGAAAAATAGAATGGGATCATTTTCAGTAAATACTGGATAGATAAAGCTGAAAACCCTCAAACCGTCTATTCTTACCACGGTCTTGACCATAAAGCTTCGTTTTTGGGCATCTGACCTCTCTGTGACCCTGACCTAGTTCGATGTCAGTTCATTTTGACGTTTTGACCTAGCAAGGTCATATTATACATCATTCGATTCGCCGCGATGAGAGGAATCCAATGATCCATAAATATTTGCGCTAGCTTCCCTGAGAGCAGATCTAGAGAGGGAAACATACACTGCTCTGTTGTAAGCCTATGGAGCCTTCTTTGACCTATGCTGACCTCAATATTGACCTGACATAAAGATTATTCTTATAAAATCTCTTCGTCTTGTCAAGAGCTTTCGAACGCCGCCCGTAATTTTCCTTTAGCTTTCGTGGGGAACGAGATACGGAGGGGGTTGAAAAACGCCCCCCAGCGGGGCGTGTCATGCAAGGGACCCCAGCGGGGCGCGTGTTAAGAAACAAAAATGAGAAAAATGCAAAATTGAAAACATTTGTTTCAAAATTTCTCAAAAACTATTTTGAATTTAGATTTGGGGGCCTTATTTTGAGCGTTTGGCGTGAAAGGCTATCACCCCACACAATTGCAGAGCCCTGGCATCAACTGTCAGAACCGCCAAGCGGCCAGAATAGAGCCTCTTGAGAAATCTCAATCCGCTTCGCTCCATGGATTTCGGCATGCAGCTCTGACTACTGGTAGTTGAGTTTAAAGTTTTGCACCGTATTAAACACTTGAGGTCTAAACTGAGAATTTAGATCGGTGGTGCCGGTGGCGTCGGCGGCTGGGAGGTATTGTGAAGGGAGAATCATCAGTGCTTCTTGTGAATGACTGTGACTTGGTACTGTGTTACACGTAAAGCTTCTTGTCGCATTGGTTCTCAATGAAGTGCAATAAATGAGGTGTGTGAATATAACCAGTAATCTTTCTGCTAGACATATTTGATAGCTCATGTTTCATGGTATAAATTGGGGTATTAGTGCAATATAGGGGGTATCTTCAACCTCGCTGCGCATGGTGAGTTTTTGAGTCTCGAAGAAAACAAAAACAGTTCTGAGTAGCATTAAGGCCAAATAATGGGAATCTGGTGGACTTTTTTGGAAACCTGCGGGTGCCAGTAAAATGGACAACCCTAGTAGTGCTCTCATGAACGTAGTATTGCCAAAAAAGTTCGGAGGAGCTGCTTGTCGAATCTGATGCAATCGAATGAGGAAAATGTTCATGCCACGCACACCGTAATCAAAGAATGGTAATGGGGTCAAGAGGTTACAACTCACGATGAAACTGTATCAGTTTATTGTTCATTCAATTAACTATATTCATCAACAATTGAAAATCCCTAGTCACTTGCGTCGTCGGCTAAAATATTGAAAATGTAGATAGGAGAATATATCCACCCAATGGAGTGCATGTGGAGTTTCATGCGTGGCCTATGGCGTAAAAATCTGCATCGCACGGGAGAAGAGGGCCATTATGCGCTCCCTTAACCCTCGCCCCACCGGGGGCCATCGATGCCCCCTAAGGTTTTTCCGGGATAGCAGAAAAACGACGAGGCGCAGCACCGCGGTTGAGGGCTCTACCTCTCACTGCATCATTTTCCCATCATCCCTGAAATTTGTTAACCCGGGTCACCCAAGGTCAGGTCACCAGACGAGGTCAACCAAGGTCACCTCACTTCACCTTTAGAGCTCTGTAAGAGCTACATTTCAAAGTCGATCGATTTGAAACTTCCTACACTTCATAACCCCTCCAGGGTCTACAAGGTGTATATCCGGGATTTTTCGATTTCGTGCCCTGAAGTCAGGTCACGAGGCGACCTCTCCCATTGGAAAAGCATGGGGAAAAGTTGTTTCATGATATAAAAGCCACAAAAGTGATTGCAAATACTCAGCCTGCTCAGAACAACGTTTTTGGACACCCTTTCACGGATCCCAGGGGTCATATTTGCCCTTTGACTTTTCCAAGGTCATCCAAGGTCACCAGAGGTCAAAAACAGTATTTTGGCAATAACTTTTGACCTAATTAAGCTAGAGCGGTGAAACAAACACCATCGTGTTTGTCTTGTCACTGGCTTTCATTTAATATACGGCAAGGTCACTTTTTGACCTTTCGTGACCTCAAGTCATATTAGGTCACGAGGTGACCTCTGGAGGTCAAACCACTGGCGGGAGGTCTTTACGTTCCACATAGCGGAAAAAGTACTGGCAATTTACTATCAAATGTACTTTACCAGGCCTCAATAGCTCTAATGACATAAGAGGTATGCCCAGTTTGCTTAATCATTGCATATTTGAGTGAAAATAGCCGATCTTGACCTATTTTGACCTCTGGAGGCAAACCATTGACCTGAGCACTAAAACATGCGAAGTAATTTCTTACTGAATTCACGCGAGCTTTCTATTGCACTTTGCAGATTTGCGCTAACGCCCATATTTTGGGAGTTAGAGGGGGCCATCGATGGCCCCCCGGTGGGGCGAAGGGGGCGCCGGACCCCCGGTGGGGCGCGGGGTTAAGCAAAACTTCCACCACAGATAATTAGGATGAATTCCTTGGTGTGGTCACCTATAAAAATTTTGATAATTATTTGTATTCAATTTTTTCAGTCATAGGGCATTAACACGCGCATTGACGGGGGTCTGAGCCACCCTCGGATTGACCAGGGGGCCAGGTACCCACCCCTCTCCCCTAAGATCTCGAGGACCACGGTAGGTAGCAAAAAAAAAACGGTAAACGGTGTTGGATAGCCCATCCGCTTCTCCATCGAAAACATTTGAACCATTTTTTGTCAGTTCACATTTAAGGTCACGAGAGGTTAAAACATCCCGTCATAGGGATAGCATGTAAATTCAGTTTTTCGGCCATTACATCTGAAGAAGTAAAGGTAGAGCAAAACGACTTGAACTGTATGAATCCTCGCAGCAAGCCGAATCGAATGATATATAATTTGACCTTGCTAGGTCAAATCAAAGATTTGACCTGACCTGAGGTCAGGTCAGGGTCAAACTATATAAAATGCATATCATTAGAACTGCAAAGCCACGGCGAGTCTAATGAAGCTAAAATAAATGCTGTTCTTGCATATCACCATCCGTTACTGAGTTATTTAGTAAAAACCATATTTCCCATTTATTACCAATGGAGAGGTCATGCTTCGTACTTGATCTTAGGCCATTGATATAAAAAATACCGGAACATATTTTAGAGAGCTTGGTGGGCCCATTATGTGATATGAGTTTCAATTGGATAAGTTCACCCTGCTCCGACATATGCTATCTTAAGCTTTTTTTACGTCGGGTCACTTGACCTGTACTGGTGACCTGACCTGAGATGACCTATCCTTAAAATTTTCACAGAAGTTGCAAAAATGATGAGGGAAAAGGTATACCAAGTACGGCGGCGCTGCGCGCCACCGTTTTCTGCTGTCTCCGAAAAACCCGAGGGGTGCGGGTACCCGCCCCCGTCAATGCGCGTGTTAAATCATTCAAACTTTTACGCCTTTAACACGCGCATTGACGGGGCGGGTACCCGCCCCCCCTAGGGTTTTTCGGAGACAGCAGAAAAACGGCGGCGCGCAGCGCCGCCGTACTTGGTATACCTTTTCCTCATCATTTTTGCAACTTCTGTGAAAATTTTAAGGATAGGTCATCTCAGGTCAGGTCACCAGTACAGGCCAAGTGACCCGACCTCAAAAAATTTTAAGATACCATAAGTCGGAACAGGGTGAACTTATCCAATTGAAACTCATATCACATAATGGCCCCACCGAGTTCTCTAAAATATGTTCCGGTATTTTTGATATCGATGACCTAAGGTCAGGTACGAGGCATGACCCTCCATTGGAAATACATGGGAAAATGGTTTTTACGGAATAACTCAGTAACGAATGGTGATAGAGCATTTATTTTATCTGCATTACACTCGCCTGGGCTTTGCAGTTCTAATGATATGCATTTTATATAGTTTGACCCTGACCTGACCTCCTAGGTCAAATCATATGTCATTCGATTCGGCTTGCTGCGAGGATTCATAGAGTTCAAGTTGTTTTGCTCTATCTTTACTTGTTCAGATGTAATGGCCGAAAAACTTAATTTACATGTTATCCCTATGACGGCATGTGACGGCATGTTTTTGACCTCTGGTGACCTTAAATGTGACCTGACAAAAAATGGTTCAAATATTTTCGATGGAGGAACGGATGGGCTCCCCAACGCCGTTTACCGTTTTTTGCTACCTACCGTGGTTCTCGAGATCTTAGGGGGCGGGTACCGCCCCCCTCGTCAATCCGAAGGTGGCTCAGACCCCCGTCAAGGCGCGTGTTAACGTTTCTAAACACCCTTGCAAAGGACACAATTTTTGCATAGTACCTAAAACCTAAAATGCGCCCACTGGTGCTCATAAATGAGCCCGACTTCTGTTCCAATAGGATAAGGCTGTAGTTGCTTGTTGCACTTCATCGGAAGCTCGTGGAGAGGTCAGTTCTTTCAGAAATCAGTTTAAACGTACTAGCGGTGGATGGTATGATTTACCAATTACGGTGGTAGGGATAAAGTAGAAAATCATATTTACATCTAGGTAGGAGTTCAAGAGTGATCATTCAATAAAGAATATATTCAATTTTTTTAATGTGGGAACAAGGAATCAAACAACGCTTTAAGACGCGCAATGGAGATTATCCTAAAGGGTCCCCACCTATTTTTCCAAATTGGTCGGGGAACCTTTCGCTGCCGTAAAACGCTACTTGATTACAATTGTGAGAGTAATATGGGCGTCAACTTGTGAAAATTGTGAAAATTGGTTTATAATGTTTTGATGTATAGGCTTTCAAAGTCCGAATAAAATTTTGAGACCGTCGCAATCGCGCAGTCGCACCAGTTCGTCTGCACTGTACATAGACCGAATGGTGACGTAATAGCGTCATATAATCGGGTTATATGTCAAGGTTACACCTCATGAAGTTCAAGGCCAAAGGTCAAAGGTCAAGTTCATTAACCCCATTATTCCGGTCAGATGGCATTGCTTAGCATGACGGGTTTTTCTACTATCTCCGAAAAACCCGACGGGGGCGGGTACCCGCCCTCCCCCGTCAATGCGCGTGTTGAAACAGAAAAATGTGACTAACATGACCAGGCCCAACTTACTAGTCTCTTTTGGGGACCGAAAAAGGAAAATAGAGATGGACCACAGAATAACGAAAAACAGAATCGGCAAACTGCTAGTATTTTCAGCACACCGACTGGGAGCATTCTCCACAGCGTGCATGATGACCATCTTATCCTCCCCATTTTGCACTATGCAAATTCACAGGTTTATCCCCAGTTTTAGAAAAGAAAACAGGCCCACAGATTAATTTACATAGTCTGACTTAACACGTACCATGGGACTTCACATAGCACTCTCAAGATTTAAATACCTGCTTAGGTATTTTCAAATACATGACCAAACCATTTCATTAGCATAAGGATAGTACTTCAGTGTGGCACACATATCTTACTACAATCCTCGACATAATAGCTTGAGTAACTTCAATCGCGATGTTACCACAGGCGGGAGAAGGCCTTGCTCAACCGAAGCGTCCACAATCTGGAGGACATGCGCCGTGAGATGTACCACATGCACCGCGCTTTGCTCAAGGAGCAGTCCAAGTGCAAGTCCTTGGAGAATGAACTGCAGAACCCTCAGAATGTGCACAGGTGGCGGCGACTCGAGGTGAGATTAGAACGTGCATCCATCTACGGGTCTAATGATGAGTTGGACTCAGGTGATGCCACATGAACAGGGCGGGCTATCGTAGCGCCATCTGTAGGTGGGGTTAGACTGGCGTCGGGTGGCGCCGTTTGTAGGTAAAGGTATACGCGTGCTAGCGACAGACTGGTGTAAGAAGACTGGCCTTTACGCCGGGCTGAGCATGCTAAGGTGAATCCTTCTGGAAGTGAGCTTGGAGTAATTTGGGAGGCGCCACCGGATGATGTTTGGCAATAGCAATCATCTGACGGGATTTCACCGAGTACCGAGAGCAATGTTCAAAGTCGGCTTCACTTCCCTTTATCTTGTCTTTTTTTCCTGAAAACTGCACCGACTCATGCATATCTGTTGTGCAAGAAATCAGAAACATTTATTTTTGTATGACCACTTTTAAAGAAGAATTGCATCGAACCGCATTCAATTAAATCCGTAAAAGTGCAGTTAATTCATAGCTTAAAAAGGAACGCTCACAATTTAGCATTTTATCCCAGAAAATCCAGTTTAAGCTGATATTTTTGAACATCGGTTATTGATGATGGCATAATAGTGGCTGCTGTTGCCTTTGCAAAAAGAAGAATGATTTTTTCGGCCAAAGCAGCGGTCGAGGAAGCAAGAAAAATGCTGCCTGACGCTCGCGGCACATATGTATGCATGTTTGTACATACATCGTGCATTTTCGCACTAGTCAATTTGGAGATATACATATCAGGTTAGCCCTATGACTCATAATGCATTTATTCACTCTTTGAAGCTAAATATCCATTGCTAATAGAAATTAACTAAGGTCCTGAATAAAAGTTTTGGTGGCAGTATAAACTTAACACGCGCACTGGAGGCGGGCCTCGGAGGCCCCCCCACCTGTTTTTCCGAGGTGGCCGGAGAACCGCTTGTAGCCGAAAAACAAAACGTGGCCACATTTAACAGAATTTCATAGCGTGTCGATTGGTGAAAATTTTTGAAAATCTGTCGAAAATTTTTGGACTTATAGGCTTTCAAAGTCAGACCTGCATTTTGAGATCGCCGTAAACGCGCGGTCGGACCAGTTAGCATGCATTGAAGACCGAGTGGTGACGTCATAACGTCATATAATCGGGACTATATGTCAAGGTCACTTCACATGAAAGTCAAGGTCAAGGTCAAAGGTCACAGGTCAAGGTCATATCTGCACTTTCAAGGTCACTGACCACTGTGCGTCCGGCCAAATGACGTTACCCCGTCTGACATATATTATGCTATGACGTCATCGGTAGGGTACCCCAATACAAAGTTCAAGGTCAAAGGTCAAGGTCAAATGTCATTGGGAAAGGTCAATCCTCATTTCCCGCCAAACAGTGGGTACAGTGTTAGTCAAAGTGTAATTAATAAGTAGTATACCATATAGTAACCTTCAAGGTCAATGACCTTGAACGACCTTGACCCAAAAGTTGTGGGGAAGCCTCTTTGAGACCTCTTCTCTATGAACCTTGTCCGCCTTTAGCTTATTCCCGCCATTTTCCTGCATAATCACAGCATTTACCAATCGACCCCAGCATGGCCAATATTTGACCTTTACGACCTCGTTTGACCTTAAAGATATTGACCTAGGTCAATGAAAATTGGTCATCATGTAGATCACCATAGCCCCCACCCACCTACCAAGTGGCATTTTTCTAACCCTCTTAGTTTCCGAGATCTTAGGGGGCCTACCAGGCCCCCTCCAGTGCGCGTTAGTGCCAGACCCCCTCCAGTGCGGGTGTTAAAATGGTGTGCCTCGGCAGGGGAACGACCCTAGCACCTACGAGATGATTCTGAAAATCCAGACCCTTCAGAGGCGCCTTATCATGAAGACTGAGGAAGCCACTAGGAAGGAGCTGGAGGTAGGTTCCTGATTATTGTCTACAGTGCCGCGTCGTTGTCATCACAGGAGGTGTGTCGAGTGACGGCCTCTGCGTCGATGTCGGTTGCGGCGTTGTGTGTCGACGGCAGCCCGAGGTCACCATGGTGGCCGTTGTCGTCCCGTCACCTTGCCCCATCAGGGGAGCCTCATGCGTTGAAAACACTCAGCAGAAAAGGAGTAATACTGCAGTATCGACACAACGGCGCAGGCGCCGATTAAGTAGAGACGCGGCCTCTAGTCTTGTTTACCAATTATTTGCCTAATATGTGGCAATCATTGCGTGCACGCTAAGCCACCGTTTGGTAAACATTTTATTGGGAAATACGGCTGCTTTACATGGTAAGCCATGTGATCTTTAGCAATTAAATAAGCGCTGCCGTGGAAAGTCCAACACATCCGTAATTCGATATTGGAAATCTGCTACGGACGGAGGGATTAAACCAGTGGAAGAGGTGAACTTTTTCTGGCTAAATTGAATTTTTCTTCTCTTCATCAAAAACACAAATCGATGAATACTCTATCTATCATATCGCGACAGGAAACTGCACAATATTCTTCACATGGACACTCGCCAGTAGTCGAAACGAGGACGAGCGGTATTGTCTCCCAGCCCCCCTCACGGGTTTTTGATCACAATTTTCGTCAAAAATCATGAAATCGACTTATGCTGCCAGACCAAGCGATTTCACCTCCAATAATGATGTCCTAGGTCAAATTTGTAACAAAGAAATCTAGACCCATCTCCTGCTATAGGGTTACCCGAGCTCAGTTGATACAATGCCATCCCGATCACTTCCTTCTTTTCGCTGAGCTGCAGCGGTCGTGTCAGCACCATCAATAACGGCTTCCCTCAGCGTATACCGAGGGAATTAAAGGCATTTCTGCGCCGGGGAAATCATATTTTTCAACGACTCTTTTATCGCTTTTATGAATCATGTTCTTGCATATATTCGCACTGTTTAGCTTTTATTAACGTCACTTTTACCATCGGTTTTATCATCAGCTGCATCTTTCTCATCACTCACATTTTGATGTTTTTACCGCTTTTTACATGTGTGTCTCTCATTTGTGTATATAGTTTTCCTTTTACTTACACCGACTTCGCCTGCTATTGGATCATGTTCTATTGGCGATTTACTTTAATAAATAAAAAATGAAATAAATGAAATGGTGGGCGTGGCGGGCAGATTCAGGAAAAGGAGCGACTGTACCTGGAGCTGAAGAGGATCCTGCAGCGCCAGCCGGGGCCCGAGATGGCCGAACAGCTGATGATGTGTCAGGGTGCACTGCGGCAAAAGACTCGTCAAATGAAGGTAAGGCCAACAGCAAGGTTCCAGCCCAGCCGTTCACTAGCTCGGGACCAGTACCCAGACCCCTTATCACACATACTGCCGGACATCATGTTTTACATATTCTTTCTAGGGCTGTGCGTTTTTAATGTCCTAGAATCTGAATTTGGAACTAGGTACCAAATGGCTCACGACGTTGAAGCACACTGAAACTCCAACTATAGTTACATCGTATTATCATCATATACGATAATTATGAATTCGGTACTGTGCTGTGGAAAGTATGTTGTATTTACCTTTTGCGGCAGTTTATACTTCAGAATCAAGTGCTAACGCAATACGGATCCACCCCGGTGTTTTGCCATAAGAAATGCAGATAGCAAGATATATTTTTCCAAATAAGAAAAGATACCATAATATCATGCGGGTTTTTGGGAGGCACTCACAGGTGCCTGTCTCACCCGGCCGCGTCGAACTCTATTTAACAACAATTCAGTCATCTAGTTGGGGGCCTCGTACAAAAACCTCACCCAATGCTTATCAATGTAAGTCTTGAAGACATTGGTGCTCGGTGCCTCTACTACCCAAGCAGGAAGGCTGTCCCAGTCCGTGACGGTACAGACTGCGAAGTGGTTCCTCCGGATTCTGGAGATAGCCCGAGGCTTAGCGACCTTGAAGCGGTGTCCTCTCGTGGTTGTGGCTTCTGAAATAAATCTTCTTTTCGTATTCCGAGATTTCCGTGCATCAGCTTGTGCATTAGCATCATGTCCCCCCTTCGCCTTCTGTACAGCAGTGGTGGAAGCTTAAGTCTTCTCAGCCTTTCTGGGTAGTCAAGGTTTCGCAGTTGTGGAACAAGTTTTGTGGCTCTTTGTTGCACCCTTTCGACCAGCGGCTGATCGGCCTTGTTGAAAGGGCTCCATATAGCATTTGCGTATTCAAGGTGGGGCCTGACTAGGGCCTTGTAGACCAGAGGTAGTGTGAAGTTGTCAAGATGGACGAAAGACCGCTTGATGGCTCCCAGGATTTGGTTGGCTTTGGGGATGGCTATAGCGGCCTGTTTACGGAATTTGAGTTCACAATATACCTGCACTCCGAGGTCTTTCTCAATCTGAAGCTGAGCCAGGACTTGGTTATTCATTATACTGCCTATTGGGATTTGACGTACCTAGGAGCAGCACACCACACTTGGAGACATTGAAAGGAAGGAGCCACTCTTGCGACCATAACTCCAGCTTGATCAAGTCATTCTGGAAGTAAATCTGATCGTCATGTTTGGCCACAGGGCTGTACAACTTGGTGTCGTCAGCAAACATTTTGACATGAGAAGACCTTCGGGCAGGTCATTCACAAAGAGAATGACCTACCCAAATGACCTTCTACTTTTTAAATAAACTCCAACTCGGAAAAACTACATCAGTTACCACTTTATTTTAACACGCTCAATTGAGAGAAGTCTGGCGCTAACTCGCAGTGGAGGAAAGTGTTAGAGTCCCCCCTGAGATCTCCAACGCTAAAGGTGTTATGAAAATGCTCGCTTTGGAGGTATGTGAGGAAACGGTGATCTACATTTTAACCATTTTTCATTGAGCTAGGTCAACATCTTCAAAATCAAACGAGGTCATGAAAGTCAAATCTGAACTGTGTTTTGGACCAACTAGTAAATGCCGGAATCGAAAGGAAAAAAGTTAGAAAAACACCGAAAGTCGACTGAAGCTATGCATGTAAGGTCCGAACTACACTTTTCCTTAACCCTCGCCCCACCGGGGGCCATCGATTGCCCCTCTAATGTTTTTTTTCGGGATAGCAGAAAAATGACGAAGCACAGCGCCGCGGTTGGGGACTCTACCTCTCACCCTATCATTTTCCCACAATCCCTGAAATTTTTACCCCGGGTCACCCAAGGTCAGGTCAGCAGGCGAGGTCAACCAAGGTCACCTGACTTCAAATTTTGAGCTTTATAAGAGCTACATTTCTAAGTCGATTGATTTGAAACTTGGGGGTTGGGTTAAATGTTGTGGCCAGGGTAATTGTAACTGGCACTGTAGTCACCGTTCGGCGGGAAAATTGTTTGACCTTGATCCATGTCATTTGAACTTGGTCTTAGCATTGATTAACTCGCGCCCCACCGGGGGTCCGATGCCACCCTCGCCCCACCGGGGGCATCGATGGCCGCCCTCTAACTCCGAAAATATGGGGGGTTTGCGCAAATCTGCAAAACGCATTAGAAAGCTCGCGTAAATTCAGTAAGAATTTAGTTTAATTGTTTAAGCGCTCAGGTCAACGGCTTGACCTCCAGAGGTCAAGTTAGGTCACCATAGGCTATTTTCACTCAAATATGCAGTGCTCAAGAAAACTGAGCATAACTCTTATGCCATTAGAGCTAATTAGATTTGATGAAATACATTTGATAGACAAATGCCAGACCTTTTTTCCGCTATGTGGAACGTAGTGACCTCCCGCCAGTGGTTTGACCTCCAGAGGTCACCTCGTGACCTAATATGACCTAAGGTAACAAAAGGTTAGAAAGTGACCTTGCTGTATATCAAATAAAAGCCAATGACAAGACATACACGTTGGTGTTTGATTCAGCGTTCTAGCTTAATTAGGTCAGAAGTAATTACCAAAATACTTTTTAGAGCCCTGGTGACCTTCGATGACCTTGAAGAGGTCAAAGGGAAAATATGACCCCTGGGATCCGTGAAAGGGTGTCCAAGAACGCTGTACTGAGCATTCTGAGCCTTTGCAATCATTTTTGTGACTTCTAGACCATAAGACAGCTTTCCCCATGTTTTTCCAATGGGAGAGGTCGGCTCGTAACCTGACCTCAAGTCACGAAATCGAAAAATCCCGGATATACACCTTGTAGACCCTGGAGGGGTCATGAAGTGTAGCAAGTTTCAAATCGATCAACTCAGAAATGTAGCTCTTATAGAGCTCAAAAGTTAAAGTGAGGTGACCTTGGTTGACCTCGCCTGGTGACCTGACCTTGGGTGACCCGGGGTAAAAAAATCAGGGATGGTGGGAAAATGATGGGAGAGAGATAGAGCCCTCAACCGCGGTGCTGCGTTTCGTCATTCTTCTTCTATCCCGAAAAAACCTTAGGGGGGCCATCGATGACCCCCGGTGGGGCGAGGGTTGACCTTAGCAATAAGATCATATCATAACCTTCGCCCCGGTAGGGGAAGGGATGTTTGAGCACCCCCGCGGGTGTTTCCGGCAGCAGGAAAAACAGGGGCGTGAAGCGCCCGCACACCTTGTTTTTATCAATGCCGCAACTTTCCTAAACATGTTAAGATTGGCTCACCTAAGGTCAGGTCAACAGTGCAGGTCAAGTGACCTCACCTCCAAAAATGTTTAAGGTGGCATAAGTAAGAAATAGGTAAATCTATCGCTTTGCAACTTTTTCCACCTAATGCACCCACCGAGTACTACAAAATATATTCTGGGATTTTTACGTCGATGACGAAGGGTCAGGTACGGATCATGACCTCTCCATCGGAAATACATAGGAAAAGCAGAAATTGGGCTGTATTTGTGTAGATGCAGCTGCAAATACCTTCATATTTTCCAAATCGTAGCATCTTGGGCCCCTTTCTAGGTTAATGCTGCAGCTTTTTACCTGTGACCTTTGAGAGGTCATATGGGGCTGTTCAACCAGCTTTCAGACTTGTGTCAATAAATTTGCAAGAAATGGCGATGAAACTTGTATTTTGATAATTGTATGTTTTGATTGCCATTGCGAGTCGATTTATATGAATATTGACTATGTTGGGTTGGACAGTGACCTTGACCTGACCTTAGGTCAGGTCATTTGTATATTTTGACCTAATATGGTCATGTTATACATTATTCGATTCACCATAACGCGAGGAAGTGAATGGTGCCTAAGCATTGATTCTAATTCAACTCTATCAGCTAGAGCCCAGAATTTTTTTCTAGCATGTCACCTTCTTTGACCGGTCATGGCCTCAATATTGATCTTAGCCAAAAAGTGGCCGATGTAGTTTCTTCATGAATTTGTATGAGCTATCCATCAGCCTTCTCGTTTTTCGCTATCCCGCATAGGTGCCGAGTTCAAGGGGAGCGGGTGTTCGAACGATCCCCCGTCGTGGCGAAGGTAGCTCGGAGGCCCACCGAGGCGGTTGTTAAACCCATTAACGCCCAGCGGGTCATTTTTGTCCTCTGACTTTGACAGGCTGCAGAATCGGTACCAGTGAAGTGATCTTCAGGTTTATGATATGGATGTGTGTTTTAGAGCGTAGACAAGCTATAAAAATGCATTTGAAAATCCTAGGTCTTTATGGGACCATTTTGGTGGAACTTATTTTGGCGAGGTTTTGGTCAACGTGAGATAGCTTTGCAAATTGTTTCTCGCGATAGCATATGGAAGGCCGAAAAGAGTTTGCATGATTGACATCAAGCTAAGACCACAAGGAGTCAGATGGTGAAGAAACAGTAAGATTTTCTTGAACGGCTTTGCCATGAGACATCGTCAAATATGAAGCGGACAAAAATGACCCGCTGGGCGTTGCGGACATCTTCGGGCCGCTGAAAAGGAGGAAAAGGATGTGTCCTGTCGTCCCGTCTCGTGGGTTAGGTGCATAATGTTATCTATAGGAAATGGAGGTATTGTGGGTCCTGCAAATTCAGGTTTGCCAATTTATAGACTTTTCATCAAATCTGAAGATTTTTAGTGCAATGTCGATACGTTTGGAAACTTTGGAGTTTATGAAATCTTCCGAATGTTTTCAGGGTCTGTCTTATTTTTGGAATGATTATCAAATATTTTTAACGAAAACATGCAAGATGGTTCCAGTGTTTTCTGAACGCGTTATCAAAGATAATTTTCAGGGTTTTGAAAACTTGACGAAATATTAGCATGACTTCACTGTTAAACTAGCAGAGCCTTTTCTTTTCCCCTCGATGGATTGTGTGTAGTGGGTAGAGAGGATAGGGAACAGTGGCGAATTAAGGACTTCATTGGGTGTAGGGGGTAGGGGTCTCTAGCCTCCGTCGCCATTGCCTCGGAACAGCACTCAGTTATGCATTTACAATAGGCACACTGACATTTCGGTGGGAGGGGGGGCTTGAGCCTTCCTAGCGCCCTTGCTACACCACTGATTGAAAGTCAATGACCAGCTAACAAAATGAGTTTAGAATTATAGCGGCCGCCGCGCTGGTTTGTTGTGACGAGATGGTGCAGTGTAAAACGTCTGGTGCACTTTAACACGCGCATTGACAAGGGTCTGAGCCACCTTCGCTTTGACGGGGGGGCGGGTACCCGCCACGCCTAGGATCTCGAGAACAACGGTAGGTAGCGAAAAACGGTAAACGGTGTTGGGCTGCCCATCCACTTCTCCATCGAAAACATTTATACCATTTTTTGTCAGGTCACATTTAAGGTCACGAGAGGCCAAAACATGCCGTCATAGGGATAACATGTAAATTCAGTTTTTCGGCGATTACATCTGAACAAGTAAAGATAGAGCAAAACGACTTGAACTATAAACTTCTTAAACCCTCCTATCCACTCGGACTGGTGGTTTCCTCAGTCTCACAGACGTGACCCTTTCTCTGGACTTTGAATGCAGGGCTCGGGTTTGCTTTATTTGTCGGCAAAGAGAGTAATTACTTCTCTAACCCTTTGATGTGCTTTGTCTAGCTGCCGAAGCTGTTTCTTCAATAATTTCTGTATTCATTTTCATTCCATACTCTTTCTCCTTCTTGGGCTGTACGCTACGGCCATATTCCAATGCTGTCCGGCATCACCGCACCGAACATCACATACAGTCCACTACAATAACATCTGCGGGCGGCGGTGTCGGCAACAGTTGCCTTAACACGCGCATTGAGGTCTGAGCCACCTTCGCCTTGACGGGGGGCGGGTACCAGCCCCCTCCCCTAAGATCTCGAGAACTGCGCTAGGTAGCGAAAAACGGTAAACGGTGTTGGATAGCCCGTCCACTTCTCAATCGAAAATATTTGTACCATTTTCTTGTCAGGTCACATGTAAGGTCACTAGAGGTCAAAACATGCCGTCATAGGGATAACATGCAAATTAAGTTTTTCGGTCATTTCATCTGAACAAGTAAGGAATGAGCAAACAATTTGAACTATAGAAATCCTCACAGCAAGCCGAATCGAATGATATATAATATGACCTTGCTAGGTCAAATCAAGAATTTGACCTGACCTGAGGTCAATTCAAGGTCAAATTGGGTAAAATTCATATCATTAGAACTGCAATGACAAGGCACATCTAATGCAGTTAACATAAATGCTCTATCTCTGTTCATTACTGAGTTATTCAGTTAAAACCATTTTTCCAATGTATTTCCATTGGAGAGGTCATGGCTCGTACCTGACTTTAGGTCATCGATATCAAAAATACCGGAACATATTTTAAAGAACTCGGTGGGGCCATTGCGCGATATGAGTTTCAATCGGATAAGTTCACTCTGTTCCGACGTATGCTATCTTAAACTTTTTTGAGGTCAGGTCACTTGACCTGTACTGGTGACCTGACCTGAGATGAACTAACCTTAAAATTTTGACAGTTGTAAAAAGGATGAGGAAAAAGGTATGCTAAGTACGGCGGCGCTACGCGCCGCCGTTTTTATACTATCTCCGAAAAACCCGAGGGGCGGGTACCCGCCCCCCGTCAATGCGCGTGTTCAGGCACTGTTTTTTGTGTCCACAGAAAGAAATTTTTACAAGGGCAAACCTTGTCAGACCCTTGTTTATATGGAAAATTAATAGGGTAAAACACAAAGCTTGTACGTTCAAAATCCGTGCCACGAAAACAAGGGAAATACAAGGAAAAACCATGTAGAACAATGGTAGAACCATAGTACGACAAGGGTTGCTAGAAGATGTTGTACAAACCTTGTAACTTAACTATGGTTAACCTACATGGCAAAGACGATGACTGACAACGTCCCCACAAGCCCTCTACTAGGTCATGATTACCCCATAACAAGGGTAGAACAAAGCCTTGTGCCCGCCATGTACGCAACCGCAGCCTTCCTCACTGAGAGAAATTTTCACTAAGTTACAACCTCGTAACGAGGGCTTCAGAACCCTAAAGTTTGTGTTCTAAATGTCTGCATCATTAGCAAGCATTTACCAGTTTTTTACTCCAAAAACTAACATTGCGGGCCCAAAAGTTAGCACGAGAACAAGGCTTTGATCAGGGTTGAGTTGGTATTAATCATCGACCATTGTATTCCAACGAAGTGCCTACAATGATTAAAATGCAATAACCAAATCTAGACGAAGTCTTTACCAGGGTCTACAAATGTGCTAGCATTTCTTACTCCAGTAACTTACCACAAGAACAAGGCTTTGATCATGGCTTAGTTGGAGTTAATCAGTCACCATCCTATCGTAACTAGTTGATTACCATGCTTAGAATGCAGAGACCAGGTCTAGACAAAGTCTTCAGTCGGCCTTACTCTAGTGTCTGAATTAGGAAAGTAAGATTTTTTCAGCTTCAGTATGGGTGAATTATAAACCAGTGGCTAGGTCTACAAAAAGTTGGAAGTATATTATTGATTTCTATTTGAACCCCATTAAAATTCCTCTTCGCTCCTGCTGAAAAACATTGATCACATCCGAAAAATATTGATGCGCATTAAACCATGTTTCCTTTGTTGTTTCTCTTTTATTGAGAGAAATGAAACACATGACTATCACGGATCGTAGTAGTTGAAAAATATTTGCACGAATGAAAAAAACACGAACATCATACCGCAATCATCTTCGCCATCTGAGCCACTCCAGCTCAGTCACCTGAACCTCTCCAGTTCATTCATCTGAACCTCTCCAGCTCAGTCATCTGGGTCACTCCTGCTCAGCCATCTGTCATCACCTCTGCATCCCCAAGTTCTTTGATGATTGCAGAGGACGTTTATGTCCCTTACAGCGAGGACATTGAAGGCCAAGAAGCGGCCAAGAAGCGGCTTGTTGCTTTGGCCCCTTTATATTCCAGGCTGAAGACGAACTGGCATATGATCCCCATAAGGAGGGCTTCAATTGGTCCATCCATCACCAACACCTCCACGTCATTCACACATACTGTGTGTCCTCTCAGTGTCGCACTCACAGCTTGGATGTTGTCATGATATACTCACCGACCAACCACACCAGGGCCTTGGGAGCTCGGGCTGAAAATGTTGTTTGATTGTTGTTTGATGGTTGTTTGATGTGCATCCCATAACATCTGACCAGCTTCTGGACGTTGTATCCCGGATGCGCAGTAGTGCGACCGCTGGCGCCGATGGGTTGTGCATGCGTTTCATCAAGCTGTGCATTCATTCACTTTGTTCTGTAATCACACACATTGTTAATACTAGTCTCATCACTCACACCGTTCCGGACTCATGGAAGCGTACTATCGTCCATCCAGTTCAAAAGTCATCCAACTCAACCAAACCCTCAAATTTTCGACCGATCTCTATTCTCACAACAATAGCCAAAATCACAGAACGTGTCGTTTATGAGCAGCTCTCTCACTATTTTACAAGTCATCACCTGTTCTCGCCATCCCAGCATGGTTTTAGACCTCATCATTCAACCGAAACTGCGCTCTTAACAGTCACTGACAGTGTTTTCTCAACAATTGACCGCCGCCACATTACTTTGCTATGCCTTCTAGACTGTTCTAAAGGGTTTGATCTAGTACCCCATGACAAATTGATCCAGAAACTGCAAATGTACGGGGTTGTCACACCATGGTTCGAAAATTATTTGAAAAATCACTACCAACAAGTTCTCATCCAAAATCCTGCAGGGACACCACCATCGGCTCATCAGCATGTCGACTGCGTCCTCTCTCGGCCACTCCTCAATCCTATGGGAACATTCCAAGGTTCTGCCCTCGGGCCCCTGTTATTTTCCATATACGTCAACGATATCCCTCAGTAAATCACGCCAAAATAGTTCAATACGCAGATGATCAGATGATACCCAAGTTTTCGTTTCAGGACCACCCAGTAATCTAGGAAATATTGTTTGCTCTCTAGAAAACGATCTGGCACTATTATCGAACTGGTTTAGCCAAAACGACATGAAAATTAATAGCTCTAAAACACAGTTCATAATTTTAGGCTCTCAGCAAAATATTCGTAACATTCGTCACCCAACAATCAAATTTATGGACTCAGTCATAGAGGTGTCTAAGACTGCCAAGAACCTCGGTGTTGTTTTCGATCGATGTATGTCCTTTACTAGTCATGTAGATGATGTTATTAGGCGCTGCACCGGAACACTATGCGGACTCGGGCATATACGTCACTGCATTCCTGAAAGGACCATCATAACATTGGTGGAGGGCCTAGTACTGTCTGTGGTACGCTATTGCTTAAGTGTATATGGTGCTTGTACGGTTACTCAGATCCGGCGGTTACAGAAACTGATAAATTTTGGCGCACGAGTGATCTCAGGACGGCGTAAATTTGACCATATCAGCGATGTAATACGCAGACTTGGCTGGCTTCGTGCAGAATACCTCATTGAATACCACTGCCTGACCACTTTGAAAAAAATATTGTTAACTGGACATCCCGCGATAATGGCCAACAGTCTTGCGTCTAGACAGTCAGTTCACGGCAGAAATACACGGCAGAGCCGGCGGCTGCAGACGCCGATCATTCGGACGGAGTCGGGCAGGCGGAGTTTCCTGTACAACGCTGTGAGATCTTACAATGACCTTCCTACCAATGTCCGCGATGCCACAAACATCACTGTGTTTAAAACACGATTAAAAGTGTATCTACGGGAGCAGCAGCTGAATGATGCTTAACCAACAGTCTGGACAAGTGTGTGCATGCAAGGGTGAGCGTCTAGTTGTGTCTGGTTTGTTTCCATCGTTTTGTTTTCATTTAACTCGACCCGGGGTGAAGAATAGCCATCGTTTGATGGAATTGCCCTTGAATGTGAAATATAAATATAAAATGAGACGCGAGGCGGTTAGGACACGGTCATCGGAAACCCGGTGTGCAGATGTATTCTTTGTTTGCGTTCGAAAGCTCTTGGCAAACCAATAACCATTATGCGAACTCTTTTTTGGTTAGGTCAATATTGAAGTCACCAGAACTCAAAGCAGGTTCCATACAGTGGCCGAATCAGGGGAGGGGGCGAAAAAGGCTGTTGATACCCCAAACGAAAAAGCTCAGTGAAGAGCCATATTCCCCCAGAAACTATCGACTTTTATACATTTTCCCCGGCTCCTGCCCCTCTTAGTCAATAAACAAGGTTTTGGTGCTTCAACTGAACCATTCAACTTCAAACAAAACCAGTCAACTGTTCAGTGTAAACATTGGACCTAGGTGCTCTCGAAATGGAAAATCGCTTTTGAGTGAATGGTCCTTGAATAGCAAAAGCAAGCATATTGTGGTCAAATCTTTTACCGGGCTATTTTTTTGCTTTTCGACTTTGGCTGCCCCCTCCCCAAACCTACTGGCCAGATCCGCCACTGGTTCCATATGCCTGAGAATCCCTGGCTACACCCATAAGGCCATTTCAATTTGTATGCAATAGAAGAAGTTCCGTAACAGGTAGGTAATTGGACACTTGGCATTCCAATGCAGCTGCTTACCTTGCAAGTCCAATCCCTTTCAAAGTCCATACAATTTTAGCGACTGCCTGCTCCCAATGTCATAAGGCACTGACACTGAAAAAGATTGGTCTAGAATATGCCTAAATAGGCTATACACTAACCAAAGAAACTTTTCCACCGCAATCCGCCAACTCGACAAAGACCGCCCTGCACACACTCCCCGTGGCCTGCGACTGAGGGAGGCGTTTAATTACAACACAAATGAAAAAACGCAGTAGCGCACGTGCATCTTACACTCCCGGTGCTTCCGTGATATTAATAATACCAGGTCAAAATGTGTGCTGCATTTGTAAATATACGACCATCTTGCAAATGCATTAGCAGGGCTGTCCTACTGCCGGCTTTGATCATACGGGACAGCGTTGCTACCCTTGTACTGCCTTAGTTGCGTGTTCATATCATTACAAGAGGACGACTAATGTTTGTTTAAAAACAATACCTTAACTACTTCTTGCTTTGCACGAACTGGGTTTTGTCCTTCTTTAGCGTTGGTTGTGCTCTAGTTAACCCCAATATCAGGGCTAAATTTGTATAGACATTGTGAAAATTTCTCTCAGTGCTACAAGAGCGTGACGAGATTAGAACCTTGCTTACACAACCGCTTTACCAGTGCGTAACGGGGAGGGAACAAGGGTGTTGCAAGGCTTCTTACAAGGGTAAAACGAGACTCGGATTACGTCTTTACAACAGCGGCAGATCCAGGACTTCATTTCGAGGGGGAAGCTTGGGCACTCGCGCCTCCCCGTCATAGTGTCTGGACAGCATCCGACTATGCATTTATTTTAGGCACTCTGACATTTCATGGTGTGGAAGGGGGCTTGAGCCCTCTTAGCCCCTCCCCTTGTACCTACCTCTGCTTCAAAAGGAACTTTTCAGTCTCTATGCGAAAGCTAAAGCGTGTTCTGGCCCCAAATGCAACCGGAAGACCATCGGTAGAAAAAGGGTAAGCATTGAGCCACCTCTCAAGCAAGAAAATAGCCCGCACGTTGTCTTACCCATATCGGTAAAACACAGCATCACTCATCAGGCGCCGATCCATCTGAAGACACCAACAAGATCATATTGGAACTCATCTCACCCTATTTTTCAAACGGGCCCATAGGGCAAACACAATTAGGTTCTACCCACTGCAGGTACCTAAGCCATATGATCAAATAGTCTGTGCTCGTTTGACACGAAAATATGAGCCTTAATACCAATATGGCATACATGCCTGAAGTAACCACATACCTACTTACTTTGACCTGGATTGACAATTCCAAAATGCCTCACTTTTCAACTATTGGAACAGAGAACAATACTTTGGCTATTACTACCGTGGCTGTGTTTGCCGGCGGTCCGTGCTGATGCAGCCGGACGTCACTGTGTTCGTGAGGGCTTCCTTGCCCATCGCTCGGTGTGTGCCCGGTCTTTTTTGCCCGGGTGTGCGTCGTGACATTTTTGTCTGACTGTTGCGACCGCAGCGGCATGGCTGGGCCGTGGTGATGTGAGGAGGTTGCGATTAGTAAACATTGGAATGGCTGGCAGTGTGACCACGGAATTCAATATCCGGTGAAGTTGGTTGAGTTACTGTATGACGGGTGCATGTGTATGTGCATGTGGATGCGATGGATGGTACTTTCCGATATTATGTTCAAGTGAATGTAAAGTGCCATCATATAGAGGGCTCTCACAAACTTCGTGGTGGCTAGCCGTGCACTTGCTCCGGTTGGACGGTCGTGGTTGGTTGGTTGGGGGACTGTGTGCTGAGTTTTGAAGTGTGGATGCTCTGTGTGCAGTGTGATGATTGAGAGCATGTGCGGTAGTTTGTACTGGAAAAGGGGATGGGAGTGGGAAAGGGAGGGGGTAGCGAAGGGATATATATTGGACTGTGGGCAAGGGATGGTGGAGGGGGGGCATGTGCCCAATTGTCGATTGTATTTTAAGTGTGCACTTGAAGCTGTGTGTGTGTGTGTGTAAATATACCCCCGGTGGAAACTGCGGCGACAACAACTTTCCTCTCGCAGATCACTGACAAATATTCCAGACAGCTTCCAAAGTTCCACGATTAATTAAAATAAGTCACATTTATTCTAACCTACACGGCATGCGTGCCAGGCCACTGTGTATTGCCACGGGTAAACAGAAAGCAAGATGGCTACCGTAACCCGAGCAGGTATTTGAAACCATAGTCAAACGACAATGGCCGAGCAAGGGTGCAACAACGCCCTAGCTTTACCAACCAGCTATTTACAATGCCACTACAACGCCTAGTATTCAGTTAGTGCAGCGCTGGTGCGCAAGCAAGGTATAAACCAGGTATGAACGAGGCGCGCACTACTGTGGCACAAGGCAAGGTTGTCATTCCTTAGAAATTGCATTGCTTTATGCTAGTGACGTAACTAGGGTTGTTTTACTTCGGTAATTGAATTACGGTGCAGCTATTTTTCTGCAATGATAAAACTTGTAGAAACACAATTTTAAGCTTGTACCTTGTAAAACATTATTTCTGTGTCTTCTATATTTGAGTTGTGTTCATTCCAGAGCTTGGTTTCGGAGCTGAACATGTACGAGTCCCAGATGCAGGAGTACAAACTCGATGTTGACCGGCTCACTGATGATTTGAAGCAAGTGAAAAAGCAGTACACGTCTCAGGTAAGTCACCATCATGTCACAATCAACTGCATCACTCTCATTAACCTCAGATGCTACGTCAGTTTCGCTTATATAATTGAAATCTTCTAGAGTTTTTTCTCTCCTAAATGCGCCTCTAGATATATTAAATGATCTGCCTGAAAACTGGCGTGTCAGGATGGGTAGCAATGCATATATGCTGTTACTCTCTTCAATTTCTCCCCCAACTCTTCATAGACAGAGTTACCGTTGAAGGTGTTCAAGCATCGTTTTGAAGTATCTGTTTCACCGCCGGCAGTGTTGAATGATTAACTTGCAGCAAAGCTGCAGAAAGCTAACCTAGAAATTTGATGGTAGAGTAAGGTAGTCACGCATTGAGAGTAGAGCAACTTGGAGAGAGGGTACTTTTTAAGGATCTAACTGCTAACACATTAAGTGTATGTATCTAAACAATAATATGTCAGGAATGCCTTCGAATAGTTATTTGCTGTCCATTTATGTCTTTTTATGCTCGGCCTTTTTCCGTTTTTTGGATGCAGTCTGATTTTCGAAATCCCTTCCAATAGAATGAAAGCCAGCGACGCCATATGGCCGTGGCAGTTTTAAACCCCGTTAACCTAGTGCAGACCAGGCAGTGGATGTCGTTTAACCCCAACAATCAACTGCATCACTCTCAATAACCTCAGAAATTAAAATGTCTACGATACTAGTCTGTGACTGCCGGTATGATTTCGACACTTCCTCCTCAGAAACGAAGCGAGAATCGGCTTCGAACCCGGCTGAGTGAGGTGACCGCCAAGAAGACTGCGGCTGCAAGCCGTTTTCCACCTGTCATTAGCGCCCGAGGCCCTAACCAGCTGGGAGGCGGGTTCAAGCTGGCGCCCATCAGTGTACCTGACCGCACATAGATGGCAGTGGCGTCGCGGCGAAGCTGAATAGATACCGCTGCTGACTGGCGTGTTCCTGCCAGCGTGCATGGGTGGGGTATCAGAGGCAAGGGCACGTGTGAGTCAGTGTGTTTTCTTCTTTATAGGTCAGAGTCATTCGGAAGGGGTTAATAGGAGTCTGGGAGAGATGGAGAACATAATCGTCGGCGTACTATAGAGGCTGGGGAGGGATAAGCTGTGGTATTTCCCCTACCGATGGGATTATTTTGCCTTAACTCGCTAATTAAGATATTTAAGCGGGATGGTATCTGGACGCAGAGGCTTGTGAGAGCAGAGGACGGAGGCTATTTAGGTTAAGGCTACAGATGCCAGTGGCAGGGTTATAGCAAGGTTGCAAACAGCGATTTAGAGACAGCATCCGTCTGCTTCATTTCTCTTCTCCGGTCTGAGCCCTCAGCAGTCAACTTGTGTCTTGTTTACGTTTGGTTTCTGTCCTGGCGTCTTCCAAAGGCTGACGCTCCCGTCTTTGTTGTCCTGCTGTTCCTTTTATGTTTTATACCATTTATACTAAACACAGCCGATTTTCGTTGAAAGTAGGCGTTTCAACCTACCTCAACACTTTTATATACTTTTATCCCCAATGAGTGATATTTGCAAAGATACATGTCGAAAATTAAGCACCACATATTTTATTAAAGATGGCGATATTCTACAGAGCACATCAAAATATAAACATTATCATTCGACGAGTTTAACCCAGCATATGTGCCATGATTTCACTTCAGGCGGTCAAAGCTCGAGCAGTAATACGGCTCTGCATCACATAATACGTCATAGAGCTGAAAAATACATCAGAAAAATAGTATTAATAAAAAAGGCCGGCCTCATCCAAGTATGAAATATACCTATTTCTTAATGCAACGTTGATCAGGTCACAAAAGAAGCCATATTCTATTGATTGGGTAGAGAACATGCGTAGTCTGGTCCCCATGACTTACTGCATTCTTGGCGATCGGTTTGCTTAATCCGAACAAAGTTGTAGTTAGACATTAAACTTGGTCGATTTCTATCAAAAAATGTTGCTTCTCAACGACATGAAACGTACATTTTCATGCAGTGATTCGTACTCGGGCAGCTGAAAGCATGACGCCTTCCTTTTTATCAATACTTGCAATCACCCAGAACCTTGCAGTCTCCCAGACCCACTGAGCAGTACCATGTTTATTCTGCTTTAGATCATGCTCCATTCTTTTACTTAGCCTTAGTGAAGTCATGGAAAGTGATCATGATAGGAAGCAACCACGTCTCAGGTGGCTTAGGGACTTGGCATTGTATAAAGCTACACTATTTCATCATCAACTAACTGCACTACGCACAACTGTCTGTAAATAGTACGCCAAGGACATATTTTACTTGACTCCAGAAACAAAGTACGCAGCCAGAGTAGTTACACAGAAACAGCTGTTCTTAAATATATACACTCACCTATGGCAGCGGTCTAATATCCCAATTTCATCACAATCTTAAATCATTGTTCCGTCACATTGTCGTAACGTTCATAACCATCAGTCACTGCACACCATCAGAGACGTATCCTCCTGTACCACCGCTCAACTTCTCGTCCCGTGTGATATGCCTCCCTAGTGTGGCGGTAACAAGGGCCACTGCGACCAAAGGCAGCTTGCTCGATGTATTTGTCTCTCACACTAGCTTGGTCGGGATCTGGACCTCTGTCTTAGCTATAGGTGCAGATCGCGGCTGGGACTGAACACCGCTTGGCTGGGAGGGTGCTGGTCTCCGAACACGCCGTTGTGGTAGCCGTTGTGGAAGCCGTTGTGGAAGCCGCCGCGGTGTCCGTTGCGCAGGCCGGACAGCTCCGAGTGCCGCGACTGCGAGCGTGCCGAGCGCAGCGAGTGCTGCGAGAGCCGATCCGACTCTGCCTGCTGCGCCAGCAGCATCACCGGGTGAAGCCGCATCGAGCGGTGCGAGCTGGCCAAGGAGGCGGCTTCAGCTCTGCGTGCAGCCGCCACGGCGGCGACGGTGTCGGCCGGGTGGCGACTGGCGGCCACAGGCAGGCTGCCGCTGAGCTGCGGCTGCGGCGGTGGCAGCAGGCGACGCTTGCCCAGCGCCAGTCCCAGGGCAGCCAGTGCTAGCGCATCCAGCGAGCCGATGCCGGCCAGCAGCAGCGCCCAGCGCACACCGCAGCCTCCGGGGTGGTACCGGCCGGCCGAGGGACCGCACACCTCCCGAACCAGCTCCGCGTCCCAGCCAGCCGGAAACACCAGCACCGCCAGCATCAGACACACGCCTGCCGACAGACAGGGCACCCAGTCACACTCCCGCCTACCGACCAGACAGGGCACCCAGTCACCCTGCTGCCTACCCTGTAACAGGGCACCCAGTCACACCCCCGCCTGCCGACAGACAGGGCACCCAGTCACACTGCTGCCTACCCTGTAACAGGGCACCCAGTCACACCCCCGCCTGCCGACAGACAGGGCACCCAGTCACACTGCTGCCTACCCTGTAACAGGGCACCCAGTCACACCCCCGCCTGCCGACAGACAGGGCACCCAGTCACACTGCTGCCTACCGACCAGACAGGGCACCCAGTCACACTGCTGCCTACCGACCAGACAGGGCACCCAGTCACCCTGCTGCCTACCCTGTAACAGGGCACCCAGTCACACCCCCGCCTGCCGACAGACAGGGCACCCAGTCACACTGCTGCCTACCCTGTAACAGGGCACCCAGTCACAATTCCGCCTTCCGACAGACAGGGCATCAAGTCACACTGCTGCCTATCCTGTAACAGGGCACCCAGTCACAATTCCGTCTTCCGAAAGACAGATCACCAAGTCACACTGCTGCCTGCCCTGTAACAGGGCACCCAGTCACAATTCCGCCTTCTGAAAGACAGGGCACCAAGTCACACTGCTGCCTACCCTGTAACAGGGCAATCAGTCACACTCCCGCCTTCCGACAGACAGGGCACCCAGTCACACTGCTACTTACCGACAGACAGGGCACCCAGTCACACTGCTACTTACCGAAAGACGGGGCACCCAGTCACACTGTTGCTTACCGACAGACAGGGCACCCAGTCACACTGCTGCTTACCGAAAGACGGGGCACCCAGTCACACTGCTGCTTACCGACAGACAGGGCACCCAGTCACACTGTTGCTTACCGACTGACAGGGCACCCAGTCACACTGCTGCCTACCGACAGACAGGGCACCCAGTCACACTGCTGCTTGCCGACAGACAGACAGGGCACCAACACTCCTGCCCGTGGACACAGATAGGGCAGCCAGTCACACTCCTGCCTGCCGACAGACAGACGGGTTACCCACACTGACTTAGTTTCCATGGGCAAAATACGATCTGGATGGAACCCCCGGTCGGGATGATAATGGAGTCATTGAGTCCTTAAAGTGCTATTTCACCAGCACATTAGCACAGATCGCGCTATAGTGCTTGACGGAGTGGATTGGCAATCCGATACGGATCACAATTTGACCATGGAACCTAGGTCACTCATGCCTGCGGACAGAGAAATAGGGCGCTCAGTCACCGCTACCCGCCGTCTGGCGACCGGCAGGCAGGTGTAAGTACACTCGGCACACGACGGCGGCTGGGTGGGCTTCACCCTTCCTAGAAGTTCACCCAGCGTTGTTGTCCCAGTTACCCACTCCAAAGTACTGTCTGCTGGCCTCTTGTCTCACATCATTGTTTGTTTGTCCCAGTATCCAAACGATAGCCTAAGACTTCTTTGTGGTACGCCAAATGTACACCACAAACTCGCCTGGTGTACATACCGTTCAAGGCCTGGCCGTGATACGCCGAGTGCACACCCACCGCACCAGAACGGGACAAACTATCTTTTAACCCTTACCCCACCGGGGGGCATCGATGCCCCTAAGGTTTTTTCGGGATAGCAGAAAAACGACGAGACACAGGGCCGCGGTTAAGGGCTCTATCTCTCCCCCCATCAATTTCCCACCATCCCTGAATTTTTTACCCGGGTCACCCAAGGTCAGGTCACCAGGCGAGGTCAACCAAGGTCACCTCACTTCAAATTTTGAGCTCTATAAGAGCTACATTTCTTAGTCGATCGATTTGAAACTTCCTACACTTCATGACCCCTCCAGGGTCTACAAGGTATATATCTGGGATTTTTCGATTTCGTGACCTGAGGTCAGGTCACGAGGAGACCTCTCCCATTGAAAAAGCTTGAGGAAAACCTGTCTTATGATCTAAAAGTCACAAAAACGATTGCAAACGCTCACTTTGCTCAGAAAAGCGTTCTTGGACACCCCTTCGCGAATCCCAGGAGCCATATTTTCCCTTTGACTTTTCCAAGGTCATCCAAGGTCACCAGGGGTAAAAAGCAGTATTTCGACAATAGCTTTTGACCTAATTAAGCTAGAGCGCTGAATCAAACACCATCGTGTTTGTCTTGTCACTGGCTTTCATTTGGTATACGGCACTTGGTGACGTTTCGTGACCTCAGGTCATATTTGGTCATGAGGTGACCTCTGGATGTCAAACCACTGACGGGAGGTCATTACGTTCCACCTAGCGAAAAAAGGTCTGCCAATTTCCTGCCAAGTTTACTTTTACCAGATCTCAATAGCACTAATGACATAACCCTCGCCCCACCGGGGGGGCCATCGATGGCCCCCTAAGGTTTTTCCGGGATAGCAGAAAAACGACGAGGCGCAGCGCCGCAGTTGAGGGCTCTACCTCTCACTGCATCATTTTCCCATCATCCCTGAAATTTTTTACCCCGGGTCACCCAAGGTCAGGTCACAAGACGAGGTCAACCAAGGTCACCTCACTTCACTTTAGAGCTCTGTAAGAGCTACATTTCAAAGTCGATCGATTTAAAACTTCCTACACTTCATGACCCCTCCAGGGTCTACAAGGTGTATATCCGGGATTTTTCGATTTCGTGCCCTGAGGTCAGGTCACGAGGCGACCTCTCCCATTGACAAAGCATGGGGAAAAGCTATTTCATGATATAAAAGCCACAAAAATGATTGCAAATACTCAGACTGCTGATAACAACGTTTTTGGACACCCTTTCACGGATCCCAGGGGTCATATTTGCCCTTTGACTTTTCCAAGGTCATCCAAGGTCACCAGAGGTCACAAACAGTATTTTGACAATAACTTTTGACCTAATTGGGCTAGAGCGGTGAAACAAACACCATCGTGTTTGTCTTGTCTCTGGCTTTCATTTGATATACGGCAAGGTCACTTTTTGACCTTTCGTGACCTCAGGTCATATTAGGTCACGAGGTGACCTCTGGTGGTCAAACCACTGGCGGGAGGTCTTTACGTTCCAGGTAGCGGAAAAAGTACTGGCAATTTGCTATCAAATGTACTTTACCAGGCCTCAATAGCTCTAATGACATAAGAGTTATGCCCAGTTTGCTTAATCATTGCATATTTGAGTGAAAATAGCCGATCTTGACCTAATTTGACCTCTGGAGGTCAAACCATTGACCTGAGCACTAAAACATGCGAAGTAGTTTCTTACTGAATTCACGCGAGCTTTCTATTGCACTTTGCAGATTTGCGCTAACGCCCATATTTTCGGAGTTAGAGGGGGCCATCGATGGCCCCCCGGTGGGGCGAAGGTGGCGCCGGACCCCCGGTGGGGCGCGGGATAAGAGTTATGCCCAGTTTTCTTAAGCAATGCTTATTTGAGTGAAAATAGCCTATCGTGACCTAACTTGACCTCTGGAGGTCAAACCATTGACCTGAGAGCTTAAAAATGCAAGTAATTTCGTACTGAATTCGCGCGAGCTTTCTATTTCACCTTGCAGATTTGCGCTAACCCCCATATTTTCGGAGTTAGAGGGGCCGTCGATGATCCCCGGTGGGGCGAAGGTGGCGCCGGACCCCGGTGGGGCGCGGGTTAAACAGAGCCATTATGATTATAGATGGTATAGTATTTTATGTTATTTCATGTTATAAATGGCATAGATGTGTTATATTATAACTTCATGGCTTTAGTCAAGACTTCTCTTAAAATACATTGACATGTCATTCAAATTTATATACCCTTGTGTCTGTCCCTGCCTTTACAAAACGATTGCAACCGATGGGTTATCATAACGGGTCACTTTGCAACCTTGACCTGGCAATAGGTCAGCTCATGTTTACTGGCATGGTCATGGCGTACATCACTCAACGTTTTATGACCACAAAATGAAGCGATGCCAAGTTTCTATAATCCATCTCTGTTATAACGTATGGGAGAACCCCCAATTCAGGGGCGTAGCCAAGATTTCGTTCAGGGGGGAGTGGCGCCCCAAAAAGGGCCCCTGAGTCAGCGCCAAAAGGGCTCTGATGGATAAAACGGGCCCTGTTTGTTTCAGAATAGAGTGCTGAAGAGGGCTTAAGAGGGCCCTGTCTGGTATGAAATTTCAAACTTGGCCACAGAGCATAGTGCGGGCGAGCCGCGCTTCGCGCGGCCCGTGTCCTCAGGGGGCCCTCAGGGGGAGGGGGCAGCTGTCCCTGCCGGTCCCCCCTCTTGGCTACGCCCCTGCCCCAGTTAAATGTATGTATGTACAGACATACTTTGTTATCAAACATTATTTGGCGTATGATAACATCGATTTCGACAGAACTAAGAACAGTACATGTTCTTTCAAAATTCCTTTGTCATGGGTTTAAGAATGGCGTACGGATATATTTTTTAATTTACCAATCTAGTAACTGAGACTTAGAAGAAAGTGTCGAATGACCCGTCCCAGCGAGGTGCGTCAGGGCGAGAAGTCCTGGAAAGTGCACGTTAAGGCTAAGCACTAGCCCATGTTACATTCATTTGCAATGCCCTATTTGAGCGTTATCTTATTATACCACTCAGATGTGAGTAGATGCCGACCTTGACTAGCTGGGGAAATCTCGGGGATACATTAGATTGCATGCGTTCAAAACGGACACTGAATGCCATTGATATGTGAGTAG
Organism: Lepas anatifera; assembly: GCA_034440635.1. Lineage (NCBI taxonomy): Eukaryota > Metazoa > Arthropoda > Thecostraca > Lepadidae > Lepas > Lepas anatifera. The sequence goes on along the minus strand of JAOTON010000480.1, from coordinate 78,548 downwards.
TCCCACCAATATGGCAAGCTATTACAATGTAGTGCCTGATTTACCCATTCTGAGCATTCGAGGTAAACATTTTCTCTCGTTCGGCTCCAAAAGCCCTTTCCGTTAAAGAAACTTCCTTAGTTCGGGGTAAAAATTGGCCTGCGTTGGAGAAGATGCACACTTTTTCTTATCTCTGATTAAATGTTTTACCCAATACAGTGGGCCAATGTGCTACCACGGCTTTTATACCAGTCAGCACGTTACATGGGCTTAAATCCAAATTAATTTCCAAAGAAAACTAACTGATGCTTTGAGTATTTCACCGGCAGAACCATATTTTTACTGCTACAGAAATAGATCGATGTCACAACTCGTTGGCAGCTGCCACAAGTAGACGATTTACGTTATCGCATAGCGACACGAGCCCTTTCCCACATCTCTGGATGAAATTAGACAGCTTAGACCACTGGCAGCGACCTTGACAGACTAGCGAACTGAGAAACCACGACTGTCATGTTCCGTGACGACAGCTGGATCAGCAGACCGCAAAGCTGTCAAGCATCTTTCTCGTTTATCTCGTAGTTGTAACATCACGCAATCAAGAGACTGGATGTGATACAACAGCGTTGCAGTAGGAGTAATCACGTAGAATTACGTAGCGTCGGAAATTAGGATCATATTACATCATGGGAAGCTCGAATTTGAATAAAAAAGTTAAGCCGTCAAAATATTTTCCGCTTTCCCATAATGGAAAAGAGGATTGAGCACTCAAGGGTTTTAGCAGATTTTCATTCTTGAGTCAATAACCCTTCGTATAAGGAATACAAAGTTTCAATTTGACTTGCTGTTATTGTAATTTCACTGGAAGCTGCTTGATAAGTGGAATGACCGTAGTTGCGGTTTTCGGTTGTATCCATTTTATCGTATTTTCATTCCATGCACAACTGCTCTGTTCCTAATGTATGTACGTCATGCTCACTTGCAAAAGACCGACTGATGACAAAATCAGGGGATCGGAATGCACCGCGCTGCGATTGATGAATTATGCAAGCCTGTTTAGCTCCAGCTCCAGGGTGCCTGGAGAACGGGCTTGCTCTCTCGTACCCTCTCCCTCGCGGTTGTGTTTCATGTCTGACTACCTGACAATCGACTGTCGAAACAAGCCCTTCCTACACGGCTCAGCTTCGCTGGCTGCCTCAGGCCTCTTCACCGATCTGTCAGATCCATGATTTATACATTGAAAACGCTCACGACACAATCCGGCAATAGAAGGTTCACACTGTGGCCAATAGCACCAATCATCCACGAAACTGACGTTAAAAATTGTAAATTAGCCGTAGCTGTTGCTTTGTAACTTCTAGTAGCTAAGTCATGCCTCTTTCCTGTAACAGACACAGTTTCAAAACTATTTTCCACATCGCATGAGCATGAGAATAGCACAACGCTAAGAATGTAGCATCTACTCCCAAAACCGGTTTCGGCAGAATTGCACAGCACCTTGAGACTGTGTTGCGGGGGAGGAAACCCACGGCAAACTGGTAAGCAGTGTAGGTGTTGTGGCGGCTGAGGAGTGCACGCTTGGACGACCGGTGTCAGAAGGCACGCGTTGTCGGCTCAGCACCCACCTGAGAAAAGCTGCATGTAGGCACAGAGCCGGTGCACGGTAGCGGCCGCGAGGAAGCAGAACATGAGGAAGCAGATGATGGAGAGCAGGGCCACCACCAGCGCCAGGCCCGTCAGCACGGTGGACGCGCGAAAGGCCGCCGACAGGTTGCTGGAGAGGTCCGACAGTCTGCCACTGCATGTCAATGCCGGGTCACCCTGTCGACAGGGGGCAGGTCAGCAGTGCAGATCACCCTGTCGACAGGGCAGTAGTTCAGCAGTGCAGATCACCCAGTTGACAGGGGGCAGGTCTGCAGTGCAGATCACCCTGTTGACAGGGGAGCAGGTCAGCAGTGCAGATCACCCAGTTGACAGGGGGCAGGTCAGCGGTGCAAATCACCCTGTGGACAGGGGGCAGGTCAGCAGTGCAAATCACCCTGTGGACAAGGGAGCAGGTCAGCAGTGAAAAATAACTGTGTCGACAGGGTAACAGGCCAGCAGCACAATTTACCCCGTCGACAAGGGGGCAGGTTAGCAGTGCAAATCACCCTGTGGACAAGGGAGCAGGTCTGCAGTGTAAATCAGCATGTCGACAGGGTAGCAGGCCAGCAGCGCAAATTACCCAGTCGACAGGGGGGAGCAGGTTAACAGTGTAAATCACCCTGTAGGCAAGGGAGCAGGTCAGCAGCACAAATCACCCAATCGATAGAGAAGCAGGTCAGCAGCACAAATCAACCTGTCGACATGGGAACAGGTCAGCAATGAAAATCACCCTGTCGACATGGAAGCAGGTTAACAGTGAAAATCAGCCTGTGGAAAAAGGAACAGGTCAATAGGACCCTGAAATTATAAATGAGCATCGGGAGGACGTCCCCAGGAGCAGAATCAGTCAAGGTTTTCGCCCTTGTCTTCACACCACTGTGAAATCCTAGGTCCGTCACCCACGTGTTCTAAATATGACTTTTTCGTTGTGGCTACTTTCCTTTCAGTTTGCTTGCACAATGTTTTGCCAAGTATTTTATGTACTCATTTTGTGATTTTTCTCTCCCAGTCTTAATTTTTGTGTGTTTTTTACAGTACAGAGTGAAGAATCGACTCAACTCTCGCACTTGCGTTACTGCGCACCGACTAATAAAATGCATGCCTGTTTCCCTTTCACCTGCACGTCACGCCCGATAGGCTCATTCCGCACCGGATTATCCTTTCCAGCGGTGTCGGTCCCACCTGATTCGCACAGGCCAGCCAGTGTGTGCAACGGAGGGGAGACCACGGCCTTCTGCGGGCTGCAGACGCGGATGTAGGGGGGCGCGGCAAGTGGTGAATCCCGTCCTACACAGCGGAGAGGGTGGTGCTCCTGTGCCAGGTGTTATTAGTAACGATACAAGTGTCTACCTCGAAAACAAGGCTATTTCAAAGGGAGCAGCTCCTGATCAATAATCAAATCGACAAACAGGATTCATCCTTAAGATAGAAACCCTCTTTAAAGAAGCTTCAAAAAAGACGCGGTAAAAAGAAGCTTCGGGAACAGATCACCACCGGATCTCCTTGAAATTATCCGTCTCTAATAGACTAAACAATGCCACCCCCTGAAGATGGCCTGGCCTTCCTGAGGAAATCCTGGAACCAGCTTTGGCACGCCGCTGCCACTGAGGCGAGCCGGGCTGGGAAAATGCCGGTGACCTTGCTCACGCAGGGAGGCGCTGTCATCCGGCTTGTTCCAGTCTCACTCCCTAGCGATGTGGTCGGGCAGAATCGCGGAAAAAAACATTAGCACAGTGAGTCACTCGAATCATGAGAGCATTGGGTGATTTGCGCCAGCCTTTTGTGCTTGTCTTCAAGGACGACAACAACTTCGCACAGTGGATACATAAAGTTCTCACACTTAAAGGTATGCTCAGGTGATCTTCCTGAAAATCATTTTCTGAACACCCGCATTGACGGGGGCGGGTACCCGCCCCCGCCCCCTCGGGTTTTTGGGAGATAGCAGACAAACGGCGGCGCGTAGCGCCGCCGCACTTGGCATACCTTTTCCCTCATCACTTTTACAACCTGTGTAAAAAATTTAAGGTTAGGTCATCCCAGGTCAGGTCACCAGCAGAGGTCAAGTGACCTAACCTCAAAAAAGTTTAAGATACGATAAGTCGGAGCAGGGTGAACTTATCCGATTGAAACTCATATCACATAATAAACCTACCGAGTTTTCTACAATTTGTTCCGGTATTTTTTATATCGATGACCTAAGGTCGGGTATGAGGCGTGACCTCTCCATTGGAAATACATGGAAAAATGGTTTTTACTGAATAACTCCAGTAACGGATGGTGATAGAGCGTTTATTTGAACTGCATTGGACTCACCTTGGCTCTGCGGTTCTAATGATATGCATTTTATATAATTTGACCCTGACCTGACCTTAGGTCAGGTGAAATCCTTGGTTTGACCTAGCAAGGTCAAATTATATATCATTCGATTCAGCTTGCTGCGAGGATTCATATAGTTCAAGTCGTTTTGCTCTATCTTTACTTATTTAGATGTAATGGCCGAAAAACGTAATTTACATGTTATCCCTATGACGGCATGTTTTGACCTCTCGTGACCGTAAATGTCACCTGACAAAAAAAGGCTCAAATATTTTCGATGGAGAAGTGGATGGGCTACTAAACGCTGTTTACCGTTTTTCGCTCCCTACCGTGGTATTCGAGATCTTAGGGGAAGGCGGGTACCCGCCCCCTCTCGTCAAAGCGAAGGTGGCTCAGACCCCCGTCAATACGCGTGTTAATTAAAATATGTATTTCATTTGGTTTTTGCATAAGGAAATCTGAAGTTGACTATATTTCCAGACAAAGGCTATTTTCTCTTGCTGGCATTACAATGATGGCCTTCATCCCATGCAGAGTCCAGCTTCGTTCGAGCGCCTTATGGTTAAGGAAATCAAGGCAGCCCACATTTGGATGCTGCCGGTCAAATCTAGGACCGTCCGTTTGCGCACTACTATTACTTGCCAAAATGCAACTAAATCGACAAAAATGGGATCCAAATTCATACCAAGGCTCGAAACTGCCCGAGACCTCCTGCAAACCGATACAATATCCGCACACAGTTCGGGTATATATTATTATATCTAATCCACGTAGCTCTCTAGGTTCAGCATGTCTCGAGCCGAGACCACCTGATGAGGCAAAAAGTTGTAGTGCATTTCCTCAGAGAAAATAATCCGATTTACTAGATGTGGTTCTTAGAACAAGCAGAGTGGAAGATGGTTTAGTGTTACAGCCCACTCGACAGGTGCAGATGTATTTCGAAGGCGAGTCTCCAATTTGTGCAATTGTCACGCAAAACTAGTGAGGAAACAAAGCAAGCTACATTTTTATTGTTTTGAGAGTGATGGATATTACAGACTATTCATATTTTTAGGATTACACCTTTTTATAATAATTACCGTTATCAATATTTCAAGTTTATGCATATTTTCAGGAATATTTTCAAGACGAATTCTGCATGCTTGACCGGCATTTCCCAAGACCAGCAATTTCTGGGTGAGTGTGGAGCGTGTGCTACACTTTTGTTCTTTGGCGGCATTGATTCCAAATTTGACATGAACCAGTCGCCCACCAATCTGAGCTTACGAACCTTATCACAGTCTGCTCAGGAAACAAACGCCATGGATAGGCTCCAGAGAGTCCCGAACTTGGCTGAAGGTAAGACTCGCCAGGGGCACGGGTGTGTCCCCCTGGGGTAAGCCTTACCTTGCCGGAGGCAGACCCACTCCCACTGCGGCTAGCGAGCCAATCCGACCCATAAAACCGTTACTGACGGGCCAGAGCCGCGTGTATTGCGGTTGCGCGGAATGCCCTTGAACACGTCGTGGCGCAGGGATCCAGCATGTGGGTTCTTGACGACAATTAGTATGCCCTGGACAGCTCACGACCATGGCCAACAACACGAGAAGATCAGTTCTCTAATAACATTCTCGTGTTTGATGAAGTGCTTGACTGTGTTTTCGTGGATCGAAATAAGCAACTGCTATTGCTCACTCAGAATGCAGCCGGTGTCCTCATACAGACAGCGATAATATTGCACAGGTTTGCCATTCCTGCTGCCTTGGTTACATCACGAGTGTGGAGACCCGGAGAATGGAGCACTGTGGATCGGAATGTTTGATCTACGCCCACCCACAATCTCTGCGACTCATTTTCCGTACGTTCACGTTTGGAGTGCCGTGGCACCAGATCGCAACACGTCCATCAGCTAGCCTTTGGTCCAGCACATGCCAGGGGGGTGGATTTTTTAAAATCATTGGGGATGCCTTACTTTGAAACAATATCAGTAACCACCACAATATGAGGAGTTATTGTAATATAACTAACGAGTACAAAATCAATTTAATATCTTTAAAAAAACATATAAAGGATGTTTAAACACTGCTTCAACGTTTCATTGGGATTGCCTGGGCACCCCCAAAAGAAATTATAATATACATCCCTGGCTCACGCTGGGTACCGCCCACAGACTTAACCCAATCCCAACATCACGAAAACGCAAGTGAAGCTGATCAACATAACGTCAGCAGTAAACTCCTTTGAAATGAAACTACCCATATTTTAAGAGCTAGCCCATATTTTGGCCCAATGTTCTTCGTCAGGGCGTTCTGAACCATTGGGGTTTTACACGACGCACCAACTGCTGAGGGCATGGCGTCGCCGACTCTCACCCTGTTGGAAGGGGACATCAGGGATCAGGAAGCCCTCACTCAGTGTTCTCGCCGAGGACCTGAGCCCAGGCCAGGAGGCCCAACGGGCAACCACTGCGCCACCGCCTTCTCTCTTAGTCAGAGTCTCTAATACGGGAAAATCATACCAGATTCTCAAGCTAATTGTGTTCTCGGACAGGTGTTGTCTTTTCGAGCCCAGATCCTCATTTGAAAGTTTTTTTAATTAGCAGATGGTTTTTGCGATATTCTACTTAGTAGACATAGAAAACAGCACTAAAAACCTTAGTGTCTGCACATATTTGAAGCGGGAAGTGTTGTATTGGGTCTGGATCATGCTTTCTGGTCGCTAATGTCATGATTAACTAAAGCATGCTACACTATTTGGCTTCCTTATGTTCGTAGTGAGACAGCGAGCGACGTAGGGAATTCTCCTGGAAGGGCATAGCTGTGGTCGAAGCACGTGCTCTGTTTAACCGTCAATCAGAGCTAAGTATGCAGCTGCAGATGCTGCATCTGTCAAAAGACCAGAAGTGGAATGCGAGAAGCGCCATGAGACATAGTTCACGTGGGACAGAAGGTATATGAAAAAACTGCAGAAGCTGTAGTGAGCTAAGGAATGGTATTTCCGTGGGACATTAACGCATCCTTCAAATACATCCATCGGATGCATTCATTCAACACAAATTTATGTACCTATAGGTGCGTACCATAAGGAGATCAAATATTTCCCACAGGAGGTGACATTCTCGTAAGGCGGACGCCATTTAGGTCCAGAGGGGTGTCATTAGGGACAGGTACGCCAATTCTTAAAACATAGCTTAACACGCGTTCCACTGGGGGGCGAAATTCGCCCCCTCCTGGTTTTCCCCAGATAGCTCAAAAACGAAGAGACGCAGAACAACAAAACTTACAGTACCTTATTCCTGATAAATTCTACACAGCTGACCACATTTTTTAGTCAAGGTCATGTCAGGTCAAGGAGCTATTCAAGGTCAAGTGACCCAACCTCAAAACCTAAAATACGAGTTTGAAGCGGCGCCCAGGGAACATCAGCAAACCGATCAGTTTGAAACTTCCATAATATGATATGGTTATTAGAGTTTACAAATCTGCTATCTCGGAATTTTGATATTGTTGACCTAAGGTGGGGTCAATTTTTTCGTCACCCCATTATAAGTCTATGGTGGAAAATAGAATGGGCTCGTTTTCAGTAAATACTAGGTAGTTAAAACTGAAAATTCTCAAACCCTCTATTCTTACCACGATCTTGACCAAAAAGTTGAGTTTTTGAGCGTCTGATCCCTCAAAGGTCATATCAGGTCACGTAGGCATGGAGTGATTGTTTTGCCAATAACTTCTCACTGAATTGAGATAAAGCTCCCATTTGGCTTGCACTGTGCTTATATTGTTACGGGGGAGTCGATTGATATGCAACATGACCATACCAGGTCACTTTGTGACCCTTACCTAGCTCGAGGTCAGGTCATTTTCACTATTTGACTTAGCAAGGTCATATTATACATAATTCGATTCCCTGTGATGAGAGGAATCCAATAATGCATCAATAATTGTTATAGCTTCCCTGAGGGCAGATCTAGAGACAGAAACGTACACTGTTCTGTTGTAAGCCTATGGCACCTTCTTTGACCTATGCTGACCTCAATATTGACCTGACATAAAAATTATTCGAATAAAATATCTTTGTCTTGTCAAGAGCTTTCGAACACCACCCGTAATTTTCCTTTATCTTTCGTGGGGAACGAGATACGGGGGGCGAAAAACGCCCCCAGCGGAGCGCGTCATGCCAGGGACCCCAGCGGGGCGCGTGTTAAGGGAGGCGCCAAATTGCACCGTGGACACGCCAATACTTGCCTCAAGCGGAGGGGATGGGAAGTACCGTTTGAAGGGTGTACCAGTACAGTTTTGATGGACACCATAAGCAATGCGGTCCCCAGGAGCAGTGTGTCCAGTGAGTCAACCAGGGAGGGACTCATCCTGTCCACTAGAAACACCCATACTGTGTGCTACATTTTGTCCCAAAATATTCCACTTATATTATTTATACCTGCTATAAGAGCGCACAAGTTCCACATCACCCAGCTAGCTAATAATAAAAGCGCTACATAACTGGACCTCCATTTTTAAAATGATTAGGTCACGTCAGCAGTGCGAGAGACTCAGGGTCGACCACGCCCTTGTTAACAGGACCGTGCACGCACTGAGCTTGTCGGTGGTGGTGTCTTCATTCGTGGCACCTGGTCCCTGGGCATCCACAGGGCATTCGTGGCACCTGGTCCCTGGGCATCCACAGGGCACCCATGGCATCTGGTCACTGGCAATACCTATGGCCATGCCATAACAGTGTATTAGGAATGGTACAGGTTGTAAATATTTACACCCAGTCTGAGGTGGTACAGCTACTGCCAATTCGTGATACTTCCAGCAAGGTCTCAACTTATGTCTAGAAAATACCGTCGGTACTGCAATAAAAAACAATACTGCAAGTTTATTCATAACAAATTATTCACGGGGCTCTAAAGTAGCACGGGAGTGCAAAATCTGCCGCTCATGTTTAAAACCTGTCACAGATATGCGACGAACAGGTTTGCTTAATGAAGCAAATACTGTCTCTCCGTCTTATTGCTCATACTGCGCACGCATCCAAATGAAAGCAAAGTAACGCCACATAATTTTTCTTCCGTTTCTGTAAGATTAAGTTGCGAATTTCACCAATAAAATCTTAAGATGGTCGATGTCTCAAAAACACATACCTCGCCTTAGTTCGGCGCATTTGACAAATCCATAGCATCCAGTGTGATAACAATAAGTTGACCTTTTTATGTATCACCTTTACAATGTTTATAAATGTCTTCCATTGCAATTGTTTTTCCAAATATATTAGTGTTCGTCGTTTTACAATGCACTACACGTGAAAAGGCAAATGATATTGTTGACGAATGCCTATTTTGCAAGAAACTGCTATTTGATTCATTTCTATCAAGTGCGATGTGGATGGTTAGGTCAAGCTATAAAATTACCGAAATAGAGGCCGCTACTCAGGACCGTACGTAGCACCGCAAGCTTGAAACTCATATGCGGTCAAATGTGCCTAAAATCCTAGCTTGTGCGTATACTGAATTTATACATGTATAGGTGGATCCAGGATTCCCAAAATGGGGGAAGGGGCACATGGTCAGGGGAGCCATCCGGACCGAGAGAAGACGCCACTTTTGAAGGGGAAAATATATTAGGTGTGCGCGAAATCCTATCACAGAGGCGCAGATACTTGCATTCTCAGGAAGTGACATTTTAGGGGGCGCCATTGACTTTTCAGGGCGGCACTGTGACCATGGGGACTGTGAAGGCTGACAGGGACGAGTAGCCCGCTTTGTCCCTGAATCTTCCTATGTATGCATGCACTTTACAGTATACAACCACCTTACCCCAGGAATTTCCTAACCTGCATGTCCCAAGGAAAGTCTCCATAGAAAATCATTTACATTTTACTTAGCACTTACCTCCTTCGGAACTATATCGTAACGTTACATATACCCTGGGTTTTACCGCATTGTTTTATGCAGTTTTATTGAATTGTTTATAGTTTTACCTCCTTCATTCAAGGTTCAAGTCTGCCGGGGGATGAGATGGCGCAGTTGCCAAAGATATTAGATTCTTGAACTCGAGACTGTAGGTTTCAATTCCATGCCGGTTTCCGGTGTCGGTCACTTCCTCCTGACAGCGTGCGAGTTGGCAATGCCTTATGGCCTAAGAAGCTGGCAGGTCGTTGATTCCCAACAAATAGTATGAAAATTCAAGTTGAGTGGTGTCTTCTGGGCCACAGTTTCCTGATTCAAGTCTCGGCAGGGCCTCTGAATAAGTTTATCTGAATCCCCAGATCCCTTCCAACAGGTTGTGAGTTGGCGACGGCGTATAACCTAGGCAGTTGTGCGTCGTTAAAACCCAACAATTATTCATGTCGAGTGGTTTTTGCCGCCATAGGCGGATCCAGGACTTCCAATCGGGAGGAGGGGGCGGCACATCGTTGGAAGGGTGGCATCTGGACCGGGGGGCGCAAAAACCTGTTAGGTAAGTACCAAATCCTATCACGAGGGCGCCAATACTCGCATCCTCGGGGAGGGGCTGAGGGTGGTGGGAAGCGATATTTTAGGGGGGTGCTATCAACATTTCAAGAGGCGCCGTGACATACATACATACATACGTGTATTTCATTCGAACAACACATTCATAATCAGGAAAAAATGTTTCGCCAAATCCATGACAATTTCAGGGCCACCGGAGGGTCGATAGGGAGGAGGAAAGAAGAGGAAAGTACTTTCCCCCTGGCCCTGCCTATGTTGGTCGCTCCAACTTTTCCCTCTATCAAGCGGTGCACCTCTCTAAGGACAATTACGCAGCAAGCAAATAAAGTCACTGAATGTTTACTCTGAAAAACCTGCGACCCTGAGGCTTCTCTTCCAAGTTTACCCTTGAATAATGAAAGTGGTCACACGTTTTTTGCCTGTGGTCCACCACAGTTTCGAAAGCGGTGGGCTTCTGCGGTGGTCTCTCAATGGCGCCCCAGGACTCCACTCCGTGTCGGTATATTGAGGCCGTTTCCTGAGGGCAACCTGACAAACCAGTGGAACTACTTGAGAAACGACCAAACCCACAGAGGTGCGAACAAGTGCCTAAATACTACCAACAGAATTTGAAACCAAACTTGTATGGTGAAAAATGTTGAAGTTTGGTAACAAAAGAAATTATTTTCCCAAACCTAAAAGTCTTTATAAGTCTTAAAGAACGTTTGGACAGACTGAGCGTTATTTCCTCACGCTAGTCAGGACATTGCCTATTTAGTCACCGACCTGGTTTTTTTGTCACTAGCACTGTGGGCGAAATTGTAGATTTTTCTACCTCAATTTTGCCGATAACAATAGCACTAGTTGGTCAGCGTGGATTCCAATTCAAGGAGAGCAGCCCGTAATAGCTGTTATCCCTTGGGTAAGAGGCTGTAAAGGAATGATGGACAGTCTTGAGCCTTGAACTAAAATCAGTGCGAGGACACCAATACTAACTCTTACCACTATCATTTTCAACAGGTTAGTGAACTTACGCTGGTAATGTTTGATTTGTCGTGTTTGTCAGTAAGTTCTCCTTGTAATATTTAGTTTGAACCTAGGAAGCATGTCCCTGCTCAGAAGATAAAACAAAGCAGTATTACTTGTTCTATATGTTCAGCTTTCTAGACATCCCCTTTTGAAGGTAAGCGAATAACCGTTTCTATCTCGAATCGAAGGGCCAGTTTTTCATGGGCGGATCCAGGGGTAAAGGGAAATTTCTCCATTTACCGTCGGCGCCACCTGAAATGGTCACGGCAACCTCATTGAAGTCGATGGTGCTCTCCGACATGTTGGTTCCGCACCCCCACCAAACACCCATCGCAGAAGATGCGAGCAGCGGCGCCCCCACGGGAGTATTTGGTGCCCACAGTTTTTGCTTCCAAAAGTGACGCTCTCCGACCATAAGATCTCCAAAAGTGGCGCTCTCCGGTCGATAACACTGGCCAACAAAATTTAACTTTTGTCGTGGATCCAATACAAAATAGTCCGTTTCTAAGGTAATTTGTGGCGCTAAACGCGAATCTGGCAGCAGAAATACCGTATCAGATCAGAATTTTGAGATCCAATATGTCTGTGTTTCAGCTTACTTAGCTTCAGTGACATTGACAGTGCGAAACCCAAGAAGTCTAGGAAAATGAACGTTTAGGCGTTTGTGGAGGCTAAGGTATTCTACCTCAAAACCGATTTTCATAGACCTAGGTCAATATATTCAAGGTAAAACGAGGCCATACAGGTTAAATTCTGTCTTTGTAGGGTTGCCATTGGAAAATGCCTTGATTATGCGATGAGAAGCCGGATATGGAGGGAAAGTGACCTAAAGTAACGGAGGGAATGTCTGAGGCAATGTTCTCTGAAACTTTTAGGTCAAGTTCGTTCAAGGCCATTGACCTTTGACGTCAAAATATTACATTTTGCCTATAACGTATGCTGCAACTTGCACTATGGCAACCGTCGGGCGGGAAATAATGTTTGACCTTGACCCATGACCTTTGTCTTGAACCTGCGACCTTCAGCTCAAGATTGAGTGACCTAGCCTATGACGTCATAACATGATATACGTCATATTAGGCGGCGTTATTCCACCAAAGGCACTAGGGTCAATGACCTCGAAATGGTGGTATGACCTTGACCTGTGACTTTTTACTTAGACTCGACCTTCAAGGGAGGTGACTCTGACGTAAAATCCTCATCATATAATGTTGCGACGTCACCTCTCGGTCTACAATACCGGCGGGCTTGTGCGACCGAGCGCAAACCTTGTTCAATGTACAATGTTAATGCACTTGAATGCGAGGTAGTCTTCCGTTGCAATAAATTCACATGTATCTTGATAAGCTGCATTGTCTGGGTGCAGATAATGCGGATTCTCGACATCCTTGATCTATCTTTTTCCACAAAAGGCTAGGCCTATGACTGTGTGTGGAAAGTGTAGGGGCTATACACCAGGTATGCTCTGGGAAAGAAACCAGGTCCGATGGCAAAAAACGGTTACTAAATTTGAAATCAGCGGTATCGAAAAAGGCAGAAACAGGTGTTCACGTCCCGGATCCATTTTGGCTGTTGACCAGTGTAATCATGGATCCACCTATGCATGTTTTCAATACTTCAAAAATAATTCGAGTTTGTTGGCCTGAGAAGAAATTAGAGGTCACTGGAAAAGTGAGGAAACGAAATTGCAATGGTATGTCAATCATATTTGCGTGATATCATACCAAAACGCCAAAAACAACAAATACCACGGTAAATAAAGGGAAATAATTAATGAGGCTGCCAATATTGTTCTTCGACCATGATATTGAACGGCGAAAAAAGCCTGGCGAAACGAGCCTCGAACAGTGGCATTGTTGTTGCAACATTGCTTTCAACGGAGAACGAGTCAAAGCGTTTCTCCTTCCATCCCACCTGTTATGAAGTATGCAAGCGAGAGTGTGCAGAACTTCTCGGGTTCTTCGCCCAACTGACGACGGCCATGCTTCTCGAATTGGAGGACGCAGCATATTTCAAAACTGTTGATAGGAGGGGTTGGTTTGCTTTTGAGCGTGGAGCGTTACAGTGGAATGGTGGGTAATAAATCACCCACACATTCCCCACGTAATCTGTAGGCGTGGCACTCGATCTAAAACTTGCCAAGTCATACCGAATCGATGACCGGTGCAATTCCGGCGTGACACGAGAGAGCCCTACAAGAGGCTGACTCGTGCCTTGACCTGACCTGACCTGTCAGTCACGGACCGGAGGTAGAAGTTCACATCGATAGCGACGCGGAGAGTGTAGAGGGAGAGGACGCCACGTGCGGAAAAGTGGCAGACAGCGCCTCCGACCGTGTACATACGTCAGAGGAAGGCAGAGCCAGGATGTATAGCAACGGTCACGTGATGAGGCGGACCTCAGCGCGGAATTTCAGGCCCAGAATCATGATCTGCTGACTATTTTGACTCGTCTTAACCTGCATAAGTTGTTCCCGGGCTTTGGTTTCATGGACTCAGTATGTAGCGTTTTGTGAAGTTTTAAGGCGTTGGTTGGGATGTAACCAGTCATATACTGTGGCAAAAAAACAGCGTTCGCCAGATTTGAATAACTATCAGATGAAGAAAATTTCGAAGAAATGCATATTAGACAAGTTTGCTGCTCAGCACCATCATCAAAGTCCATGGGTAGGCTGATTCTTTAGCCTGCCATGTCATAAAACAATTATGGTTGCAACTAATTTCAGACAATCATGGTTACTAAATGCATTACACACGCTGCGTTGCATCACATTGCAGACTGCTGGCCGGCGCCGGGTCATTATACCACTGCACCACTGACCTGGAGGGAGGCGGTGTGGGCGCACCTGCGCCACAGTCCGAAGTATCCGGAGCCGGGACTGTGTACCGTGTCGCCGAGCCACTGCGGGGTCACGAACACTACCACACAGATGATGCCGTAGCAGATGCCGAACACGCCCCAGAGCACGCCGACAGCACGGCTGCTCCGCACGTAGGCCACCGTGAACGGCTCGCGCGTCTCCACCAGCGGCCGCCGCGCCGTCATCGCTAACACTGGCGGTGGTACCTCCGCAGGGACTGATCGGATACCCGTGTCAGGTGTCACAGGTCACGGACGCCACCGAGTGCACGTGGAGATAAAGTCAGTCGGAGGGCACGTCATAGGGTGACCCAAACAGTGGCTGAGACGCACCGACGCTGGAGATACTGCAGCTGTCCATGCGGAGGCCTCGCGGAGTCAAAGAACCGATCGGAATAGTGCGCTGTGAAGCGGTGCAGAAAATCCTGAGCGTGCGTGCGCGGCAGTTACGACAGGCGACACGCTCGGTCGGCTCGGACACGGTGGTGACACTGACGCCGATACCACGGCGGGCGGTGAGGGAGTGAGTGCGCGAGGGCCCACCGGCCACAGCTGCGGGTGAAAGGGCAGCAAGCCTCGCCGCCGGCGCCGGGCCGGCTCTCCTTGGGCACCCTCGCAACAGTTACCCGATAGTCCGGCACGGCCGGGGGATAATAACTCGTTAGTAGAACACAGGTGCTGGCCAGGTGGGCACCGAGGAAGAGATAAACGGCAGAGGATTGCACATGTTGCAAGCTTGGAAGGAACTGATTATCCTCAGAGGAATGCTACCGTGCCGTTCTCTATTGGAATTGCAGCTACTTTCAGGCAATGCGTGACAACGTAAAGGAAATGCTTGCATGCACCTTCATTATTTTGTCTTTATCACTGGGTCTTAAGCTGAAGTCATCCCTAAAATTCAGGCTAATGAAAGATTCGACTTACTAAGATATGATTGGCTTGACCACCAAAAAGAGCATGTTCCCAATCCTCCTTTCATAGACGGCAGAACAGGGGGGCGCCGAGGCATTGTGTCCCCCCCCCTCTTACTGAGGCGCCCATCCCTTAAATCGACGAAAATAAAAAGTAAGTACATGGGAAAAACAGAAATTGGGCTGTATTTGCGTAGATACAGCTGATAATACCTTCATATTCTCCAAATCGTAGTATCCTGGGCCTCTTTTCAGGCTTCTGTTACAATTTTTTACCTGTAATCTCTGAGAGGTCATCTGGGGCTACTTAAGCAGTTTTCAGACTTAGGTCAATAACTTTGCATGAAATAATGATATAACATTTATTCTGATATAATTGCGTTTAGATTGCTATTGCAAGTCGATTGATACGCATATTGACTATGTTAGGTTAAAATGTGACCTTGACCTGACCTGAGGGCAGGTCATTTTTGTGTTTTGACCTAGTATGGTTGTATTATACATCATTCGATTTGATGTGCCGAGAAGAAGCAAATGGTGCCTAAAAATGATTCTAACTCAACGCTGTCAGATGCTATAGCCCAAAAACTCTACTCCACCATATTTGACCTGTCAAGACCTCAATATTGACTTGAGCCCAAAAGTGACTGATATAGTTTCTTCCTTAATTTGTATGCTATCCACCAGCGTTGGATTTTTTTCGCTATCCCGCATAGGGGCTAAGTTCGAGGGGGCGTTCAAACACCCCCACCAGGGTGAAGGTGACTCGGAGGCCCACCGGGGCGCGGGTTATGTTTGCTGACGACGCAAAAATTTACTGGAAAAGCGCAAACAAAGCAGATGCCAACGCTCTCCAGCAGTACCTATTCCACCTCTTTAAGTGGTAAAAAGTTAGAAACTGAAATTAAACGCATCTAAATGTAACTCATTTTGGATGGAATTGAAAACAAAACCACCGGTAACAAATTATACCATAGAGAACACAGCTAGAACTAGTTGAGGACTTCGTGGCTTAGGCATAATCCTGGACACAAAACTAGCCTTTAGGCCACACATTAGTGAAAAGGTAAATAAATCAAACTGATTTTTTGGTGATTTTGACATTTTTCAGCACGTGATAAGCTGCAGCAGCATGATCTCATTTTCATCCGAAACATTTTTTAATGGAGAATCTCATCTTCATTTATTTTCGGGTCCTTCTACTTACATGATTCGACTGGTGCCACCCATCAGCAACCACGAACCCTGCTAAGTGTGTCTTATGCAAGGGGTGACACCGGAAAGGAAGGTCTGTTTTCGAGGCTTTCGAGGCAGGCGAACATGTTCTTACCAATGTGCCCGGCCGCAGATGTATTTACAAATACCTAACAATAATTTCGTGGAAAAGTAAAAAGATATGTCGCCTCCTTGTAGTTAGTGGATGATCTTACGTTGTTGATGGTTTTATGGGCTTTTATTGCTCTCAGGTTTTCGTATCACTTTTATGATTTTCCTACTTGTATGTGTTAAGCTTGTGTCTCCTTGGGTAGTTTTATCCAGGTTTTGTAATGTCCGTACTTGTATGGGGTACATAATGTTGAATATTGTATCTCTTGTACTTTGCCTTTTATTGAGGTCACCCCGTCGGCAATAATACAGATAAATAAATAAATAAACCTACGTTTTCAGATTCCCACAATCGCGCGGTCGGACCAGTTCGCTTGCATTGTAGACCGAGTCAGGCCGTTCTTTAACATGTTAACTGGGGGGGCATTTGCCCCCCCCCCCAGTCGGCCGAAATGCCCCCAGTGCCCGGACATTGGCCCTCCAGTGAAATAGACAGGAGATGACTTAAACTTCAACAAATGTAAACTCACCTAACGAAAATAAGACAGAACACCATACGATGATAATAATTTAGTGTTATTGCGGGTGCTTAATTAGCAATCCACAAAAGTTGTGTTAAAAAATCCATCCGTGGCTGTCTCCTCCATCGCGCGAAGACGAAACAAAGCGCGTAGTTACGCGAAATCCCGGCAAAGCCGCCTCAGCATCAACTATCACAATGCTGGAGATAAACGCTGGCTTAAAACCAACCATACACCATGTTCTCTCCGACCGGAAGCTCACACCCCAGCCAGTATCGGGAGATTGTATGATGTAAATCATTTCACACGCGGCCATTTGTGAGCGCTTAGAGCTCGTTCGTGGATTAGACGGGACACGGTGTAGTCAAAACGCGTAAGACTAGTTGCTGGTGTGGCGGTGTGAAGTGCTTAGCCTTTTATTTATTATTGTGGTTGTAACATACATAAACGTCACTACCGCTAAAAAAGTGAGGGGGCCAGCCAAACTTCAGCCTGTTGCTGACAAAAAACTTTCCAGGTCAGTACCAAAAGCTATTCGAATTTGGGGTCCGCGTTGCCTTCCGCAGCAGGAGCCCAAAATTTTGACTGGTTATACAAATTCCAGATTTTCTCTCATTTTGACTGAGATCAGGAAATTTCTAGTAAAAAAGCGGTCAGGGAGGAAGGGTGGGTGCAGGCCCCCTGGTCGCCCTTTTCCGACACTTTTTGTGGCAACTTGTAGTGAGATCGCTGCATGAAGTTGTTCTGCAAGTCGATGATTTGTTAGCTGGCCTTTCTCATCGATTCCTTGATGTTGAAAATTGAGAGAGATTATGTATCGGCCACAGCCCTTCGTTATAATCATCAAACGGTCTCCCGAGAAACCATTCCAGCAAGGAAAGAGATGGCAACGCCATATGACCCTCACAGTTGGTGCGTCGATAAGCCTAAAAATGCATTAGCTGTTTTTTGTACTACATTCCCTGTATGATTTTGACAGCAATAGTCACACATCATAGTAGGTATGTACCTAAAAACTGATCTCAATTTACCCTATAGACCACTTGTGTTCGATACTTTAGGAATTCACTTACCTTGCCACACTCATAAGAAAATAACCTTTTCATTTGGAACACATTGCAGCAGCGTCAGGGCTGTCAGGTTGGCCACTGTGTGGCCAAATATCTCGAATTGGGCTTTTTTGTCGTGTTTGGCCCCGCGAATTTTTCAGTTGGCCATTTCTTGGAATCTCGCCTTTTTGCCTATTTTCTAACAGCTGACACCTAAGCTATTTCCGGTTTGTCCCTTGTATAAATGTGACTTCTTTTGACCTCTTCCGCTCTTGAATACGATATTCTGACACCGAAAAGGCAGCAGAGCTGCAGAAAAACTGGTATGGTGGTGAGAGGGAGGGATAGAACTTTGTTAAAACACGATCCACAAAAATGATGGCCACCGAAAACCGGACGAGAAGGATGCGATACTATAGGTTCTCTTTGGGTGAAAAGTTGATGGCAAAGTGCGCGCTCTGAGGCTCCGTACTCATCCACTTACCAAAATTCTAGATCTGCCACTGTTCAAGAGCAAAAAAATGCATTGTTGGAAAAGAGAGAAAAAAATTAAATATTTCCGGGGAGTGGTGCGGCCAAGATGATAAATGATGCTAACAAATGGTCTGGTTATGTGGATAAAATCACTTTATGGTCACGCGGGATTGAGAGGGCACCCCTGGCTTCCTATTAAATGAGAAGTGTACTAAAAAATATCGCGTCAAGTCAATATCAAACTGTCAACAAATAGTTTTAAACAGTGATACAAGTCGCATTTTCTGTGGACTTATGACTACCGCTAGGGGCTGTTTTAGCCTCAAATCTGGCTTTTGTGGTATTTATTTGGCTATTTGGTGAAAATAAAATTTTTCCCCTCTATGGCCCTTTTTCTAACTCGATTTGACCTTTTCCGCCGAAAAATAACTTAGCAGCCCTGGGCAGCATCTATAATCTGGAATCACATGGAATAACACAAACATTTGTTTAACCCGCGCCCCACCGGGGGTCCGGCGCCACCTTCGCCCCACCGGGGGGCCATCGATGGCCCCCCCTCTAACTCCGAAAATATGGGCGTTAGCGCAAATCTGCAAAGTGCAATAGAAAGCTCGCGTGAATTCAGTAAGAAATTACTTCGCATGTTTTAGTGCTCAGGTCAATGGTTTGACCTCCAGAGGTCAAATTAGGTCAAGATCGGCTATTTTCACTCAAATATGCAATGATTAAGCAAACTGGGCATAACTCTTATGCCATTAGAGCTATTGAGACCTGGTAAAGTACATTTGATAGCAAATTGCCAGTACTTTTTCCGCTATGTTGAACGTAAAGACCTCCCGCCAGTGGTTTGACCGTCAGAGGTCACCTCGTGACCTAATATGACCTGAGGTCACGAAAGGTCAAAAAGTGACCTTGCCGTATATCAAATGAGAGCCAGTGACAAGACAAACACGATGGTGTTTGTTTCACCGCTCTAGCTCAATTAGGTCAAAAGTTATTGTCAAATTACTGTTTTTGACCTCTGGTGACCTTGGATGACCTTGGAAAAGTCAAAGGGCAAATATGACCCCTGGGATCCGTGAAAGGGTGTCCAAAAACGTTGTTCTGAGCAGTCTGAGTATTTGCAATCATTTTTGTGGCTTTTATATCATGAAATAGCTTTTCCCCATGCTTTTCCAATGGGAGAGGTCGCCTCGTGACCTGACCTCAGGGCACGAAATCGAAAAATCCCGGATATACACCTTGTAGACCCTGGAGGGGTCATGAAGTGTAGGAAGTTTCAAATCGATCGACTTTGAAATGTAGCTCTTACAGAGCTCTAAAATGAAGTGAGGTGACCTTGGTTGACCTCGTCTGGTGACCTGACCTCGGGTGACCCGGGGTAAAAAATTTCAGGGATGATGGGAAAATGATGCAGTGAGAGGTAGAGCCCTCAACCGCGGTGCTGCGCCTCGTCGTTTTTCTGCTATCCCGGAAAAACCTTAGGGGGGCCATCGATGGCCCCCCGGTGGGGCGAGGGTTAACACTAACGCGTCTAAGTTTCATTAAACCCCCCCTCAAAATGGGGTCTTGATCCCGTGAAGACACTATAATGGCCAGCACAAGAAATGCCCCCCCCACTGACTTTTCCTTAAAAAATGCCCTGGACCGAGTGGTGATGTCATAACGCCATAATGCGGGATGATGTGTCAAGGCCAACTCACAGGAAGGTTAAGGTCAAGGTCAAAGGTCATGCCAGAGCTGACAAAGTCATTGGCCTCAGTGTTTCTGGTCAAATGGCGTTACCCAGTCTGACGTATATTATTGTATGAAGTCATGGTTAAGGCATGCCGATGTACAGTTTAAGGTCAAAGGTTAAGGCCAAAGGTCATGAGTAAAGATAAATCATCATTTTCCAGCCAATGGCTGTTATACTGGTAGCTGCAGTGTAAATCATAGGGAGCATACCATATTGTGACGTCATAGGCCAAATACCTTGAGTTACATCGACCCCAAAGTTTTATGAAAGACTCCTTGCGATCTTCCCTATATAACTATCCCCTAGTGGGGAGCGTCTTGCCTGGGACTCCAGCGGGTCGCGTGTTAATCACGCATGAGTGTGCCATTTGAGGTGCCAATCGTAACTAATCTGACTGCACTCACCGAAAACTGCATTTCCAACTGGAGGACAGCCGCTAAACGTATCTATCCATGGCTTTGGGAGCGGCTGACGGGTGTCCAGCCAATATCCAGCGCAGTCAGCAACGATCTCACCGGCAGCCGACTATACTCGTCGCTCCGCACGGGAACACTAGCGCCACCAGCGGCAGGGACGGCGTACAGCCCTTCTCACGGGAACACTAGCACCACCTGTGCGGCCGGGAGGTGGTCGGCGCCCCCGAGTCGGCCCACCACGCCAGCAGTTCCGGAGCAGCTGCAACAGTCCGCATCCGGGGTTACTGGCAGCAAGGTGACGGGATGGACCTGCGGTCTTGCCGAGGAATAATAGGGGTCCAATCTGTTTTATCTATTTTTAATTGTGGTCTAAAAGCCTGGAGCGGTGAGGCTTCTGCCATCAAAGTCTTTAAAATTTGCGAATAAAAATAACACGTGCACAGTGAAACACTGAGATTAAGTAATAGTGCCGAACTGTCTTCAGCCTGCATTCCGTTGGCAGGAAGAACGATAAATCACCGCAATGAACTTCAGCTTGACGACCCTTGTACCTGAGGCAGCGGACAGCAATCCAGACACATCTGCACCGGCAGCCGGCGGCATCCCTGCTCTCCACCTATCCAGCTATTCTGCCGCCGAACTCGCCGTCACCGCCGCACTCGTCACCCTCCTCATGGTGGTGATCGTGATCGGAAACATGCTGGTCATCATCGCCGTCACCACTGAGAAAGAGCTCAAGGGCGTCCAGAACTGGTACATCGCCTCGTTGGCCGTGGCCGACTTTCTGGTGGGCCTCATCATCATGCCGTTCTCGCTGGCGCAGGAGCTGCTGGGCTACTGGGCGTTCGGTACGCTCTGGTGCCGGCTGCACGCCGCCACTGACGTGCTGGCCTGCACCAGCAGCATCAACCACATCTGTCTCATCGGCGTGGAGCGGTACTGGGCGGTGACGCGGCCGGTGCGACATCTACGGCGCAGCTCGCGCCGCCGCACCGGCCTCAGCATTGCCGCTGTGTGGCTGTTTAGCGCGCTGGTGTGTGTGCCGCCGCTGCTGGGGTGGCGGACCCAGCCCAACCGCGCCCGGCCGCCCACCTGCCAGGTAAAGATACACTGCACAGCACCCAGACAGTCAGCATACTACCCGACATTCACCTATAGACTGTGCTGTAATACACTACCTTCTGCATGCTGCACCGCACAACATTAGACAGCTAGACTGCACCGCAGTGCACTACCTTCACATGCACTGCACTGCACGGCGCCATGCATGCAAAACTATACTGCACATTGGCGGACGCAGGGGGGGGCATTCCGGCCATGGCCCGCCCCCCAAAGTGCTGGAGGGGGAGGGGCAAACTATCTTTTGGCCCCCAAACGCCGGAAAATTTTTTGAAAAAGGTGTTTAGACTAGGTCTGTAGAGCGACAAAATATTCACTCCCACCCCCTCCCCCCCGAGAGCGAGCATGCATTTGGAGATGTAGCTTATACTAGGTCTGTCGAGCACTGAAAAAGGTGTTTACACTAGGTCTGTAGAGCAAAAAATCTTCGCTCCCACCCCCCCCCCAGGAGGAGAGGCAGACATGGGTTTGACATGGCAGACCATTCCCCCCTCAAAACTCGGGTCTGTGTCCACCACTGATACTGCACCACCAGGTAATGTATTCAGGCTTTGAATTACACCATTTTTTTCGAAATTGATTTTAGCTTGAAATAAATCAATCCCACCTTTATTTTTATTTTTAAATCGAATGAGTAAATTTTAAGAACTTAGGGTGGAGGGCGAATCCCCCCCCCACCCCGGAGAGGAATAGTGACAATCAGGAGCCTGGCAGGAATAGGGTTAACTATATCTTATCGATTTCGAAAAAGCTGGTAAGGGTTGAAACAGAGACCAGAGGTCAGAAAAAACCTGATTGTCACAAAACAATGGATAAGGATGGAAAATGTTGAGGAGCCGGGGTGCCAGACGTTTTCTCTACAGAAATAATTCTACCACGGAGAACCACGGTAGGTAGCGAAAAACGATAAACGGTGTTGGGCTGCCCATCCACTTCTCCATCGAAAACATTTGAACCATTTTTGTCAGGTCACATTTAAGGTCACGAGAGGTCAAAACATGCCGTCATAGGGATAATATGTAAATTAAGTTTTTCGTCCATTACATCTGAACAAGTAAAGATAGAGCAATACGACTTGAACTACATGAATCCTCTCAGCAAGCCAAATCGAATGATATATAATCTGACCTTGCTAGGTCAAATCAAGGATTTGACCTGACCTGAGGTCATATCAGGGTCAAATTATATAAAATGCATATCATGAGAACCGAAAAGCCCAGGCGAGTCTAATGCAGCTAAAATAAATGTTCTATCACCATCCGTTACTGAGTTATTCCGTAAAAACCATTTTCAAATGTATTTCCAATGGAGAGGTCATGCCTCGTACCTGACCTTAGGTCATCGATATCAAAAGTACTGGAACATGTTTTAGAGAACTCGGTAGGGCCATTATGTGATATGAGTTTCAATCGGATAAGTTCACCCTGCTCCGACTTATGCTATCTTAAACTTTTTTGAGGTCGCGTCACTTGACCTGTACTGGTGACCTGACCTGAGATGACCTAACCTTAAAATTTTCACAAAAGTTGTAAAAATGATGTGGAAAAGGATATGCCCCCGTCAATGCGCGTGTTAATCAATATCTATCTGCTGACAAAGGTAAGAGGCCTGCACTTGGAATACTTAAATAGTGGGGAGGCATCCAATATTCGACGTCCTGCTAACCAGAAACTTTCCCCTCTAGAAACAAAGATGAGGTGGATTTGGGCTCGTCTTACCTCACCCACATACTAGTTTCAAATAAGCCTAGCTAGTTTCCAGTTAAAACTATCCATGAAAAGTGGAGGCCGGGGTCCTCTGGCCTTGCTTTCCGATGTGTATCATTATGGACTGGCCAATTCCTAATGCACAAAGTGGGTGAGGGGGCAACTTTATAAAATGATGTATTAGAACTTTGGTTGCACCTGCATTAGTAAGCTGCACTACTCCAGGTACCTACGAGTAGGATACAAATTGTTATTGATAACTTGCATGTTTTGATGGATATGGTTGTGGTAATTTTTTATTGGGCACCTCATGCTGTGTGTAGAAAGTATGTAGTTTATCACCATCACTCACTGGGGAGAACTGTAGTCAGGGTTCGAAATAATAGCTACGTTCCCAATAATGGGAACAATGACCCATAATTGAAAACACTTGTTCCAAAAGTGGAAACACATATAGCACCACTTCTACGCTGTGATGTTATGCCTGGGTTTCATATGCCTCTAACGAGTTAAGAACATCCTCTGTTGCAACAGCTGGTCAATTCACAAAAGCTGCATCTTCCCTCCTTTCTGGCACAACTGGTTTTGTGAAAAATGAAATTTTACGATATCATTTCATATCAATTTTTTCCTATTATTTTGCACAATTTTTCTGAACATTGTTTTTAAAAATATAATTTAAGTTATAGAAAACCGCTTCGATGCAATTTGTCCCGACGGTATTGTCCGATGGAAATATATCGTGATATTCAATTGAACATTTATGGTAGAGCTCAAAGTCGGATATCATAATTCAAAGTAGAATTCCCGAAAAACATGTCAAACGGAACGTAAGTCAACCAGGCAGAAAGCTTCCTGTGCTTTTCTGTTTTTTTTGGTGGTCTAGGGTTTTTGTTAAAAAGTGGTTCCGAGCGTTTCCATTTTAAGGAAGGTGCGTTTCTTTCATTTTCGAAGGAGTGTTTCCAACTATGGGTTCTTGTTTCTATTCGTGAGAATGTGACTATGATTGTGATTTTTTACCAGTTTCCCCTTCTGCACTGGAAGGCGACATGGGTTTGGGCTTCGAATGTGTTCTCCATTTGTGAGCAAGAGGTGATGTCCACTCCAAGCTTCTGCATTCACTAGCCAGTGTTCACATATTCTTCGATTTTCGATGCAACAATTTACATCCCCTTAGTTTTAGGGTAATAAAAAAGCTGGCCGGCATGTTTGATTTTTCTCTTAGCTGCGCTCGACAAGCAATGCCTTCATTTGGGGGATATCCTCTCATCTCAGAGTATCAATTTCTATACGTTGGGGAACTCAATTTTGTTTACCCCTGATAGAGACCATATCTTATCACCAGGCCAGCTTTCCCTTTCAGTGGTAGTTATCTACATGGCTTCAAATTCAGGCACTATCAATGATTTTCGTAAATCTACCACTCTGGTCCCTGGAGCCATTCGTAGGCCAGGTGAATATTTTTAAGGGGACAATATCTGCAACGAATGTCGAGCAACGATCACAAAGCACATAAACCTCGCCCTTATTTCTTTATTTTCATCATAAAAAGTCGAAGGGGCTTCATAAAGGAAATATTTGGCATTTAGGTGATTTTATATCAGTTATCAGTGGCGCAGAGCAGGCTACAGGTGTTTGATATATTGTGACAATTTTAAAACTTACTATACCCCTTTCCCCTCCCTAGAGAGTAACGAGTGATGATAGCCATTCGACGACGGCGGGGACCCAAATGGGTGGATTCAGCTTTAACCTGGCACCACCTGGGCTCTTTCTTGTACACACCGCCGCCTGGGGCTGCGGTCCGAAAAAACACGATCCCGGGAGCTGGAAGAGATACTGAAAAATTGAAAACGTGCAGCGCGTGCCTTGCCGTCTTCTACACTGGAACCGAGTTTGTGCCATACCCATTGCCCCGTGACGTCTCAGTGGGCCAAAACGGATCAAATTTAGATCCATTTAGAAAATATCTTATAACTCAAGAACCAGGTGACCTAGAACAAAACAACACTCATCAATGATTTTTATTTCATTTTTTCGTCCCCTTTACTCGGGAACATTTTGGTTTTGTAGCTGGCATTCATCCAACGCCACACACGTTACGTATGTACAAAGCGGAAGTTTCCATTTGCCGGCACCCTTACGGGACAGGGCACCGCATTCTGTGGTGCACAAGCTCCTCCAGTCTCCCCAAGCCGCAGTGCTCGGCAGGAGGCAAGCCCTCACATGAGGGCCGCGGGCGAGAGACCGGACCGGTAGATCACTTTAAACCGCGCCCCAAAGGTGGTCCGGCGCCACCTTTGCCCCACCATTGATGCTTCGGGGCCATCGATGGTTCCCCCATCTAACTAAAAAATATATAGGGGTTGGCGCAATGTGACCCTTAAATATAATTGTTTGACCATGACGTAAGGTAGTGCTATATTGTGACCTTACAAGGTCATGTCGCATATCAACGGAATCTATGCGCCAAAACAATGACATTGATGTATTTATTTTTCTAAGTCTTATGGTTCTCAAGTTATAATCAATTTATTCGTTTTCTAAATCGGTGTAAATTAGGCCCATTTTGGCTCACTGTGACATCAAGGATCAACGGCTATGATTCAAACTCGGCTCCTGGGTAGAAGATAGTAAGGTGCTTCCAGCGCTGTTTCAATTTATTCCGTATCATTTCCGGTTCCAGAGATTGCAGGCAGATCCGATCACCCCCCCTAGGCGGTGGTATGTACGAAAAGAGCCTAGGCGGTGCCGGGTTAGGTCTGTACCTTGTTTGGTTGAAAAGGTATAGATACAAACAATTTCAAACGCTGTGACTTTTGGTGATCTCTGGTGACCCAGCAAGCCGGACTTCACCTGAACCTGGTTAACAGCATCCATATGTTTTGTGTTTAGAAGCCCAATTACACCCTGGTTTTGTCAACCTCATTTAGAAGAACAGTATTGCATGACATGGGTTCAGTAATAACGTTATAACTCATTGACCTGACATGACCTGATGTCAAGTTGGGTCACAAGCTGTCACGTTGATTGCCCTAAAGACCTCCAAAGCGACGCGCGTCTTATTTGAATCGGTTCAGAATCATTTGCGAAAAACCGAGGGGGTGCCCGATCGGAACTCACAGGCGGTGAAGGGTTAAACACATGCTGTCGCTTACAAATGCTGATTTCTGGGAGAAGTGAAACATCGATCCGAGGGTTTTTTCTGTAACATTTTTACCTCATTATCTCAGCTCAAACTCCATAGAAAAGGCATCACATTCCCTCTAAGTCTGCCTACGCTTACAGAGTTAAAACATTTGTTTCGGACTTCGTCCACAGTATTCGAAGGTTTGGCAAGTATTTTTCATCGCTTCTCAGCGTTGGTTGAGCTCACCGCGATGAATTATTACACTAGACAGACTAAGCTATATCTATCTCCACCAACTCGACCAAGGCTGACGAAGGATGGAAAGTGCCTCGGAAAGCTCCGAATACCATGCCGCTGTGGATGAAGAAGAGCTATGGAAAATAGAGCCATTTTATTGTCATGGGGCCTATACCACAATACAAAGGTTCCCTCTTCACTGAACATGCCGCGGTGCCTCCCTCCGACGCTGTGGTATGGTGAGTTCGCGACAGGCGCGGCCACGGCCTGGGGACAGCCCTCAGCAAGCTGGGCTGTCAGCAGCCTGCTGGCGTTCACGCGTCCTCGCGCATCACTCATCCTAACCTGATGCAGATGATGATACATCGCTGCGCGCAGTCGCCAGGAGGTGTCTGATGGGTCCTCTGCGCCAACGCCGCTGCCGATAAAGCCTGGTACAGTCCCCTCTGAAAACCGGGCGCGGAGACTGACGTCAGCTCTCTCCACGAAACGCTAGGCGTGACGCCAACGGAAGGCCATCGGGTGACCAGAGGAAACAACTCCGTCATACGCAAATTATTGTACCGGTGGACAAATGCTTCATTCCACACATAAGCATACCATAAAGCTCTGTCAGTTCTGAACCTCAGCACACATTTCCACTTGATTTCTTTGTTTATTTGTTGTAGTGAATACTGAGAGAAGAAGAACCTTAGATTTTGACAGATGTAGATTTTATTGAGCGTAAACCGAAAATTGTACGGGGAAATGTCGATGCTGTTATTCTCATCAGTTAAAACCCACCTCGGTGGGCCTCCGAGCCACCTTCGCCATGGGGGAAGAGGGGTGTTCGAACATCCCCACCCCCTAGAAGTCGGCTCCTATGCGGGACAACGCAAAAACGCGAACGCTGGTGGATAGCTCATACAGATTCATGAGGAAACTGTGTCCTTCACTCTTTTGCTCAGGTCAATATTGAGGTCATGCCAGGTCAAAGAAGGTGGTAGGTATGTTAGAGAAGTTTTTGGGCTCCAGCGTCGGACATAGTTGAGTGAGAATAATTTTGTGCACCATTCGCTGGCTCTCGTTACGTAGAATCTAGTGATGTATGACATGATTATACCAGGTCAAAACATAATAATGACCTGACATAAGGTCAGTTCAAGGTCACTCTCTGATATAACATGGTCAATGTGCATATCAGTCCACTTGCAATGACAATCCAAATGCAATCGTATTCAAATAAAAGTTTCATTGTCATTTCCTGCAGGTCACCAGTAAAGTTCAAGTGACCTCACCTCGAAAAAGGATTTATCTATTGGATCCACGACAAAAGTTAAATTTTGTTGACCAGTGTTACCCGAGTGCTTCCAGATGGGTCCCAAAGATTGGATCCAATCAAGCTCCAGCCCAACCCGCTCCCAACACAGAGCGCTAATTCTGGCACGCATCCTGCACCAAACGCCGAACAGCAGCCGTCCCTCGGCCATCGACAGGCGTGTCGAGACCGGCCGTCTTCTACTACGAAGTAGGTAAAACAGCACAGAAATATTCAATGAGAGGAAACGGTTGGAAAAGACGTAATAAGTCATGTATGAAAATCCGTAGTGTAGGCCGGTGTGCATGCGTGACTTATTGACACCAAATTAACAGTTTTAAAACTGCTCATAATTATGGCCCCCTTGGGCTGGGGCCGCTCTTAAGGGGGCCCACTCTAGGCTTGGCCTCCCACTTTTGAAACGGTTCCTACGCCCCTGGCTGGACCTACAACCAATCAAACATCATGTTCTATCCGACCGGAAGCCCCCGCCAGTACCGTGGGATTCCATGATGCTATCATTTCACACGCGGTCAGCTGTCAGCGCTCGGAGCTCGTTCGTGGATAAGGTGGGGCACGTTGTAGTCAAAGCGCGTTAGACTGCTTGCTGGTGTGGTGGTGTGAAATAATTAGCCTATTCACTTATTATTGTGGTGGCACCATGCGTGAAAATTTATAGTGAGGTGGTTGTGTGAATATTTTTCAGTAAAAATGATAAGTTATTAGTTGGCATTTTCATCGAGTCCTTGATGCTGAAAATCGGCAGAAATTATATATTCGGCCACAGCCCTTCGTCAGAATAATCAAAATAGCTCCCGAGAAACCCTTCCAACAGGGAAAGAGTTAGCGACGCCATAATGACCCTGACAGTTGGTGCCTTGATAAGCCCCAAAGATTATTAGATGGTTTTTGCACTACATTCCCCAGATTATTTTGACAGCAACAGCCACACATCATAGTAAGTTTGTACATAAAACTTGTCTCGATTTAGCATATAAGCCACATGTGTTCGATACTTCAGGAATCTACTTTCCTTGCCATACTCAAAGGAAAAATAAGAAAATAGTTTTTTTTCATTTGGAATATATTGCGACAGCATCTATAAGCTCTATAATAAGGAACAAATCAAATTAGGAAACATCTTTTTAGCAATACCACTTTTAATTTTTATTAACCCTTGCCCCGGTGGCGGGCACGAGCCACCTTCGCCCTGGTGGGGGGCTAAAAAGACCCCCACGATCTCAAAAACTAAGAGAGCTAGAAAAAAGCGCAAAACGGCAATCAAAATCTCTTCGAAAATGATATAGAAAATACTTCAGTCATTTTTCTTGTCAGGTCAATATCAAGGTCACCAGAGGTCAAAATAGGTCAAAATCGTTAATATGAGGTGTACTAAGAAAACCTCATATATCTCAGAAACTGTGATAGCTAGAAACATTTTTCTAACACCATTCGAAAGCTCTTGAGATGCCCTTTTTATTGCAGAGGCATTCCTTTTCGTGTCAGGTCAAAGCTTAGGGAGCTACAGGTCACTAAATATTGGGCATATTCTTGGGAATGTCCATAGCCACCCATGCATAAGAGCGTTTACTATTTCGCTAATAGCTTCCAAACCAAACAAGATACAGCCATAGTTTATGCACCATTGCAATCCTCTCGTCAATACGAATCGAATGATATATGATATTGCTATGCCAGGTCAAATTTAAGAATTTGACCCGACCCAGGTCAACGGTCTGACCCAACTTGACCTAGTATAGTCATGATGTATATCATTTGACTTTCAGTGACTATAGAAACACTTCGGTAACAAAATAAAAACTGTATCTTTGTTTATTCAAAATTTATAAAGAAAAACACCAAAAAATGCTTATTTGACCTAAGGTGACCTTTTAAAAGTCAGAAGTAAAAAATTTTGGCATCAGCTTCAGAAATGGGCTAAGAGAAAGTCGCAACCGATGTTTGAAGTTGATTTCATCCATACTTACTGAGAAAAGCTCATTTCGTGATTTTCCCCATGTATTGACAATGGGGAGGTCATGCTCTGCACATGACCTTAGGTCACCAATATCAAAAATCCCGGAACAAATGTTGTAGCTCCTGGTGGGCCCAATATTTGGTATGAGTTTCAACTTGATCGATTAACCCTTCTTTTAGTTATGCGGTCCTAAGCATTTTTTGAGGTGAGGTCACTTCACCTGGCCTGGTGACCTGACCTGATATGACCTTGAGCCAAAATTTTCAGGTAAGATGTAAAAACGATGAAGAAACAGCTAGACCAAGTTTGGCGGCGCTGCGCGCCGCCGTTTTTTGGTCGCTTCGGAAAAACCCGAGGGGGTCTAAAAGACCCCCACCCGGGCGAAGGTTAACCACCCCGCCCACCCTTCACTCCAAATGGGGTATTCATCCCCTGAAGGCACTATAATGGCCAGCACAAGAAATGCCCCCATTGACATTTCCTTTAAAAAATGCCCTGGTTTGACCTGCACACTCTAGACAGTGGCACCAGCAGTGACCTCTGTGTTTTTTGTTGCAGCTCTCACCTGATATTGGATACG
The DNA here is from genome assembly GCA_034440635.1 of Lepas anatifera. Lineage (NCBI taxonomy): Eukaryota > Metazoa > Arthropoda > Thecostraca > Lepadidae > Lepas > Lepas anatifera. The sequence continues at coordinate 47,809 of JAOTON010000480.1, read as the reverse complement.
TCTTATTCTCAGCCCTTGGCAGCTTCTACATACCCTCCATCATCATGATATTCGTCTACATCCGGATCTACATGGCCGCCCGCAGTCGGGCACGTCGGAACGCTCATCGCCTGCCAAAGACAGCAGGTGTTACCCAGCGACTAGCGCCACCTACTATCGACATCCACGATCCTAGTTCCAGCACTGGCAGCGTGGCGGCGCCGCAGTCTTCTCAGCCGTTAGATGACATCTGTGGATATGACTCTGATGAGGACAGCGCTGTGGCAATGAACATGAACGATACCATTCGTCAGTCATTGCCCCAAGCTACACAGGACGGCCTCAATCCGCCTACTCTCTCAATTTGGCCAGTGCCTGACACATCTGAGACTGCTCAGTCGGAGACCGGCCGCTCTCACCAGTCCTGCGTCCCCACAGCGCACGGTGCGACGCTGACAGACGCGGCAAGAGAGAGGCGTCGCCTGGCGCGCCACAGGGAGCAGAGAGCCACGCTGGTGCTGGGCCTGATCCTGGGATCGTTCATCGCCTGCTGGCTTCCGTTCTTCACCATGTACGTGTTGATGCCGGTGTGTGGTGAGCGGTGCCGGCCTCCCGCCTGGAGTGCTGCCCTGGCCTTCTGGCTCGGCTACGTTAACTCAGCTCTCAACCCGGCCATTTATACTGTCTTTAACCAGGACTTTCGACGAGCGTTTCGCCGAATTCTGTGCAAGTGAGACATATTATACGATGAGGTCTTCAACAAGACAAAGAACCGTCTGATGTTGAAAGTACATGTACAAAGCAGGCGCAAGGACTTAACCCTCGCCCCAGTGGGATGTTTACACACTCACCTGGGTTCTTTCGACGGTGGTAGAAAACAGTGGTGCGAAGCGCCACCGTACTCTTCACACCTTATCATTGATCGATTGAAAAATTTTTCAAATTATAACTTCCTTGTCATCTCAGGTCAGGCCACCTCACTCAGAGATGGAAGTCGAATGACCTCCCCTTAACAAATGTTTCAAGTGACACCAGTGAAAACAGGTTCAATCTACCGATCGAAAATTCAAATCACATGAAAGATCCACTGAATAGCACAAGCTGTTGCGACGAAATTTGTATAATGATGATCCAGGGCCAGGTATGTACGGGTCATGGGCCATAGCTATATTTCTACAGAAACGGCTGATATAACTTCTAGTCTCAAAATCTTAGTATCTGAGGTCATTTCACGGGCAGTGGTGGGTCCAGGACTTAGTTTCTGGGAGCAAGAGGATCGAGCCTCCTCCACCATTGCCTCGGATCAGTCTCAAGCTATGCATGCACTATAGGTACTCTGAAATTTTGGAGGGAGAGGGGTTGGTAATCCTCTTGGTTCTAGTCCCTCTTGTATCTGCTACTGCTACGGCATCTTGTAACAAGTTTGGCCCAAATCACATGACTTCTAAGAGGTCACCTGATACCACTTAACACGCGCATTGACGGGGGCGGGTACCCGCCCCCCCTCGGGTTTTTCGGAGATAGTAGAAAAACGGCGGCGCGCAGCGCCGCCGTACTTGGTATACCTTTTCCCTCATCATTTTTACAACTTCTGTGAAAATTTTAAGGTTAGGTCATCTCAGGTCAGGTCACCAGTACAGGTCAAGTGACCCGACCTCAAAGTTTAAGATAGCATAAGTCGGAGCAGGGTGAACTTATCCGATTGAAACTCATATCACATAATGGCCCCACCGAGTTATCTAAAATATGTTCCGGTATTTTTGATATCGATGACCTAAGGTCAGGTACGACGCATGACCTCTCCATTGGAAATACATGGGAAAAATGGTTTTTGCGGAATAACTCAGTAACAGATAGTGATAGAGCATTTATTTTAGCTGCATTAGACTCGCTTTGGCTTTGCGGTTCTAATGATATGCATTTTATATAATTTGACCCTGACCTGACCTCAGGTCAGGTCAAATCCTTGATTTGACCTAGCAAGGTCAAATTATATATCATTCGATTCGGCTTGATAAGAGGATTCATACAGTTCTAGTCGTTTTGCTCTATCTTTACTTGTTCAGATGTAATGCCCGAAAAACTGAATTTTATATGTTATCCCTATGACGGGCATGTTTTGACCTCTCGTGACCTTAAATGTGACCTGACAAAAAAATGGTTCAAATGTTTTCGATGGAGAAGTGGATGGGCAGCCCAACGCCGTTTACCGTTTTTCGCTACCTACCGTGGTTCTCGAGATCTTAGGGGGGCGGGTACCCGCCCCCCGTCAATGCGAAGGTGGCTCAGACCCCCGTCAATGCGCGTGTTAACCCGCGCCCCACCAGGAGTCCGGTGCACCTTCGCCCCACCAGAGGGTTCAATGGCCTCGTCCAACTAAAAAATATGGGGGCTAGCGCAAATCTGCAAAATTTATCAACACGCCCATTGACGGAGGTCTGAGCCACCTTCGCCTTGACGGGAGGGGAAGGGGGCGGATACCCACTCCCCTAAGATCTTGAGAACCATACTAGGTAGAGAAAAACGGTAAGTGGTATTGGGTAGCTCATCCACTTCTCCATTAAAAATATTTGAACCATTTTTTGTCAGATCACGTTTAAGGTCACTAGAGGTCAAAACATGCCGTCATAGGGATAACATGTAAATGAAGGTTTTCGGTCATTACATCTGAAGAAATAAAAATAGAGGAAAACGATTTAAACCACATGAATCCTAGCAGCAAGCCGAATAGGATGATATATGATATGACCTTGCTAAGTCAAATGAAGGATTTGACCTGACCTGAGGTCAGGTCAAGGTCAAACTGGGCAAAATGCATATCCTTAGAACTGCAATGGCGAGGCAAATATAATGCAGTTAAAATAAGCCTTTTATCTCTATCCATTTTTAAGTTATTTAGTTAAAACTGTTTTTCCCATGTATTTCCAATGGAGAGGGAATGAATAAAATGAATCAAATGAAATGTTCGTACCTTACCTTAGGTCATCGATATAAAAAATAACGGAACATATTTTAGAGAACTCGGTGGGCCCATTATGTGATATAAGTTTCAATCGGATAAGCTTACCCTGTTCTGACTTATGTTATCTTAACACGTGCATTGACGGGGGAGGCGGGTACCCGCCCCCTCGGGTTTTTCGGAGACAGCAGAAAAACGGCGGCGCGCAGCGCCGCCGTACTTGATATACCTTTTCCTCATCATTTTTGCAACTTCTGTGAAAATTTTAAGGATAGGTCATCTCAGGTCAGGTCACCAGTACAGGTCAAGTGACCCGACCTCAAAAAAAGTTTAAGATAGCATAAGTCGGAGCAGGGTGAACTTATCCAATTGAAACTTTTATCACATAATGGGCTCACCGAGTTCTCTAAAAAATGCTCCGGTATTTTTGATATCGATGACCTAAGGTCATGTACGAAGCATGACCTCTCCATTGGTAATACATGGGAAATATGGTTTTTACTGAATAACTCAGTAACAGATGGTGATAGAGCGTTTATTTTAGCTTCATTAGACTCGACTTGGCTTTGCGGTTCTAATGATATGCATTTTACATAAGATTTGACCTAGCAGGGTCAAATCATATATCATTCGATTCGGCTTGCTGCGAGGATTCATAGAGTTCAAGTCGTTTTGCTCTATCTTTACTTGTTCAGATGTAATGGCCGAAAAACTTAATTTACATGTTATCCCTATGACGGCATGTGACGGCATGTTTTTGACCTCTGGTGACCTTAAATGTGACCTGGCAAAAAAATGGTTCAAATAATTTCGATGGAGAAGCGGATGGGCTACCCAACGCCGTTTACCGTTTTTTGCTACCTACCGTGGTTCTCGAGATCTTAGGGGGCGGGTACCCGCCCCCTCGTCAATCCGAAGGTGGCTCAGACCCCTGTCAATGCGCGTGTTAAACTTTGTTTGAGGTCATGTCACTTGACCTGTACTGGTGACCTGACCTTAGATGACCAGACCTTGAAATTTTCACAAAAGTTGTGAAAAGGATGAGGAAAAGGTATGCCAAGTACGGTGGCGTTTTTATGCTATCTCCGAAAAACCCGAAGGGGGCAGGTACCCGCCGCCCCCGTCAATGCGCGTGTTAAAAAGCTCGTACGAATTCAGTTGTACTTCACATGTTTAAGCACTCAGGTCAATGGTTCGACCTCAAGAGGTCACGTTAGGTCACAATAGGCCATTTCCACTAAAATATACAATGCTTAACCCGCGCCCCGCTGGGCCTCCGATCCACCTTTGCCCTGGTGGGGGTGTTTGAACATCCCCCCTAGAACTCGGCCCCTACGTGAAATAGCGAAAAAACGTGAAGGCTGGCGGATAGCTCATACAAATTCATAAGGAACTATATTTGTCACTTTTTGGCTACGGTCAGTATTGAGGTCATGACAGGCCAAAGAAGGTGAAATTCTGCGTGTAGTTTTTGGGCTCTACAGAGTTGAGTTCGAACAATGTTTTAGACACCATGCGCTTTCTTTCGTCACGGAAAATCGATATAATATGATGTATAATAAGACCATACTAGGCCAAAACACAAAAATGAGCTGGCCTCAGGTCAGGTCAAGGTCAATTTTTGGCCTATCATAGTCAATATGTATAGCAATCTACTTACAATACCAATCCAAACTAATCCAAACCACAATACCAATCCAATCCAAATATTTTCACTATTTTTTGTCAGGTTACATTTAAGGTCACTAGAGGTCAAAACATGCCGTCCTAGGGATAGCATGTAAAAGTAGGTTTTCGGTCATTTCATCTGAAGAAGCAAAGATAGAGCAAAAAAACTGTATGTACTTAACTATATCAATCCTTGCAGCAGGCCGAATCGAATGATATATATATATATATATATATATATATATATATATATATATATATATATATATATATATATATTCGTTGAATATGACGGCAAAATGGGCCTTTGTTACTTTTACTTATCTACCAACACCGGCCAGTGCATGAACGGGCGCAGTGAATGCCCAAAACGGTATAAAGAAAGTGTTATCCGGGCATATGTACACCGTGCCCTCACCCACTGTTCCACATGGGAGCTTGCTCATCAAGAGCTGGACAGAGTAAAGAACATCCTCGTCAACAATGACTACAGCACCGAAGATATAGAAAACATTATCAGAAAACAAATGAACAAATACTTTCAAAACAAGACACCAACAACTGAGACCGGTACAACCCACAAAATATTCTACCAGAACTCAATGTCAACATCATACCTCAAAGATGAAAAGGTCATTCAAGCCATCATCAGCAAGAACTGCTCGCCAAAGCAGCTCGGCGACTCTATCGAGCTAGTGATATTTTATAAGAGCCCTAGGACAGCAACTCTCGTATTGAAAAACAACCCTTCACAAGACCACTCGGACCTGAAAGCCACAGATGTAGTGTACAGATTTAAATGTAAACATGGTGACTGTGCGCACCAAACAAACTGTTCCTACATCGGCTACACAACAACCACACTATCCAGACGACTGACGAACCACCTACAGCAAGGAGCACTGGTGAGCCACGTGCGCCTCTCCCACAGCAAAGAACTCACCAGGAGCGATATTGTGGAGAACACCACCATACTGACGCGCTGCCACGACAAAAGAAAACTGCAAGCCCTGGAAGCGGTCTACATCCGTGAAATGAACCCGACCATCAACAGACAGATGAATCTGGTGGCTAAACTAGCCTTGTATGAAAGCGTCCCGCTGAGATTACATAGCTAAAACCCAGAACATCTAGCTATTAAAGTGCGAACCCGTATTAAAAATATGTTAGTTTAACACAATTCAAATATCATTGTGTATCCGTGTGTGTTTATGATTGATCATGTCTTAGATTTTAAGGATATTGGTAACGTGCAAACTTTAAAAACGAAGTGCCCGCACGAATAATGCGTCTCTTGTGATTGTTTTTTACTTGCCTATGCTATGAAATAATGTTCGCTCATTTTAGAAGGTATGGAGTCCGACGCGAATATTTACGAACACTAGATCGATTTTGCTGTGTATTTAAAATGTTTAATTATGCCAGAGGATGATATTAGAAATATCGAAACGTTGCAAAGCCCAGAGTCGTTTGGTGTTATTTTAAAAGAATTCAATCGCGAGAACAAGAAGCTTATCAGGACTATAGAATCACTTAGCCGAAAAGTAACAAAGGCCCATTTTGCCGTCATATTCAACGAATATTGCATCAAAGAAAACCTGCTCCCGAAGTACTCAAATATATATATATATATATATATATATATATATATATATATATATATATGACCTTGATAGGTCAAATCACGGATTTGATCTGACGTGAGGTCAGATCAGGGTCAAATTAGATAAAATGCATATCATTAGAACTGCAAAGACAAGGCCAATCTAATGCAGTTAAGATAAACGCTCTATTACCATCCGTTACTAAGTTATTCAGTTAAAACCATTGTTCCCATGTATTTCTAATGGAGAGGTCATGGCTCTTACCTGACCTTAGGTCATCGATATCAAAAATGCCGGAACATAGGTTAGAGAACCAGGGGCGTAGCCAAGGGGGCGGCAGGGACAACTTCCCCCCTGAGGGCCCAAAGGGCCCCCCTGAGGACACGGGCCGTGCGAAGCGCGGCTCGTCCGCACTATGCTCTGTGGCCAAATTCGAAATTGCATACCACACAGGGCCCTCTTAAGCCCTCTTCAGCACTCTATTCTGTAACAAGCAGGGCCCTTTGGCGCTGTCACAGGGGCCATTTTTGGGGCGCCACCCCCCCTGAGCGAAATCCTGGCTAAGCCCCTGTAGAGAACTCGGTGTGGCCATTATGTGATATGAGTTTCAATCGGACAAGTTCACCCTGCTCCGCCTTATGCTATCTTAAACTTTTTTAAGGTCAGGTCACTTGACCTGCACTGGTGACCTGGCCTGAGATGACCTAACCTTAAAATTTTGACCAAAGTTGTAAAAATAATGAGAAAAGGTATGTCAAGTACGGCAGCGCTACGCGCCGCCGTTTTTATGTTATCTCCAAAAAACCAGAGGGGACGGGTACCGCCCCCGTCAATGCACGTGTTAAAAAGGAATTGCACGAAACAAAAATTTGCAAGCGAAAATAAAAGATCCCATTCGGTACAACGCCCCACCCAGATGGAATCGTGTTCAGTCTGTGTTTACTCGATCGCATTGCGCGGGAAAGAACTGCATGTGCATGAATAACTGAACCGTGCACTAACGTTTGAGCAGTCACAAGTGGAGGAATCAGAAGTGGCCTGTCTAGAACAGGTCGTAAATCGGGCGTAATTTCTTATCCTGGAACCGCCTGTGCTGTTATAGTAAATACCAGTGCCTGAAGGGGCGTTGATGATGGTGATGATGATGGTTCCGGCTGTCGAATAAGGATATCCATATGGGGGCGCCTCGTTAAAGTCGCCCCAGTCGCCGAAAGAAGATCCGGCGATTCCGGTTTGGATGACAGCCAATTTGTGGCGAGGACCCGCGCCGTTGCGCCGTCCTCGCCGTCCAGGTCCCACCTGGCCCCTTCTCGGGACCGGAGGTGGCTGCCTTCGGGACCGTTTTCGGAATGATTGCTCTGGTTGAGATACCCGAATTGCAGCCTTGATCAGCTTGAGTGATCCAAGGCATAGGCGTTGGCCGTCGGCCTAGTCTTTTCGATAGTCAGTTTGGTCGGATAAGTGAAGATGCACTCGCGAGTTCGTTGGTCCTTTTCTTATACAAGTAACTAGATCTTGCGGGTATGAATTAATTAGGTTATCATTAGTAAGTTGACAAGACGTTCACTGGCCTGTCCCCTCGAATCCGGAAATGTAAAAACGTTGAAGATTATATATTCGGGCACAGCCCTTCATCAGAATCATCAGGAAATGAAGTATCAATAATTCTCAGTCATAGTGTAGCCAGACATCTATGACTGCGAATTATTGATAATTCTGATGAAGGGCTGTGCCTGAATAATAATCTTCGGCGTTTTTTACATTTCCGGATTCGAGGGGACAGGCCAGTGAACATCTTATCAACTTATCATCATGCTCCTCGCCGCAGCACTTCAAAACTTATCAAAGGTTTCATTATTTAGTAAGTAGGCGGAGCAGTGTTGGCAGCAGCATTATTATTATAAGTTTTAAAGTGGTGTTGAAAATGACCATTATCTGCCAAGTTATCTTTTGTTTTAGACCTAAATTAATATTAAAAAGAATAGACACAATAATAGGAGCTTTCGACTTCAAGTCATCCTCAGCTATGATACATTTTTTATTTTTAGCACAAAAATTTAAAAAGACTATCACACGCTTAGGAGCAACCACTTCTTCCTGCAGAAATATATGGAACGGTTAACAGTACAAAAAGACACGCATTCACACACAGTATGCATATCAATCTTTAACATTTATTTTTCTATTTTCCTTCCTAAAATATATATATATATATATATATATATATATATATATATATATATATATACATATATATACATCAGCCCAAGCACAAACAGTAACACACCATCTCTACTACTGAAATCACATGAACTCGCAGTACGAAACAGATGAGAAGATTTTGAAAAGCATACTTAAAAGAAACATCAAATGTAAAGAGAATCACGCAATCAATCTTCACATATACTACCAGAACACGAAAACAAAAAACCTTGTAATGTGCAAAAATCTCACGAAGATTAAGTGGTTGATGCGTACTAATGTAGTTTACCAATTTCAATGTCCCGACGAAGGTTGCAGACTTCCTAAGGTAAACTACATCGGATACACATCAACCACTTTATCTCGTCGCCTTACCATGCACCTCCACGAGGAAGCCCCTAAGGATCACCTACAACAAGAACACAACACAGCACTCAGAAGACAAATGCTTACTGATAACACACATATAATGCACTCCAGCACTGACCACAACAAGATAGAAATCATTGAAGCAATATACATCAACCAACTCGCACCGCAGATCAACACACAAAAAAAAAACGTTAGACTCGCCAAGTTGTTGCTATGGGGGATGGGTTAAATAGTAGAAAAAACGAATATGTGTGATATATGTACTGTATAACAAACCATGTGTTGACAATGTGAATGTTTCTATATTGTATTATAATGCCTTGTGACTAACTATGTATTAATGTAGTGTGACTATGAAACTGTGACAAGATGATATAAGAATTGTAGTTTTGTACTCATGAGATAATTTCATAGCAAGTAGTCTGCAAAAATGTAATGATTTCTGAATGGTGATTGAATGAATGATGTATGATTCTGAAAAAATGTAATGATTTTGATGATTTTTTTAAGGTGACTTGTGGGTGATAGGCCAAGAAGCTGACATGGTGTTCATTTTGGGTTCAAGATCGCGTATAAAAATGGACTCCCTTGATTTTAGTTTCTGCGACGTCCCGGTTAACACTTAAAATTTCGATCCGAAATATGAAGTTAATTTCATCATCACTTAGGTCCTTATGATAGTGTAATATGTGGTCACCGAAGGGCGTGTCCACTCTATGTAGGCGAGCGTCGCCTAAATGTTCGTTGAAACGGTACCTAATGGGTATTTTGCTCTCGCCTACATATGAATGGGCATTCCCTTGACGCTCACATTTAGTGCAGTGGCCTTATAAACAACGAGTGCAGTGGCCTTATAAACAATAGCCCCTGCAAGAACAAAACAAGTAGTACTGATGTCATTTACATGCGCCTGCCATTCGTTAATGATACACTGTCTAAGCGGATACAAGGAATCATCGGAGCCTCAAAATTACCCATCCGAATATCCTGGACTTCTGGAACACCCCTAAAACAAAACCTGATACGATATGCTCTGATGCATCCTCCCTGTCCAGCTGGGAACAAACTCTGTCAGGCTTGTGAGTGTGGCCTTCGGGGTAAATATATGACCCGGCTCGTTGTTTATAAGGCCACCTGCACTAAAATGTGAGCGTCAAGGAAATGTCCATTCATATGTAGGCGAGAGCAAAAGACCCATTGGGTACCGTCTCAACGAGCATTTAGGCGACGCTCGCCCACATAGAGTGGACACGCCCTTCCGTGACTACATATTACACTATCATAAGGGCCTAAGTGATGATGAAATTAACTCCCTATTTCGGATCGAAATTTTAAGTGGTAACCGGGACGTCGCAGAAACTAAAATCAAGGAGTCCATTTTTATACGCGATCTTGAACCCAAAATGAACACCATGTCAGCTTCTTGGCCTATCACCCACAAATCACTTTCATAAAAATATAGTTGGTCTTGTGATGTGTGATATATGCATAAATATATATATATATATATATATATATATATATATATATATATATATATTAGGAAGGAAAATAGAAAAAGAAATGTTTAAGATTGATATGTTTACTGTGTGTGAATGCGTGTCTTTTTTTGTATTGTTAACCGTTCCATATGTTTCTGCAGGAAAAAGTGGTTGCTCCTAAGCGTGTGATAGTCTTTTTGAATTTTTGTGCTAAAGATAAAAAAGGTATCATAGCTGAGGATGACTTGAAGTCGAAAGCTCCTATTATTTTGACTATTCTTTTAATATTAATTTAGGTCTAAAATAAAAGATAACTTGGCAGATAATGGTCATTTTCAGCACCACTTTAAAACTTATCATTATTTTCTTATAATCTTGCAGTCTGATATTTTTCTACATAGTGCGCGATCAATAAATCACCTCCGCACGGTATGCACGAGGTATGCACAAATACCAAAAATAACGATATGTTTAGAAATCAACTTCAGGGAAGCTCCATGATGGAATTATACAAAAATTTTTGCCGGTGGAGTCTTACTAAATACGTCACGTTTTTCTTCCAATGTAAATGGAGGAACTGAGGTCGGTTTTGATTCAAGTGTCGAGTTTGCGGCACCTGTTTCAGATTTGTCTCTCAGAAGTATAGGCGGATCCAGGGGCAAGGGGGCACGTGCCCTCCCCCCCGATCGACCCTCGGCGCCCCCTGAAAGGTCGATGGCGCCCCCTGGAATGTCGCTTCCCACCCCAGGATGCGAAAGTCGGCGCCCACCGATAGGATTTGGCGCCCACCTGATAGCTTTTGCCGGTCATAAGTGGCGCCCCCCTGGTCCGGATGGCGCCCCCCCGGGAAGGTGCCCCCCGATCGGCAATCCTGGATCCGCCTATGCTCAGAACCCTCTCCTCTCCAGTTTTTCTTAAGTTTCTCCAGTTTTTTCCAGTCTTCTTTTCCGCCAGCGGATGCAATAATAGCCGTCATATTTGCAGGATGAGCAACATGCACGATAAGGTACGTTTTGACTACACTCACATGATGTACAGTGCCAAAAAAATATTAAGAAAAGGCAAAAAACACGTAGCCTCCCTTTTTCGACCGACCAGTTGGAAGTCCGCTGGCCGACCAGCTGGAAGTCCGCTGGAGGGGCGTTCGACCGGACACCCCTACGATCTCGCTGACTGGAAGTGATACGGAAAAAATGGGAACGGTACTGAAAGCGCCTTACCGTTTTCTACTCTGGAGCCGAGTTTGGATCATATTCGTTGACCCGTTAGGTCACAGTATGACAAAATGGGTCGAATGCACACCCATTTAGAAATCCCTTATAACTCAGGAACCATTAGACCTAGGACAAACCAAAGGGCTCAATAGGCTAGTTCTGACGCAAATATTCAAATTATATGCGGCATGACCTTGTGAGCTTACAATATGGCCTTTGCCGTACGTCCAGGTCAAATAATAACCATTCAAGGTCATGTTACATGCAGTTCGAATTAATGTGTACTACTCATTACTATCATGTAAAATCTAAGACCGTATATTTTTTCTTCTAAAAGCTATAGACAAAATATCCGAAGCCGTGACTTTTGAGGACCTCCGGTGACCTTGGTATTGACCTGACCTCAGAAGGCTTAAAGGGTATACTCGCTCCGTCACTGAGACTTTTCGTTGTCCATGCAAACTCCCGCTAATATGTTGTGGAATGCCCTCTCATCTTGCACCTGCACCTACGGTGAAATGAGGGTACAACAACGCACATGGACCAATGTCAGGGGGTGGTGAAATGGTGTCCAAGCGATAACCTGTAGTAACCTCACAGACTCGGTCGCTCCTTTTCACCCCCCAAGAACAAATGGTAGTTAGAGGCCAGTTGTATTGTATCACCGATGCCCATCCCAGGTCACGAGGACAACGCCCACGCTAAAACCCGAGTGGGCGCCCGCTAAAACCACTGCCGATGCTCAGGTGCAACACGCACTCTCACTCCCACACACGTTCCCACCACGCGTTTGGCACGAACCGGCGCCGCAGAGCCGTACCCGGCCCCGGCAGGCCCTCAGGCATCATCCAGCTGAGGCGGCGCGGAGGCAGTGGCGCGCTCGCACGGCACGCCACTACGGCAGCCAACCGGCGGACACAGCTCCCCAACCGGGGGACACAGTTCCCTAACCGGAGGACACCGCTGCCCCACCGGCGGACACCGCTCACCAACCGGCGGACACCGCTCACCAACCGGCGGACAGTTCCCTAACCGGAGGACACCGCTGCCCCAACGGCGGACACCGCTCACCAACCGGGGGACACCACTCCATAACGGCTCGGAAGCCACGCCGCCGGCTGGCGTGATAAAACACTGCGATGAAAACCGGATGAAAATCTGGGCGACAATCTCAGTCGGCTTCCGCGGCCAACAAGACCAGAGGGGCGGGAATGGGGTTAAAGTACGCATTCATACGGTGGTCAACATGAGCAATCACGCAGAGACGCCGCAGAACTACCGGCGGTGCAGGCAGTCGGAGGTGGTAGACGGTGGGTGACAGTGGGGCTCATTTCCTCCAGGCTGGCTCCGGCGGGCCACGTCCCCAGTGTACGCAGTCACCGGTTCCGCTCTGAAGTGTTGAAGAACAGAGCGCTCGCTATTCTGCCGTGGTCCAACCCTCCCATCTCCACCGCCCACCAGCACCAACGCACGGGTCGCAGCCCAAACCGCGGCCCCGTCAGCCAACAAAGGCATTGCGATTTCGACGACCCGCGCAGGTTTACACGAGCCCTAGCTCCTAAAGATACCGCGTGCCGTTTACTTCACATGACCTCTGTTCGCAGGCATCGGACAGCATCTTTACCTCAAGGCAGGTCGATAGGCAGGCTGAGCTTCGGCCTCTACAGCAAGAACAGTTAGTTACGCCGTTTACAGATCCCATAAAAAGATGCTTGCAAGCACACGCGGCATAGACATTTTTTACCAGAGACGAAGACACCGATTCTTCACAGACTATCCTCTCTGCCTTCAAAACTGGATGCCAGTCAAGACTCAACTGCCGGAAACCAGATAAGAGGGCTGCGGAAAATTTGACACGCCGCGGGACCATCAGACAACACCGAAATCATGGCCACCCTGCACGACCGCAGCAACGGCTTTTTCAGCGAGTCAAGACAAAACTAATCTACGTCATCTCACGTGTAATGCCTAACACTCACTACACTGTGACTTATCCAAGATAAAAAGTCCTCTTTTCGAAAGGACTCGGCACAGCTATAAAGCCATAAGTTCGCCCCCCTCCCCTTGCATAACGTTATCCGGCACGCATCATTGGCATAGAATCCACATTCGAGTCGACAGTCATTCAGCGTTAACGCGATGGTCTGTACATCTAAAGAGCAGGCTATAGTATCAGTGGCTCCGGTGCCAGACTCACAGCGTCGACCACAGTGGTACCAGGGCAGGCCTGAGCTACCCACCGGGGCGGCCAGTCCGCACTGCGGTTCCCACTTCGTCTCAGCGCCGGTCGACCAACATACAAACGCGGGGACGCGCAGTCTGGCTCCAGCTTCGGTCCATCCACTCTAGCGGTGAATATCCGCGCAAGACACCATCGTTCGATGTTCGACAGACCTCAGACAGCGCACATCTGACCGTCGACGCATTCACTCGCAGTCAGGCCGTGGTCACACCGGCTCGGCCATCCCTGTGCCACCTATTATGCGCTAACCTTTGCCGTGCCGTTTTTTTGTGAATCCTAGTAATTAGTTACAAAATGAACAAGGGAATAAGAAAGCTCACACAAGCCATTATTGCATATATGAGCATCATACCTCGCCTACCAGTTACACCAGTGTCAAGCGTCCGCCCTCTCGCTGGAACCCGGACATCTCAAATGTCTCACGACAATCAGAAACGCCCGGCAACGGCACACCAGCCGTCCCGCCACTTCGCCTACAACACCAACCGCCACGAGTCGCTAGTGTAAAACGATATCCAAAAATAAGACGGAGAATGGTAGTGGTGTGCAGGCGGCGCTCACATCTGCATGGGGTGGTCACCATCTGGGCTGGTCTTGGGCAGCGGCTGGGCGGCAGCGGCGGCGGCGGCGGCGGTGCCGCCTGTCAGCGCACGCTGCCGCCGCCGCGCCAGCAGCGGGTTCTGAGCGGCCGCGATACTGCGCAGGCTGATCTGGTCGTAGTTGACACGCATGGTGGCCAGCGAGCGCGTCATCTCGTCCTGCACCTCCGGCCACTGGTCCTCCTCCTCGCGCAGTACCTGGGAGGTGGCCAGCGGCGTCTGCGGCACCTCGGCGTATCTCTGCGGCACAAACACAGCCGGGGTCAGCCCGCGTCGGTGCGGGGCTGATTAGCAGACAGTTGTTACACTACAACAGTCACAAAATTATACTGGGAACACCACAGCAGCCTGAACAAAAAGAGCAGATAGTTTAAACACTATAGCAATAACAAACCATTATCAAACTGGGAGCACAGCAGCAGCCTGGACAGAACAGATAAGTAGGTATAGGTCATTGCCCCTTTTTTACATGTATCTACATAGTTCTCGCTACCCCTCCCAAGTATTGCCCTTTCTCCGTTATTCCCGCTCTTCCACTTTTTATCCGATATATATATATATATATATATATATATATATATAATACTTTTGCGCACAAACTATATCTCTCTCGCCCACAAAAAAACAGTTAAACAAGCTGGAGTTCCTGGGCGCAGCCCCAAGAACGCTACCATTGTCGGGTATAAACCTTCCCAGTTTTCAAGAAATCGCTCGCAAGCTAGACACATGAAGCAGATAACCGAACGCCGAGACAATCAGAGAACATCAAATACCAAAAACATTAAATCACTATTAGAAACCGAGGCTACATCCAATTATTTCCTGAGTCCAGCTGGCCAATGCTAGCCTCTTTCATCCAACGCAATTAACACTCGTTTACGCCCAGTAATAGTAACAGCAGAAGCTTCGCGCAAACAGTGCCGGACAATTATTTCCCTACTATTTTCTCGGTGTTGGGATACGCATTATCACACATAACTCAAGTCCTGAACGAGAGAATAAAAACGGCAGCGGCCTATGATATCTAACCCGAGCACACACCGCTCCCGCAGGGTACAGTTCCTACTGGATTACTCACAGCGATCCATTGGTTGCGCATGACCTGCTCGATGGTGGGTCGGTCCTGCGGGTTGGTCTTGAGCATGTCACGGATGAGCTGCTTGGCCTCCTGGCTGACGTTACGCCACTCCGGGTTGGGGAAGTCGTACTCGCCCGCGCGGATGCGCCGCTTCATGCCCGGCGAGATGGCCAGTCCGTGGTTACTGTAGAACGGCGGGAACCCGCACAGCCTGCCGGACACAGCATCAATCTAAGGAACACACACAGCCTTTCAAACAGAGCGTCAATCCAGGAAACCCGCACAGCCTGCCGGACACAGCATCAACATAAGGATCACACACAGCCTTTCAAACAGAGCGTCAATCCAGGAAACCCGCACAGCCTGCCGGACACAGCACCAATATAAGGAACGCACACAGCCTTTCAAACAGAGCGTCAATCCAGGAAACCCACACAGCCTGCCGGACACAGCATCAATATAAGGAACACACACACACACACACACACACACGCACACACGCACACACGCACACACGCACACACGCACACACGCACACACGCACACACGCACACACGCACGCACGCACGCACGCACGCACGCACGCACGCACGCACGCACGCACGCACGCACGCACGCACGCACGCACGCACGCACGCACGCACGCACGCACGCACGCACGCACGCACGCACGCACGCACGCACGCACGCACGCACGCACGCACGCACGCACGCACGCACGCACGCACGCACGCACGCACGCACGCACGCACGCACGCACGCACGCACGCACGCACGCACGCACGCACGCACGCACGCACGCACGCACGCACGCACGCACGCACGCACGCACGCACGCACGCACGCACGCACGCACGCACGCACGCACGCACGCACGCACGCACGCACGCACGCACGCACGCACGCACGCACGCACGCACACACACACACACACACACACACACACACACACACACACACACACACACACACACACACACACACACACACACACACACACACACACACACACACACACACACACACACACACACACACACACACACACACACACACACACACACACACACACACACACACACACACACACACACACACACACACACACACACACACACACACACACACACACACACACACACACACACACACACACACACACACACACACACACACACACACACACACACACACACACACACACACACACACACACACACACACACACACACACACACACACACACACACACACACACACACACACACACACCACCGCAGCCCTGCACGCCCTACCTACACACCATTTTCACGCAAGAGGCAAAATACATATGGTCATCCCTACTGGAGATGGGGAGGGTCGTCCAGGACCCTCACTGAAGAGCTGGCGGAGAAGAAGAACACACACAGCGACAGCTAAAAATCCGCACAGCCTGCCAGGAACGGCGTCAAGCTAGAGAACGCACACAGCCTGCCGAATACTTCACGAATATCAGGAACCCACAGAGTCCTCCGGTCAGAGCGTGTGACACAGCATCAATGTAGAAAACCCGCACAACCTTCCAGAAACAGCGTTAGATTCAGCGTAAATCTATAGAACCCGAACCAGCCGGCCAGAAATAGCGTGCGGTTAAGCGTCAAACCTACACAGCCTGCCACACAAAGTGTCAATCTAGCTGTCCCGCACACAAAGTGTCAATCTTTTGCCCGCATTGACTAGGGACTTCCGCTGACTAACCAGCGCACAGTGCTGCAGCGGGCATAAAAAACAGGACGAAAATGCCAAAAATGACCTTCTAGAATTGCTATCAAATGTATGCGATGCGTTTGAGAATTGTTTGGAACTGGGAAAACTATCATTATTTTCTTCCTCTAGCGTACCACATTGGTTTCACAGGAGCTGAAACTTGAAACTTATTCTGCCTCGCTAAATACGGGTATCTGGCCAGAAATAATCGCGTGATCTAAAACGTTAAAACCATAGAGATCTACTATATCTACTATACGAGCCGTTATAGTGGATCTCTGGTTAAAACAGGTGCTCACACCTCGCCATCCATTAAAAAAACGTATACTAACGTGAAGCTTGGGATGTTTGTGACCTTTTGGTTACAAAAATACGGTTCTGGCTGCTCCGGAGAATGCAGTGAGTTCGTTTTAATAAACATATGTTTCGGAACTAAAATTTATAACATACGTCATATTTCCTTAGATTGGCAAAAAAGGCACAGCCAGGATCAGCTAGAAAATCATACCGTGTATTCCGGGAAGTGTCTTCTTTACATTGATGGAATCCGTAGGTCGGCAACCGACGGCCGAAAAAAGTTATGACAGTTTTAGTGAGCGCATGTTCTACTCGTAGTCGGCGGGCGGTTGTGGCAATGACGCGCGCGGCATCCATCAATCGACGCGTATTATTTCATTTCTTCAATCAAATGATACATTTAAATGGGGGAAGGGGGTAAAAAAATCACAAAATATGCGTAACGTTATTGATGGACGGCCTCTAATTGAAGAAGGCAATAAAGTTGAGAAGCAGGAGGGTAAGTTGAGACAACGAAAACATGTTGTTCAATAGCTATTAGGGCGCGGCGAGATCAGGCCGTGAATAACAAAATTCAGATTTTAACTTCGGATCACTTTCTTCCCTTTGTAAAACATTATCTTAAACCGATTTTCCTTTAATCTTTGGCCTCCACCCCCTGTTAAAACTGGCTGTCATATATGTATGTACAGCTGGTTTCACAGTGATTCGTAGGTATTAGTGTCAGTTCGTTTAAAAAATATCTTAAAAACGATTACTCTTCTCATAAAGGTTTCGTGTCTAGCAATTAATTTTGATGAGCTCTTTAAACTTGGGACCCTGCAAACTGGATGAGACGTCAAATTGGAGAATTATGGACAAAAAACTGTTTTCACCGATCCCGATGATTTTCTGTGTCTTTTCTCAATTACTTCCGAATTTTGAACCTTATGGAGTATTTTGCACGTCAGTTCATACATCCAGTTAAAACGCAGCAGGTGAGGCAACAATGGTGTCGGCAAGGACCATCACTTGAGAGATATTTTGCAAAACGACCGCAGCCTAATACCTACCAATCAGTATCGAAGCGGCTGTTTATACTACCTCTCTTGGATTTTGAAGAAAGTCACTTGTCGCACATTTTGTTGCGTTTGCCGGCTGTTAAAGTTTAACAGTGGTTATCTTCTGATGATGTTTTAATGCCCAACGATCCCCTAAATGTGTTCCCAATGCTAATAAATACGAGGTGAGAGTGCATTTTTCATTTCCAATGTTTGCCGGCTAACAACTGGGGAAATCCAATCATTAAATCAAATTATCAATCATATGAATTCTTTCACTTACTATTACCTTTATTCAGCTTATCGCATGGTCAGATTTGCGGCTACGTAAACATTTCATAAAGCCACAGTAACTGTCAGAACCGTTAAAAAAACCCTCGATAGCCCTTTCATAAAGAAGCGCACCCAATGGGTGCCAAGGGGTGTTCTGGTGCCTTTGTTATGGACCTGACCTCAAAATGGATGCCCGCTCTAGATTTTCCTTTATAAGAGCTTTCGAATGGTGTATTGAAACTCGATCTAACTCCTCTAGAAGCCGAGTTACTTCCAGCTTTTCTCAACTTTGTTTTGAGAGCCAACACTGCCTTACATCGGTTTAGAAATGACATCATAACTCGGTGACCTGACCTGACCTTGGATTGAAATTTCGTCAAGATGTATCAAATGGATTTTGGTTTGCACTTGCCACGCGGCATTGCGCTGGACCGAGCCGTTTTTCTCCTATCGCGAAAAACTAAGAAGGGGGTAGAATCGGCCGCCTGGAAAAAAGAGGGTTAACACACGCATTGACGGGGGCGGGTACCCGCTCCCCCTCCCCTCGGGTTTTTAGGAGACAGCAGAAAAACGCCGTACTTGGCATACCTTTCCCTCATCATTTTTACAACTTTTTTGAAAATTTTAAGGTTAGGTCATCTCAGGTCAGGTCACCAGTGCAGGTCAAGTGACCTGATCTCAAAAAAAGTTTAAGATAGCATAAGTCGGAGCAGGGTGAACTTATCCGATTGAAACTCATATCACACATTGGGCCCACCGAGTTCTCTAAAATATGTTCCGGTATTTTTGATATCGATGACCTAAGGTCAGGTGCGAGGCATGACCTCTCCATTGGAAATACATGGGAAAAATGGTTTTTACTGCATAACTAAGTAACGGAGAGTGATAGAGCGTTTATTTTAGCTGCATTAGACTCGCCTTGGCTCTGCGGTTCTAATTATATGCATTTTATATAATTTGGCCCTGACCTGACCTCAGGTCAGGTCAAAGCATATATCATTTGATTCGACTTGCTGCGAGGATTCATATAGTTCAAGTCGTTTTGCTCTATCTTTACTTGTTCAGATGCAATGGCCAAAAAACTTAATTTACATGTTATCCCTATTACGCCATGTTTTGACCTCTCGTGACCTTAAATATGACCTGAGAAAAAATGGTTCAAATATTTTCGATGGAGAAGTGGATGGGCTACCCAACGCCGTTTACCGTTTTTCGCTACCTACCGTGGTTCTCGAGATCTTAGGGGAGCGGGTACCCGCCCCTTCGTCAAAGCGAAGGTGGCTCAGACCCCCCCTTAAGAGAAAAAACAACAAAATTTAGCGTGCTTGTTTGAGCCGCCTGATGGAGAGCTTCAAATTGAAACCAAAATCATTGTTCTATCGTTATTATTTATTGAGCTATGAATTTCGTCCCGTTTTTCAGGCCTCCTGCATCACTGTGCAGCGCCCTTGTTATTGGGAGCACGGGCTTGATCTGCCCTTAAATAGATCCACCGGTCCGGTGGCACCGCCCGAGGGCACGGCCTCGCCGCGTGTCACCGGAGCAGTCCTCTGTTCCGCCGGGCCCGAGAGATCGGGATAGCTCCACTGCCTGGTACAGTGGGGCGCGTGACATGGAGCGTGTGGACATGACTGTTCCGCAAGGGTGCCGATAAGCGTACGCCCCGCTGCCGTGTACAAAGTGTGTGTGTGTGTGTGTGTGTGTGTGTGTGTGTGTGTGTGTGTGTGTGTGTGTGTGTGTGTGTGTGTGTGTGTGTGTGTGTGTGTGTGCGTGCGTGCGTGCGTGCGTGCGTGCGTGCGTGCGTGCGTGCGTGCGTGCGTGCGTGCGTGCGTGCGTGTGTGTGTGTGTGTGTGTGTGTGTGGTGCAAATGTACAAAAATGTTCCCCGGTTGGGAACGCAAAAATATTAAAAAAAGAAGAAAAAAGTGTCATCTAGGGCGCACACACAGCCTTCTGGACACAGCGTAACTCTAGAAAACCCACACAAACTGTCATACACAGAGCCAACCTAGGGAAACCACATAGCTTGTCAGACACAGGGTCAATCTAGGGAGCACACAGAACCTGTCATACACTGTCAATCTAGGGAGCACACAGAACCTGTCATACAGTGTCAATCTGGGGAACACAGACAGTCTGCCGGACACAGCATAACTCTAGGGAACCCACACAAACTGTCAGGACACAGCGCCAATCTGGGGAAACCACACAGCTTGTCAGATACAGAGTCAATCTAGGGAGCACACAGAACCTGTCATACACTGTCAATCTAGGGAGCACACAGAACCTGTCATACAGTGTCAATCTGGGGAACACAGACAGTCTGCCGGACACAGCATAACTCTAGGGAACCCACACAAACTGTCAGACACAGCGCCAATCTGGGGAAACCACACAGCTTGTCAGATACAGAGTCAATCTAGGGAGCACACAGAACCTGTCATACAATGTCAAACTAGGGAGCACACAGAACCTGGTATACAGTGTCAATCTAGGGAGCACACAGAACCTGGTATACAGTGTCAATCTAGGGAGCACACAGAACCTGCCATACAATGTCAAACTAGGGAGCACAGACAGTCTGCCGGACAAAACGTCAATCTAGGGAACCCACACCGCCTGTCAGACACGCACTGAGCCACGCACAACATTCCATTCCCAGAAGCGTCATGAGAAGTATTGTGCAGGCGCTGGTGATGTCAGTAATTCGTTATTGTCTATCAGTGTATGGCTAATGTAACATTACACAGACACGCCGCATTCAAAAGATTATAAATTTCAGTGCGCGAGTAGTAAGTGGGCGTCGTCGTTTTGACCATGTATCGGATGTTTTGACCCAGTTGCGATGGATGATAGCAGAACAACTAGTGGAGTACCACACAGTGTGTGCTGTGCATTCAGCTCTTGTGCGTGGTGCTCCCCAATATTTGACCAATTCGATAGGAATGGTGGCTGGTGCTGCGCACGATCATTTCACGCGACAGTCGCAAAACCTTACGCTGCCACGGATACGTTCAGAGGCGGGGAGGAGACGGATTGTATACCGAGGAGTACAAATGTACAACCAGCTGGCAGTGGACGACCGTGTACTTTTTAGGCTGAGAAACGTGTTGCTGTCACGCCGCGAGTGAGCATGCTTAATGTCTATTTTATAGTGATAATTTTATCGTGGGTATTGATGGTTACCTGTCTTTTTATTTCCAGCGCTACGATTTTATGTCTTTTATGCTCTGTGTGTATTTTAGCCAATATGCCGAGTGTTTACTTTTATAGAAATGACGTGTCAAGTGAAAAACCACATACAGTGGATCTTAGACAAAATATACGAACGTTAAGCTGAAAAGCACACAGTTTGTCAGACACAGCGCCAATCTAGGAAACACACACATTCTGTCGGACACAGCGTAAATCCAGAAAACAAACAAGACAGCCTATCAGACACAGTAAAACTATAGTGGAGGGAAATCACATGAGCTAAAGAACGCGACGATCGTAAAATTAGTTACTGCAACAAACCACACGTGTTATTTCCTGATGATGACAGAAGCATCTCAAATTTTCTCCCTCATAATACGGGAATCAAGATATGACCGACTCAGGCACCATCCTACTGAACGGAAGGACAAAGGACGACAAAGGCGTACTTGTAACATATTCGCGCGCAACATCACACTAGACTCCGAGCTGGATCCAACCTGTCGTCGCTGGTGGTGCGACTCACAGGATGTACATGATGACGCCGAGGGACCAGATGTCGCAGCTTCGGTCGTATTTCTCAGGGCCCAGCACCTCCGGTGCCACGTAGTAAGGCGTGTAGCACGGCGTTTGTAGCGAGTCCTTCACCAGAATCTCCTTGGCGAACCCAAAATCGGTCAGCTTCAGCACACCGTCCTCGCCTGCCGCGGGGGAAGGCGAAGTCACAGCAGATGTCGCTTACACGCAACATTCACCACGCCAAGTCGACTCAGTCGACCAAGCCACCTCAATACTACTGCTTCTATCGACAGAAGGTGTTTAAATGGACTTGACAAGGACAGGATGGACATACCGCTATGCAGCTCACTGTGGTAGACGGTTCTTTATAATCCACACTGGGGACGCTGGCTGGAGTACAATACACGCGCAGCCTACCCACACGACATTAAAGACCCAGGGTGTCCATGAAATGCGTCTCCACCGTGACTGCATCCAAACACGGAGAACAAACGTTAACGACTGCATTAAAACACAGTTAGTACTGGCGTGAGGTTAAAGATTCCAACCCGGAAGTTCCTATCACACACAAGTGCCGTTTGATATAACATTCAATGCATCCTGCTGTAGTAAACAACTTTCCAACATCAGTGACAGCTTGATTTGGATAGTCCAAGTGAGCATAGGACAGAATAAGGCTCCAATAAGGTTCGAAATGAAATATTGTTTTCGTTCTCTCCCTGCCAGCCGTCCTGGCTATTTCCATAGCAGCCGGAAACATCTGGCACAGAGAGCATTTAAGAGAATAATGTGAAACTGTACAAAATGTGCACCGTAATGGCGGTCAAGTAAAGCATTCAGAAAACGTCATAGCTGGATATTTCCCGTCGAGATAAGCGCCTCCAGACCGGAAATTTGTCACCCGCCGGGGATTCCCCGTCCCACACAACCAATGACGTATCGACGCCTCTAGGTACCGCTGCGTTAGAGTAGAATTGGCCTTTCAGGGCCACCATCATGGTGCGAGGACACTACTCTTCTTCGGAAACGGTAACATTCAAACCGAAAAACAACTTGATGTATGGACTATGGATGCCTCCGAAATATTCAAGACGAATGCTTTCTCAAGAGGTAGCCCATGCTAAATGTGTCACACATTCCACAATCAAAACCAAACGCCAGCGTCTATCCGGGGAAACCAATAAGTATCATCGCTGACGGTAAGCTAGAGTGCTGCGGCTACCGTCAGCGCCAGAGAGGACAGCCGGGGGTCGATGCACACACTCGCCTTTGCTGGTGAAGAGCAGGTTCTCCGGCTTCAGGTCTCGGTGCGCGATGTTGATGGCGTGCAGGTGATAGACAGCCATACTGATGGAGTGGACCACCTCAGCCGCCTCTGCAGGCAGCAGTGTCGACCCACGGTCAGCACACACCCGGTACAAACACCTCTCCCGCAGGGTCAAACACGCCGTACAAATAATAAGCTCTCGGAAGGCCTGCTGGAGATTGGGTGCCATAAACCGCAGAGTGTTGTGGGAATGACCTAGGACCCTAAAAAGATGATAAAACAGATGACAGTAAAAGCGCTAAAAGACTGGAAGCCTAAAAAGCCAAAGTCCACAAACTAAAACGTATAAACCCTAAAAAGCCCAAAAGGGCTACGTCAAGGTAAAGATAAAGAAAAAAGCGTGGGATAAGGTAAACGCAACGTTTCGGTCTTAGACCGCCGTCAGGCGAGGGGTGCAAGGTAGAGGTGGCTAGAGGCCTGAGGTAAACTTTTTCCAAATACCGAGTGACTGGAGGCCTATGGTAAACTTTTGGTCGAAGCAAAAAGTGCTGGCAGTCTCAACACCCTCTTACCGAAGGAGCAAGGGAGCACTGTGTGTGGTGTGTGTTTATATGTGTGTGAGCATGCGTTTGAGTGGACACCCACGTATGTCGAGTTTACCGCAAGAGTGGCCAGGAAGATGTTTGGGTGTTGAGAGTAGGTCTGTATCGCCGAATGAGGAATGACACACCGACAGGTCTGGTTCCATCCAGACCCCGTTCAAGTTGTTTGGCAGCATTACGTCATCATGGCTGGAGAGGCACTACAGTTACTATGCAGGGCATTGGAGAAATTGCACTTTTTCGAAGCTCTAAATAACCTATTTTAGAACTGTATCAACAGAACTTATATGGTTGAACAGAAAGCTAAAAGATTTTTATTTGTGAAACCATCAGAGGTTTTGCAAAACTCCAGTGAAGAATATTATTTTTACAAATTTTCCAGAGCGTGTCAAAATAAGGACAGGTTCAGCACTAACAGCTGTTTGCAGTAAGACTAATCTCGATTTTGATTGGCTGTTGATTTCTGACCTTTGATTGGCTGTTGGCGGTACCTGCAGCAGAAGACAATAAACATCGGTGATCTCTTGAGCGAAGGTAAATTTATTTCTCTCGGCTATTAAGTAGGCCTGAGCTGATCAAATAAATGCATGCCCTTTCAACAAATTCTATGAAGTGTTATAATTTTTTATTAGATTTACGTAAAATACGCTCCTCGCCGTTGAGATTAAGGTTACTGTCAAATAGGTGAAACAAGTTGATTTCGATTTATACTAGATTGGTGCCAAATGCGCCCAAACTTGGTATGTTCCAGCTGATCCTTCCAAAAACTTAGTAGAATATCCTTTAACTTAGTAGGAAATGGTGGTGACGTCATCATGGGAGGACTATATTTAGTAGGAAACTTGGTTGTACCCGTAGTTAAAGTACCCTGGTTCCATCCCTTTTTTGGATACACTCATCCCAGTTTCCACTCAGGGGCCTCCACAACTGAACTTTTCTTCAAACCGATGGCAGCCCCAATCATCCTCCCTTTTGACTCGGCTCAACCTTGCTCGCTCAAAAAATCTGTCATCCAGTCTCAGTTTCTTCGGACACTTCGTAGATAATCACCCGAAAGCCCTCGTAAGAGGAGCCTAAAAAATATTTTTGACTTCTTCTAAAAAAATTGGTACCTAAACCATCTCCTAAAAAAGCTGCAGGTCGAAGCTCTAAATCCACGCGTAGCCAAACCATCTCCTAAAAAAGCTGCAGGTCGAAGCTCTAAATCCACGCCCCAGGCCACAAAACCGGGGAAATGATGCTCCTCTAGTTCTACCTTTCGTTGATAACGCTCTCGGTGACCAGGTCAAGCGGATCGTTCGAAATTCTGGCCTTCCCATGCGGGTAGCGCGGAGAGGCGGCACGCCCCTGAAGGATCTTTTGGTCAGATCGGCGCTGGAACCAGTGCAGTGCCCTGGGGAGGTCGCTTCTGCCACACCTGTTATGCAGATATCCATGGGAAGTGTCATGCCAAAAATGTAATTTATAGGATAGATTGTAAGCTTTGCGAACCAGGCAAGTCATTTTTATCGGTGAGAGCCAGAGGGACGTTAGACTCAGATTTAACGAACACAGGTGACGCTAGAAATAAGAGTCAGGAAACACCTTTCGGACAACACAGATTAACCACGCATCCGAATGATGAGCTGACAGCAGACAACCTGAGCATCAAATTTCTAAAATACGCCAGTGATGGCCCAAACAGAAAAATCGCAGAATCATTCCTCATTCGGCGATACAGACCTACTCTCAACACCCAAACATCTTCCTGGTCACTCTTGCAATCAACTCGACATACGTGGGCACCCACTCAAACGCATGCTCACAGACATATAAGCATACACCACACACGATGCTCCCTTGCTCCTTCGGTAAGAGGGTGTTGGGACTGCCAACACTTTTTGCTTCGACCAAAAGTTTACCTTAGGCCTCCAGTCACTCGGTATTTGGAAAAAGTTTACCTCAGGCCTCTAGCCACCTCCACCTTGCACCACTCGCCTGACGACGGTCTAAGACCGAAACGTTGCATTTACCTTATCCCACGCTTTTTTCTTTATCTTTACCTTGACGTAGCCTATTATGGGCTTTTAGGGTTTAGACGTTTTAGTTTCTGGATTTTGGCTTTTTACGCTTCCAGTCTTTTAGCGCTTTTACTATCATCTGTTTAGATTCCTAGGTCATTCCCACAACACTACGCCGTACAAACACCTCTCCCGACGCGTCAAACAATAACAGCAACTTCCCATGACCATCTCAACCTCCAAAGCCCGCCAATCGCTCCTCACCGACACCCTTCTCACCCCGTTTGCTGAAGACACCCACCACCCCTGATTCGACCGGCCCATCACCCACTAATCTCTCCTCACTGACACTAGTGTCATCTCGTTGTGAAGGCTCCACACCCACCATCCCTGATCCAACAGGCCCATCACTCAGCAATCTCTCCTCACTGACACTGGTCTCACCTCGCTCGGTGAAGGCTCCGTTGGGGCGATCCTGAATGCGCTGGAACAACTCACCACCCTCCATACTGAAACATGGCGCATAGGTCATAAGCAGGATTAATTTAATGGCCGCGGTCGTATTCGAGCATCACATCTGTTCCAGTCATCTCAATACGGCAAGTGCAAGTCTAAACTTCACTCCGAAACCGCTCCGTAGACAAAGTGCGACATCAAAACAAGCAGGTAAAGTGAGTACGCTGTATAGCAGAGGATCGCTAACTCACCACTCCATCACGATGAGCAGGCACCGGTTGGTGCCCTGCATGTTCTCGTACACTTCATGGATGTTGACAATGTGAGGGCAGGCCGATGCACGCCAATGAATATCCACCTCGCGCCGTGACTTGGGGTTATCGCGTAAAATCTGCCGTCAGAGGTGTCCGAGGTAAGTCACATGGGGAGCACGATATCGCACCAGAACACAAACCTAGTTTTGATAAATGTGTCATAGGTGGTCGGTAAATGCGAATAATAGTCGGTTACGGGTTGCGTTAGGTTTCTTGTTCCTTCAAGGTAATGTAGCACCTAGATTCAATTCCCGACTGGAGTGGTTTTAGAGGCTACCTTTATTGAAAATAATTAATTTGCCTTCATTTATGCTGAAAAAGGTAATAACCCTAATATGCATTCATTTGGATTCCCTCTGTTAGAGACAAAAAAAAAACATCCAAAATTGCGTGACGTCAAATGGACGTCCGATTTGGTACTATCTCATGCTGCGGTTCACCTCTAGAGAAAGGCTACAAAATGCGAGAATAAATGAAGCGAGTTAAGCTACAGAGAGGCCGTTATCGGGATCAAAATAGCACTTATCGATTTCTGTTATTTCATCGATATAGGTATGTACATTAAACATAGTTAATGTTTGTAAGTTGTCCATAAAGCAAATTACACACATTTATAATCGCCAGTACCAACACGTTTGGAAGTAGTCAACGAAGCATGTTATGCGCATTTCTATTCGCCAGAACAAGTCATGCTTAGCACATAGTTTTTAAAGGTTGAAAATTTCGTCTCCCTAGCGTGAGGCTCAATAAGCATTACATCACGCGGTCACGCGATCAGCGGGGAGCAGGGGTCGATGGGGGGGTGAGTTTTTACCATTTTCTCCGCGAACGGTAAGTTCCCGGGCAAATAAAATATCGACAGTGGTTTCCAGGCATGCTCTATAACATGACTTTCTTCGTTTAAATCCCACATTGAATGAGCTACATTCCCTTTAAAGCTATTCAGGACAGTGTGCAGTCCACAAGGGTTGACGGGAACAGGTATGACGTCACATCTATGTGTAACATGTGCACGCCACAGAACATTTACGAGTGACAATACATATTTCGCACGAACGCCTTATCTTCTGTGATACTTGACTGTTAATCGTAAAGCGTTAGGTCAACCTCAAGTTTCAAGAACAATTTCGGGTTCGTTGTTTTCACTGAGTGCACATAGGGACTGGCAGCACGAACTATATGCACGAATCCATCATAGTCTGACGGATGTTTACGCCCACCAAAAGTAAATGTGCAGGGAACAGAAATGATAATTCAAATCGTCCATGTATAGGGAAAATGACGGATATCTCAATTCATCAGACGATGCGTTACATACATCGACGTACCTTCAAGGCATATTTCTTTCCTGTCGCCTTCTGCACACACTCCAGGACCTTGCCATTGATGCCGAGTCCGAGCACATTGCTGGAGAGAGTGTAGTCGTCGCTGATGGCGTGCTTCTTCGGCACCAGCACCCCCCGCGCCGGGAACGTCACGTTCATCCCAGCAGAATGCGACTCACTGTTCACGGGCAACTTTTCTCTGTTGAACAAAAGCTTAAGTGAGGGAGGTGATACTGGCTCCATACAATGTACATATTTTACGTTCTGTTTGGGGTTCAAAGGAAGAATAAAACAAGCTCCATGTCTACATTCTTTTCTAACCTCATTAAATATATGGCCTCGAAACATTTATTCGAATTGTGCCTACACCAATACTCCTGGCTTTGACATGCAGTGTCATCACAGTGCCTTGCACTGCAATGACACTACAGAAAAACAAGAAAAGGTTCAGGGACTTTTATTCAAGGTTTATAAAGTTTTTATCCTGAGGTTTTGCTAGCAAAAACACAGATTTGTGAAAACCATATCAAAATTGTTCCAAAGACTTGAATATTACACAGATACATTTTCTTGAAGCCAACTAAACCGGTAGGCGAATGAGAGCATGTTCATGTGGCTAACATAGCATCCGAAGGCATAGAACAGGGAAGCATATTTTCAGACAAAAAAAATTAGGATAGTATTCATTATTTTCGCTAACATATGATCTTTCCACACTTATGATAGCCTCTTTCTGCATCATCATCGATATGGATTTTTTACACTAGCCATGAAAAGCCACAAAAACGTAAATGTTTTCACAGAATACTGTCTCAGTTTTATTCACTTTATTTTACAATGTTTTCGACCTTGATGAAAGCATTTACTTGGACATTTGTGTCCTAAAACATATTTCATGGTGCCAGCATACAATATATGCTTAGTGTCTCCCTTTTTCAGGAAAACATAAATTTCCTTTTCCCTTTTATTTGAAACATCTTGTCCAAGGGGAGGGTCGATACGACCAACAATAATTGTCGGAATTGCAGACAGTTGTTGGGTTTCATACCTTGCCATCCGGGGCATGTGAACCATGTTCAATTTCACATCTGGACTACGCGCTTAAACTAGGAACAATTTGTCATGGACAGGGCATTAACTTGGGTTTTAGGTTTCATTGCATTTGACCTTCGAGCATTCGATTTATACAACATATGTCCACTCAATTTTCCGAGTGTACATAGCACAAGTAGGCTATTTTGGCCTCAGTTGAAAATTGAATTGAAAGGCAGTCTTTTTATATGATAAATAGGAGTAGATAAGTCCTGGATAAACTGTATTATACCAGTAACTTTTTTATGTGACTGATTGAAAGCTTACCTGAAAAATGCATCACAACAAATTTTGAGCATTGAATAACAGAGGTTGACTTTGACCTCTGGATTCAGACCTCACTCTCCACTTTGAGCAGAAAAATATTTCAGGACCATGCATCCTCCAAATTGTATTGCAAAATTGGTACATAGGCCCAGATTGTCAAAACACTCAGGATCATAATTTGGAAACTATCAGTCTGCTAGCAGAATGGACAAAACATATTTACCCAGAATCACTGATACCCCACTGCCACCACTGAAAATGCATTAAAAAACTGTGGCATGAGGGTGTTATCAACTGATCGCTTTGTTGTGTCAAATCAATTGATCAATTTACCTAAGCTGCTGTGGTTCACTACAAGCCATGTCTGATTTCTATGCCATACAAAGATGGAAATGTGTGAGTTAGTATATAATCATATTGCAGTCTCCAGTGAACCATTCAGCTTCAAAAGTCCGAATTAATGTTCATCTAACATAGCATTCCAAAAATAAGCCTCATGACCAGGTGCAGATCCAGGAGGGGCAAGGACAAAAAGAGGTTTATGCCTCTCACCCGGACCACCTGATTTTTTCCAATTGACTTTAAAAACACATATTTAGAGGATTTTACACTATTCTTACAATCATGATAATGATAAAAGGTGGAAAGACATTTGTACAGTGTATGGGGGAATAGGGAATATGAGAGAAGTAACAGTGCACCCTATAGTTATGAGTGGGTTTTATTTCTCCTGGGTTTGTTAGTACAAATTAGTGTGATTTTAGGTGGCTAGTGGTGCAAGAACTCTAGATGGCTGATGTGTATTGTCAGACTTGTTGATAAACTTTGCAAACTGGCCATTTAACTTGGGGCAGAATATGGGTATAACATCAATTCATACCAAATGACCTACTGCCACTCCTGTAGCTTGGTTGGTAGAGTATTAGGCTCTGGTCAGCCTCTCAGGAATATACAGTGATAGTGTGTGAAGGCATGGAATCCATTCCACTGTGATGCTCAGTATTTAACCAATATAAGTTGGCTGGTAATTGACTGGTGAGAGGGTGACCAAAGCTGTGTGACAGTCCCTCTGCCTTGTGGGATGTTTAATTTACCTTCTAAATGAACTGGCTGTTACAGGAGTTGCTTGTGAAATGGTGGGCTTAAGGCCTCTGTGATATGTCCCTTAACAACTTCAACTTTAGTGGCACTCCAAATCCAAAAACTACACTTGCAACAGGTTGTACAAAATTTATAAAATAAAACATTTACTATTGTTCAGGACACAAAAATACAGACTAACTGGGAGCATGTGAACTGTAACACCTATAAAATATACCAAAAATTTATTGTAGGTCCACAAAAGGGCGAATTTTGAAACAATACAATTCATTAGCATGAAAGACATGTCAAAATATCATGGTCTCAGTAATTACACACATGCATCAGCTAAATTTGCTAATTTAACACCCCATACCAAACTTTGTCACTTGTCTGTATTACTGCTTAAAACTAACTGGCTGCAGAAACTCCAGTTTTCCAGAAAAAATTCCAACCCTGCATTTTCCCATGGAGCCCATGTTAAGGTCAAAGTCAATGATGTTGCAGACCTAGGCTCCATGGCCAAATTGTGATCCAGATCAGGCTGTCAATGAAGTCTAAGAGTGTTTTTTCCTAGCACAATAGCATGGCCTATGCCTAAGTGCTGTGGATATAGCACTTAATGCACTCTATGAATATACAATGTATCTGATCAGCAGTCCTATATGTAGGTATCACACTTTGACCATGGAGACTCAACTAGAACACGAAAACAAGACGAATATTCAGTTCAACAAAGCCATCCTGATCCCTACCTGAGTTTGAAAATAAGTACCGAGATAGTTCAAAGCATGAAATACAAAACCCGACACAAACAGGGCAAACGTTCCGACTCGATAGATGATAAATATTGGGAGAGAGATGGGCGGTGGCACTGCTCGGTCGGTCCGGTGGTTGTTGTTGAGGGGGGGCTGTTCTGGCCGCAAGCGGGCGAAAGAAAAGCAAAACACTGGCAAAAGGCAGATTACCCTGGGCGAAAGGTAGTAATAGGGGCGGGTGAAGCCTAGGAATTCTTTTCTTCTTATCTATTATTCTAAAAGGAAGACGCAGAAATGGCAGGAACTGGCTACACTGCTAATGTAGAGTGGAAATAATTAGAGGTCTTTAAAAAAGTCTTCAGAATGTCAAGCCTCCAAAGGGACCTGAGCATTGGTTCTGGCCATTCTGGCCAGGGCCAGTGGCGGATACAGGGAAAAGGCTAGGTGGCTCAAGGCTTCCGAAATTTCGGTGTGCCTTTTGCTGAAAAAAACTGTAACACCAATTAAACAAAGAAAGGAAAAATAGACGAAGTAAAAATACAACGCTAATGCATAGGCAGAGGCACTACCGGTGGCGGGGGAGGTTCAAACCCCTGGCCCTCTCCGAATAAAGTGCTGCATCCAATCTACCACTGGCAAGGGTACTAGAATCTAGCTTCCACTGAGCTGAGTGTCGGTGTCGGTGTCCGCGGACCATGGGGCCTGATGGCGCCCAGTTGCTTGATGGTCCTTTACTGCCTGTGTCCGCTGGTGGTATGAAAACGATTCTGTTTTTATTGTCTTCTTATTTTAATCTTTGTATGATAATGAGTATGTAATACACGTGTGATGGCTTCAATACCAAGAATACCAAGAATTATGTTTTTGCATTTTGCTGTTTTGTGTGAAAGCAACGGAGAAGTACCGACTGCCATAGGCGGATTCAGGGGCAAAGCACGTGTCCCCCCGATCGACCCTTGGCGCCCCCTGAAATGGTCACAGCGCCCCCTGAAAGGTCGATGATGCCCCCCTGAAATGTCGCTTCCCACCCCCCCCAGGATGCGAAAATCGGCGCCCACCGATAGGATTTGGCGTCCACCTAATAGGTTTTGCCGGTGGCGCCCCTGGTCCGGATGGCGCCCCCCGGGAGGTGGACCCCGGATCGGAAATCCTGGATCCGCGCATGCCGGCTGCATATACTCCAGGATCGGAAATCCTGAATCTTAATTATGGAAACTGGCACAAGCTGGATTTGTGGCTCATGTTCTAGTTAGAATAGGAAACCTTACCCCTGTGACCAGAATTTACGGGTTATAAAATGCTTCTTTCCGCCGATGCCAACTTAAAATTTATCAATTCTATCAAATCTACCCTACTAAATCTGTATCTTGAAACTTCTATGGCTCTCGCCAAAAAGCCTTGGTTCTCGCCAAGTTCTTGCTCCTTGTGTCTCTGCTTTTCTTCAATATTTTAGCTAGTTATGTATACAATCACTTTTTTCATATATTTTTGTGTACAAATTTTTTCATAAGATGATTAAAATTAAAAAGATGTTGTAATTTAATTATTCATATTGCACACAGATTTATTTTAATTTACTACGTGCTACCCTAAGGGAATGAATTTTAAGAAATACATTTCTGGCGCTCAGCCTCTGCCGCTCTGCTACGACGGCGGCGCGGAGCGGAGGAGGAACGCACGAGAACGGAGGGATAACAAGAGGGGACGGCAGGCGGGTGATTAAAACAAATAAGGGCGGGTAGTAGGTAAATGCGATATAAAGAATACAGGAAGGAGAGGAAAAATAAGAGAAGAAAAGGAAGCAGGTAAGTAAGAGAGGGAGGAGATCGACAGATAGGAGTGCATCTTGCTTGGAACCGTTGCCTGCTTATTTTCGCTCATTCACCGGCTTGTCGTTATTCTTGCCCGAATCAGAATTTAAGACTGGCCAAGTGGTGATCTGTGGGGGACTGAAAATTAATTCTATCAAGGGTTATTTTCTCAGTACTATTGCGTGATTTTTTCTATAGCTCTGGTGGAACACTACAGTTTGAGTTCCAAAATAGGCAGACATAGCAATAGTGGACCTCTGCATCTGTGGGCAAAATACTCCCTTCAGAACAAACTTCTGGGCAACTGCTCTACCTTTACTGCCGAGGTTGTAGCCATCATACATATGTTTAACCTGATCTGGACCAAATTTAGGCTGCGTTCTTTGAATTATTCCGAGGTGGAATTCCAGGGGTTGTGACGTCGTGATATTCCGCGGATTCCAGCTGGGAACGTTTCTTGACAGAGGCCGAATGCGGCGTAAATGGCGAGGTGCGACAGTCTTATTATTTATTTTGACTTGTGCACGCGCAAATCTTTCATTTACCTTCATTTAGCTGTTATTATAAGGTTCCGATTATCGTGCAAAAACATATAATTGACCTTTCAAGCAGATAAATATTCAGAGTCCACGAACTTACTGTTACGAAATTCAGGCATGGGCGCCGCCATCTTGAGCGGGACTGTTTTTTCTATTCCTGCCGTTCGCGTGGAATGGCGGGAATATTCCATGTGGAATCCTGGGAAAAGTTTCAAAGAACGGCTGTGACGTCACTGTCCCTGGAATTCCAGGCTGGAATATTTCAAAGAACGCACCCTTATATACTCAGCTGCAAAGTTGTGCAACATGCAATTGCATGTTAACTTAAGTCTTAAGGCAGAGGCAGAGTTAAGTCAGAGGCAGAGTTTAACTCAAACTCTGACTCATTCAACTCTGAGTTGAGGGTAAAAAAATTAGACAGGTTAATTGAGTGGAGTTCAAAACTCATCAAAACTCATCATCATCAATATTTAGTATTACTTCTCAACTACCATTCATGGTTAGAAGAGACACTCTAAAGTGCCACCACTCTAATAAGAATAATCACTGGCAAGTGTGCACCATTGCTGTCTGAAGAACAAATTTAAGCAAGTATAGGCTCAAGCTAAAGTAGCTTCAGGGCAAAAAGTTGTGAAAACCACATGATAATCATAAAGTGATATAAATATTTTAAAACTACATCTGAAATTATTTATTTTGCCCTAAATGTGCTGTCTGCAGCTGCTTTGTTAATTTTGTCTATTAAAAGCAGATTTTGCTATTAGCATAACAAAATTTTACCTTTGATTTAACAAAAATATTGAGACACCGTTGTTGCATGAATCAGACAAATTATTTTTTCTACTGGCTTTGCCTGATGAGAGACCCTTGCTTGGCATCCATATTTTATGTGGTAAGTCATACATTAGCAATGTTGTAAATATCAGTCATCTCCCTCATTTTCGGAAGGGGATAGGCATCAAGCTGAGCAAACCTATTTTTTGTCTGAGAGTAGTCTATTACCATTTTTTTCTTGTGTCATTCACTTGTGGTTACAGCTACCTGTGCCATCCATGGAGACATGCTTGGTTCAATGATATTTTCAGCTAGAAGGCTATCCACCTCCTCCCTGATAACTCCTTGTCAGGGGCACTGTACTGCCTGGACTTGCAGGCAACTGGTTTGCAGTCAGAGCTTAGATTCTCAAAAAGGAGTGGTAGCAAGATCTCTAGAGCTGTCATTCCACAGACATTCAGTGGAGGCTTCTCTCCTCCAAACTGGACTGTGACACTGCTGTGCTGTTTCATGAAGTTTTACCCCAATATGATGTCACTATACAGGTTTGGTAGTACTGACAGTTGAATGCCTGGGTAGTCACTGTGCTGTAGTGCAATGTTTACTTTGCAGTAACCTGTAATTTTCGTGGTGGGTGCAGTTGAGGCCATAGACACAGTTGTTCCATGGGGGTACACATGCAAACCATGATCAGTAACAAACTTCTATGACACAAAACTTTCAGAGCTCCCCATATCTAGCAAAGCCTCTGCTTTCATGTCATTGACACACACATTTACAGAAGCATTCAACAAACAGTCCACAGCAGCAGCGATGGTGACAGCTAGCATGGTGTCAGCAATAGCCCCAGAGACTGGGGAACAATTTGAGCAGTATACCTTGGTGAAATGACCCTTTTTGCCACATCGGCCACAGACAAAGTCATGTGCAGGGCACAAGCAGCGCGGATGGCGATTGTTACCACAGAAGAAGCACTTCCCCTGGTTCTGCTTTCTCTTGCCTGACACAGCTGCTATTTGATACTGTGTGTCTTCTGATGGAGGCAAAGGCGTTCCATAGCTGGGCTCAGTAGCTATTTGATATTTGCTATTTGATACTGTGTGTCTTCTGATGGAGGCAAAGGTGTTCCATATCTGGGCTCAGTAGCTATTTGATATTTGCTATTTGATACTGTGTGTCTTCTGATGGAGGCAAAGGCATTACATAGCTGGGCTCAGTAGCTGTGCAGGGTTTATCAGAAGCTTGACTACTGGTAGCAGCAGTGACGTACTGGGACAGAGCAGGAGAGCATATGTCTCACTGCTCTTCTGAGCCAGATTAAGAGCTCTGGCCTGATCGTAAGCAGTCTGAAGATCCTGTTTCCGAGCAGTCTTTGTCTAATCACATTAGAGGTGATGCCACGTATGAAAGCATCCCAGATTGATTCCTCTCTGTATCTGCGGATACTGCCTTGTAGTTACACTCCTTGCTAAGCTGTCTCAAAGCCTGCAGGAATTCGTCTAGAGTTTCTCCTGGTTGCTGACGTCGTAGTGCTAAGAGATGCGTAGCATACACCTCATTCTTCTGCTTTATGTAGACATTATAGAGTATCTATTGCACAGTCTTATGAGTCACACTCAGCTATGTACTTTTAGACATGTGACGAGACATAGTTAATGAGCAAGTCTAGTTTGTTCGGGTTGAGTTCCTGAACAGATGCTAAGTAGTCCTGAAATGTCCTGTGCCAGTGGACCCACCGCTCCTCTGGTTCACTGGTGTTTGGTTTGGCATCGAAGCGTTCTGGGCGGAGAATCTAATCCAATGCAAGCCTAGCACCATTGCAGATAACACATGCTGACATGTCATGCAGTTTATCGGCATTCCACATTCGGAGATGACTGATATTTACAACATTCTCCCTTCCTTAGAGAAAAAGCCGAACAGCCTAAACATAGTGATGTGGAAAAGTATTTTAGTCGAGTTCGACAACTGTTCCGCAACTGAAAGATACATACTGCAGTAAGTCAAGACACGATGATTCCACGGACTGTAGCGACAAGGCAGTCTTCGAGAACGCAATGATCGACGAGGCGGTGTCTCGCCCTGATGAGCACTCCTGTCGCTCTTAAAATCATCAGAACAATCTTCTACAGGGTCATGATCGATATGAGGCACACTCGAGGGTTCGGTCAGCACTTTCTGTATCGGTTCAGCTGCATCACGTTCTCCGCTAGAGGGCTCAGTGTGAGTCACAGGCATGGAGCCTGGCGGTGCCAGATCGTGCAGTGATACCGATGTTTCCTTTCCATCAGCAAATCGAACATGAGCAAAATGTGGATTAGCGTCTAACAGTGTCACCTCCTCTACAAGGGGCTCATACTTAGACTGCCTGACGTGCCGCTTGAGAAGGACTGGACCGGGGGTCGTCAGCCATGAGGGGATTGAACATCCAACTAAAGAGCGTCTCTGGAAACTGAACAGACGCTCGTGAGGTGTGGAATTTGAAACGGTGCATAGCAATGAGCGAATGGAGTGTAGTGCATCAAGCAATACGACCTCCCATTGTGTGACTGGAAGACTTCGTGACTAAAGTGCCATCGTGACTGACCTCCATATGATGTGATTGTATTTCTCACACTGGCCGTTCCCTTGGGTATTGTATGGTGTAGTTCGACTCGTTGCAACACAATGGTTAGTCAGAAACTGTCGAAGCTCAGACGACGTGAATGCTGCTCCCCGATCAGAGTGCACATAGGCGGGCATGCCGAAAATGGCAAACAGCTATGGGAGGTAGATGATGACAGTACGAGATGTTACATCTGTATAAGCGAACGCAAATGGAGAGCGAGAAAAATCGTCTACCACCGTCATCAGATAACGGTTGCGTGTAGTAGATGGCAAGGGACCTTTGAAATCGATACTAATTCAAAAACCAACTGTAGGTAACGAAGAATTGCTGTCTTTTCATTTGGACCATTCATATTCCTTAAATTTACCCGTCAGTATGCAAAACTTACTTCAAGAACGTAGCTTGTGGCAAATCTGGCGCACATAGCCCGATCGGCGCAATCGGTTTGCAGTTATTTTTTATTCAGTTTTCCCTCTTCCGATATGATTTTATTTGTTTTCAGTGTCGCTTCGCTCGCACCAGTCTCGCAAATTTGCACCAGGGTGGACAAATTCGCACCACTCGCTCCTGACTCGCAGGGCACTTGCACCGACGAGAGTCGAAAGGCAATACTTTGCACTCTGGACGAGCGGGGCTCGAAACACCCGGGCACGGGACGCCCCGCCACCAGTGTCGAAAGGGGGCGGGGGCAAGCACACAGAAACGAGAAATGAACCATAGGCGGATCCAGAATTGCCGATAGGGGGGGCACCTTCCCGGGGGGAGGGGGCTCCATCTGGACCAGGGGGCGCCACTTTTGGCTGGCACAACCTATCAGGTGGGCGCAACATCCTATCGGTGGGCGCTGATTTTTGCATCTTGGGGGAAGCAACATTTCAAGGGGCGTCATCAACCTTTCAGGGGGCCGCTGTGGCCATTTCAGGGGGCACTGAGGGTCGATCGGGGGCGGGGGCACGGGCCCCCTTTGCCCCCCTGGATCCGCCTATGGGAGACACTTCACCTTAGGGTGAGCTTGGGGACCGTTTGTTTGAATTTGCATGTTTTTGACAGAAACATCACAGATTTGAGAAAAAACACTAAGCCCAGATATCGCTAATTGCGTGCGTAAGTCGGTCGATTAGACACCGTTATGTGAGTGGTCACCTTTTGTGCTACTGTTCACCTGGATGCTGTGGCAGTGAGTCCGGAGTCCCTCCCCTTTTTGTTATTATTTTGAACATTTTGGAGATCAGACTCAAACATCAAGTCCATGCACTGAATAATGGCTACCTACAGCTTTTCAAGGGTGCCTACATTTGT
This sequence comes from Lepas anatifera, assembly GCA_034440635.1. Taxonomy (NCBI): domain Eukaryota; kingdom Metazoa; phylum Arthropoda; class Thecostraca; family Lepadidae; genus Lepas; species Lepas anatifera. The sequence continues at coordinate 9,150 of JAOTON010000480.1, read as the reverse complement.
AGTATTTATTTATTTATTTATTACACGTTATCCGGTTCCTCCACTCCAAATAGGGCTATTCAGGAACCATCGTCATACAAGCCGTACAGAAGTCATTGTCAACAACACAATCATGTACGCGTAATAAAATCACGAACAGTCTTCTTAAAAGATGGCAGACTAATGCAACGAACATTGTTGGAAATGACGATCTGGTTATACAGATGAGAAGCACGGTAAATGAAGCGTCGCTTTCCGTGGTTGTTTCCTGGGCATAGTAACGATAGATGAAATGATTGACGAGTTGCGCGGCACACGTTTTGGTGGTTGTAGACAAAATTGTAACGCAAGGATGGTGGTACATCTGTAGTTAGTATTTTGTGGGTCATGCACACATCGAAATAATCAATAAGTTTCGCCATGGATAGCCATCCCAGCTCATGTATTACATCAGAAATATGGTAATTTTTTTTCTTCCGGACATAACACGAGCAGAGAAGTTTAAAACCTTCTGAAGATGGGAGATAACACTTGAGTTTACACTGCCGTAGACTTGAATGCAGTATCTAAGGTGAGATAGTATTAATGCGTCGATCAAACGAGGTACTTTACATGGAGGTAGGACGTGTTTGGCATGAAGTAATCCTATGAGTATTCCAAAACAACGGTTAGATATCATTTTAACATGCTGGTTCCATGACAGGTAGGGATCCATGATAACACCCAAGTTTCTGACGGACCTTGAAGATTGAATTAGCTCACCCATAAAACTAATTGTGACGCGTTCATCAATACGATCAAGCTGACGTCTATCACCGCACAGTAGCAACTCAGTCTTGGCAGCGTTCACCATCATCCCGTGCTGTAAAAACCATGTGCTAAGTGTGTCTAAAACTGTTTCCATTGACTTTTGAACTAAGGCCAACTTATTGCGTGGTCTAGTAATGGCAACCTGTGTGTCATCCGCGTAGCATACAAAGGTAACCGGAAATAGTATATATATATATATATATATATATATATATATATATATATATATAGTTGATAACGACTTTCTCGAAGTTCTTAGGTGTGCCATTGTGCATGTTTTATATATTTTAAGAGTTTTCTTTTATTTTCTATTCCATGCAGCATCATTTTATGTAAATAACCATTCAATTTTTTGTTCTGTAGTTTTGTTGTGTGAATATTTTACCTCAAATGACTTGAGTGGTCAGTATGGTTCATACCTGTATGTATGACATCACAATGGAGGATATGTAGTTTTATCAGTACAAGTGATAGCCAAAACACGACATATGCTCCATCGTTAATCTTGATCGGCATTTCGTAGTTAAAAAATGTAGTCTTTCAGGAAATGTGGTCTCAAGCATATTTTGTTAGATAATCCGAAATACATTTTATTTTATGAGCAAAAGTGCATGTTTAGAGGTAGCACAGAAGATATCAGTTTGACACACTAGATAATTGGCCATCAAATTGCTAATGATCCTTTATGATGAATAACTTAATTTGAAAAGTTAGCCACTCCAGAAATGAGAAGAGGTGCGAGAGTTATTGATGCTTCAACCTTGCAGCTGAGGTATATCTGCATTATAAGGTTTTATAGATGTCACACATTTTCTAGCGTGGTGGAAGAAATGATAGTTTCATAGCCAAAGTATCTAGTTTTCGAATGTTGTCGTCTTGTTGCTGCCATGTTTTGGTTTTCAATCGCACTGACGTGCACCAATGTTGTTCGTCAGCGGTGGCCGGCCTGTCAGTCTCCTGCTTCGGTTCCCATCTGCCGCCGCGCGTGACGCCGTCCTGCGCTCCTCGCCATGGCCGCGGCCGCCGTCTCCAAGCCGGAGAAAATGGAGGTCGCCATCGGGCCCAAAGACCTCGAACTCAACGTCAAAAAGATAATCGTGCACCCTTTGGTGTTACTCAGTGTCGTCGACCACTTCAACCGTATGAGTAAAATCGGAAACCAGAAGCGGGTGGTGGGCGCACTTCTTGGCAGTCGGCAGAAGAACGGTGTACTGGACGTCAGCAACAGCTTCGCCGTGCCTTTTGATGAAGACGACAAAGATAAGTCGGTATGGTTCTTGGACCATGACTACCTTGAGAGCATGTACAACATGTTCAAAAAGGTGAATGCGCGCGAGAAGATCGTCGGTTGGTACCACACGGGCCCGAAGCTGCACCAGAACGACGTAGCCATCAACGAGCTGGTGCGGCGCTATTGCACCGACTCCGTGCTCATCATCATTGACGCCAAGCCCAAACAGATCGGGCTGCCCACCGAGGCGTATGTAGCCTACGAGGAGGTGCACGACGACGGCACGCCGACTTCGAAGACGTTCGAGCACGTGCCGACCGAGATCGGCGCCGAGGAGGCCGAGGAGGTGGGCGTGGAACACCTCCTGCGTGACGTCAAAGACACCACGGTCGGCACGCTGTCGCAACGCATCACCAACCAGCTGGTCGGCCTGAAGGGCTTGCTGGGTCAGGTGCGCGGCATTCGCAGCTACCTGCAGCAGGTGGTGGACGGCAAGCTGCCTGTCAATCACCAGATCATCTACGCGCTGCAGGACATATTCAACCTGCTGCCGGACATCACGCACGGCGACCTCGTGAAGTCGCTGTACGTCAAAACCAACGACCAGATGCTGGTGGTGTACCTGGCGTCGATGATCCGGTCCGTGATTGCGCTGCACAATCTGATTGATAACAAACTTTCCAATCAGGAGGTCGAGAAAAAGGAAGCGCAGGGCAACAAGAAAGGTGACAAGGAAAAGAAAGATGGTGATAAGGACAAAGACAAAGGTGATAAAAGCGAGGACAAAAAAGACGAAAAAGATAAAAAGGAGACGAAGAAGTGATAGTATTGAGAGTTGACGGTTATTACGTGTATTCTCCGCAGCATTGAAGTGCTTGAATGGGGTGCATCCCTTTCATTTTTTCTCAGTGACGTTAAGGTCTAATCTAACGTGTACATACATCCTGCTTGGCTTGTCTCCACCAAAAGTGGGAATGAACCAATGTGATGTCAACGGTGTTTGTGATTTTTCATGAAGCTGTGTTATGAATACACACGATATGCAGGTGTTCGCGGGAAATTTGAACGCTAAACTTGCTGCAGGGGAATTGGTTTGGTTAGCCGGAGCAAAAGTGGTGCGGTATTTCCCGGGCCACGGCTGTGTTCTATTTTCAAGGTGACCGTAAGACTTATGGGGAGTTTCTATGATTTTTGTTCGTATGTATCAGTCTTGATATTTTTCAACTCACCGTAAGGCGGAAAAAGGTAAAACGGAGTGGCTTCCAGTATTTTGAAGTAGGTCTCACACCGAAGCAACTAATGGCTTGCCGAGGTGTGACTAAACATTGCGAGTGGAAAAGCATGGATGTTTCGTTCGGAACTGCTAAGTGAGTGCCTGGAAACGTACTAGTTGGCCTGTTGCACGACGTCGTAAAGACCGAATGCCTCAGTGAACTCATCTGCTTGAAAGTTTTATCTGTGAAGTTAAAACCCGAACCCTGGAGCTTGTGCTTTTTGTTAGTATCATTGATGGAATCCCATTTTGTCGATGAACTCAATCAAAAGAGAAACTAAATACACGCCCATTTAGGCCTCTGAATGCGCAATATATCGTCTGCCAGCATGGTACTATTCTATAGTGGAATGCCATCTCCGCAGTGCTGTCAAAAACTAAGTTCCGGGCTCTACAGCACGGGCATCCATTGCGCCATCGAAACAGTGCGGCTGACCAGTCCTCCCATGACATTGGCAGAGCTTCTCCATCAGTATGTCTACCATACTGGTAGATGAAGCTTCCCAGAGCTTCTCGAAGGTGCAGCCCTCGCGGATAACCCTACTCGGCCGTAAACAGCCAAGAATCACCGGTCGCCGGTTCGAGTGAGAAGAGCGCCTGTTTCACCTGTTCCGATTTCGCTCTCTCGCAGAAACTCCGTCACAACGGTTGTGCGATGTCGAGGGGCGTTGTAGTGGCGAGGATGAAATCTGTTTTTTTAAGACTACTCCTGGTGGTGGCAGGGAGGTGGTCTCGAGGATGTTCCTATAGGGCCGCCCAATCACAGGTGCTGCTTTCGGGGCTGGGTAGGCAAGATTGATGCCATGAACATTCCCAAACACAATTTAAAGGACCTCTGTTGAGGCTGGCACGCACAACTTTGGTGGGGGGGCGGCGGAGTGCTAACATGTTTCAACTGGGGTTGTGACCTTTTGGTCTCTGGCTGAAAAGAAGGAAGCTAGCTCTCATCCTCCGTTGCTGTCTTCCCCTGAAAGCTCTCCTTGTCGGTATATATCCAGTAAATCTCGAGAGATCGTCAGTCCCATCTAAATATCTGGACCCATCTCGAAGAGCCTTAAGACGTCTTCAGCTTATCCTGAATGATGCTTGATACCATCCCATGACTTAGTCCTCGTATTCATAATTCCAGCGATCGTGTCAAAAACTGACAATGTCTCCGTCAATACCAGTTTTTTCCATGCATGTGATACGGTCAGGGATCGCTTACCCTGGTGGGCCCAGCACGTACTTTATCTAGTACACTGTCACAACCCTGCTTAAAGGGAATATGGCATATTCATGCTGGGGTTTGGACTGATATAGCAATGTGATCGAGCATGCAGAGAATACACTGGATCGATATTTCATGTGTTCCAGAACTTCCCGCTCGAAGAGAAAAGAAGATACAAGTACAAGTGGCTCAGAATACAAGTACACTATCCACGGAGTCAAAGGGGCGCGCAATCATGCACCAGAGAGCTGTCCAAAGCGGTCGTATTTCAGGCGCCTTCGGCATCCGAAGTCAGCAGAGGGAACCCCTTTGGTCCTGAGGGGGCGACTGCCCCCCCGCCTCCCTCTCCCTTGGATCCGTCTCTGATTCCACCTGACCGTTTCTGGGGCAACCGCTCACAACGCTGTGCACTTTTCAACCATTCACTGCCTTGCGCCAAGTGTTTTATGTTTTTCCGTCCTAAATGTCTGATCTGTCATTCGCATTAATGTCCAAAGCAGTAGTCGATACCGGTCTGTTATCGAAGTTTGGAAGGTATAGCGCCCTCTACATTCCAGACTTACCGCAGGCACTGCCATCTGTGAGGCAGTTTGTGAACGAGGACGCAGATTTATAATGTGAGCAGCCATCTGGAGCTGATGCTGCCATTCGCAAAAAGGGGTCGCCACGCTTGGAACGGAACTGAGTGATTCCTGAGCTGCGATCGAATGCTGGACGGGCAGAGGAACTGGAGTTTGTGATCTGTGAGGGCCGGTGTGACCATTATGCTACTGCTAGCCTCCTCTTATCCTCGCTCCGGTGGAAGGCTGCTCGGACTGGCTTCTCCGAGGCGATCAAACATGACAATATGGGGCCTCGCTGTGCTCGACCCACCTCACGCCTGAGCCTTTGTGTTACTTTTGGTAAAATTTCGAGCTGGTTAAATCAAGGTGCTTGACCCCATTCCCAAATGCGTTTTACCACGTATCCGGGGTAAAACACCCTCATACAGACAAAAATAAAAGCTTGGCTTTAAGCGAAACTACTTAATAAGTTGGTGGTGCAGAGCATAAAAACATTTGAAATGATTTCGAAACATCAATTTCAAATTTGATATCTAGCTAACATATCGAATCTCTTATGGTGTGCATCTTCACGGGCGTAGTGGGGGGTCCTAAATTGCCCCCACCTATTTTTCCGAAGTGGCCGGAGAACCGTGCGCCGCTGGAAAGGGCTACTTGGGCACGTTTGGGGAGAGTTCATGAGCGTGTCGATTGGTGGCAGAATTTTGAAAATCGGCCAATAAATGATTTCGGCTTATAGGCTTTCAAAGTCATATTTATATTTTGAGACCGCCGCAATCGTGCGGTCGTAACCGTTCGCCTGCACTGTAGACGAAGTGGTGACGTTTTAACGTCATATAATCAGGTTATGCGTCAAGGTCAACTCTCATGAAGGTCAATATCACAGGTCAAGGTCGTTGACGCCAGTATTCCAGTCAGATGGCATTATTCAGTACGAATTATGTTATGCTATGATTTCATAGTTAAAACGCGCCCCGCTAGGGTCCCTGGCATGACGCGCCCCGCTGGGGGCGTTTTTGCCCTCCGTATCTCGTTCCCCCACGAAAGCTAAAGGAAAATTACGCGGAGTTTTCAAAAGCTCTTGACAAGACGAAGAGACTATACAAATAATTTTATGTTAGGTCAATATTGGGGTCAGCATAGGTCAAAGAAGGTTCCATAGGCTTACAACGGATTAGTGTACGTTTCTCTCTCTAGATCTGCCCTCAGGGGAGCTAGAGCAAATATTTATGCATCATTGGATTCCTCTCATTGCGGCGAATCGAATGATGTATAATAAGACCTTGCTAGGTCAAATAGGTGAAAAGGACCTGACCTCGAGCTAGGTCAGGGTCACAGAGTGACCTGGTATAGTCATGTTGCATATCAATCGACTCCCGTGACAATATAAACACAATGCAAGCAAAATGGGAGCTTTATCTCAATTCAGTGAGAAGTTATTGGCCAAACAATCACTCTATGCTCCCATGACCTGACATGACCTTTGAAAGATCACATGCTCAAAAACTCAACTTTATGGTTAAGATCGTGGTAAGAATAGACGGTTTGAGGATTTTCAGCTTTATCTATCCAGTATTTACTAAAAAACGGGCCCATTCTATTTTTCACCGTATACATATAATGGGTTGACCAAAAATGGATTCCCACCTTAGGTCAACAATATCTAAATTCCAAGACAGCAGATTTGTAGACCCTAATGACTTTATTATGTTGTGGAAGTTTTAAACTGATCGGTTTGCTGATGTTCCCTGGCCGCCGCTTCAAACTCGTGAATTTAGGTTTTGAGGTCGGGTCACTTGACCTATAGCTCCTTGACCCGACATGACCTTAACTCAAAAATTTGGTCAGATGTGTAAAATTGATCAGGGGTAAGGTACTGTAAGTTTTGTTGTTCTGCGTCTCTTTTCTTTGAGCTATCTGAGGAAACCAGGGGGCGAATTTTGCCCCCAGCGGGGCGCGTGTTAAGGCTGATCTAGGTCAATTTTAAGTTCAGAGGCCAAGGTCAATAGTATTTTTCGAGGTCAATCCCCTCAATTTCCGCTCAAAGGCTGCTATAGTGGCAGCTAAATTTTACATTATTGTGAATGTCATATAATTACGTCATTTGTCATTGTACTTGGATGGCTTGACCCCAAAATTTCAAAAAACATTGTGCGGTACCCTCTATGACATTAGTCCGCTTTTGTGTAATCACGGCATTTCCCAATAGGTCTCTAGCACGGCTCAGATTTGTCCTTTTTGACCTCTTTTGACCTTGACGTTATTGACCTAGGTCAATAAAACCTGGCCATACGTAGATCACTATCGCCCCAAGCACCCCCCAACGGGCGTTTTTCTAACCCTGTTGGTTTTCGAGATCTCAGGGGTTCACTTTAGGACCCCTCCACTAAGCAGTTGGCGCCAGATCCCTCTTCACTGCGCGTGTTAACGGACTGTCTCCTTACCCGAGGATTCAAGCACTCCACCCTCTCCCCACACTTGGTGAAGGTCAATCAATAAGTCGAGTTGGCCAAATGGTACCCTCCTTGTCCAAACGGCGCACCCCAACCCACGATTCTTTGATCGGAAACTTTGGATCCGCCTCTGGAGTTCGTCATTGATAAAATCACCTAGCTGCACACATTCACGACGGAAGCAGGAGCAACGTGGGGGCGATGCTTTTGGAGAGGGGCTAAATTGAGAAAAATCACGAGAACATAATATTTCTTTTAGCAAAAACGGCCAGAATTTGGTCCTCTGGGAAGGGGGGCAAAAGATACTATTTTAGGCTTTGGTGGCGGCCGCGGCTTTTTTGGCCCCCTTGATCCACCAGTGGCTGCACAAGTGAGGAGTTCGTAAATCCGCCCTTATTCACCTTTATTGGATTAGAATGGTTGGTGGCTCTACGCAGCATAATGGCCCATTGATACTTTGCTTGAAAACTTGAGGGAACTCCTGACTCCTGTCTTTTCAGCTGTGTATTTTTCCTAACTTTTTCCGTGCTTTGGCTGCAAAAAGGTCCCAGAAAGAAATTTCGTAGGCGTAAGGAGCTAAATTCTTTAAAGCATAGTTCTTAAGAGGGTGTGAAAAATGAGGCCAATTCACCCAGCCTTGTATGCCCTGGCTATTTCAATCGTATCGTTGCAACAAATCTAGCCGATATTTGCCAGATAAAGAGTTCAAGTTCTTTTCTTGGAAAGCACTGCAAAACGCCGTGACGGCGCATGGTTTACGGGCTGCCAGTGCTATTTGTGACGAAGCTGGCTGATAGGAGCGGGTAGTGATTGTTCAGCTGGCGTGCTGGCCGGGAGTTTCCAGGCTGGATATTGCAGCGTCTCAGACAGCTCAAGTGGTAGCCGAGCCTCCTTCAGGCGGTGCAAGCTCCCCTCCGCTCGGATACACGGCGCCAGATCAAAGCGAAGCGGCACGATGGAGTGTGTTTGATATGCAGAGACGCTACATTGCACTTTCCGATGTTGCTTCTCGGAAGTGCGGAGAAGAAATCTGGCAGGCACGCACGACAAACCGTCCAAAACTACTGACTGAGCGAGAATTTGCAGCATTGCGTTTTGTATGGTGCGATATACATCCACACACAAAGTGTTTCAGAAAGAATTCCCCTTATTGCGACGTTTCAAAACATGCAAAAACTCCTTCAAATCGTCGAAAAAATGGTCACCTTAATGGTTATTGTAGTACAATTTTACAAAACCTGTTTTTCAACATTATATTTCTCCCATCTTAAGCCCGGAAAAGTGGAAGCAAAATATGACCTGTGAGGATGCATATCAAAACCATAACTCAATAACAGGTATTACAAGCTTAATGTATGGTCCAAGTTATGTACCAACGTATCATGTGAATGACCAGATGTAGCGAACACAGCGTAAACCAAATTCACCGCTTACATAGAGACATTAATCAGTTCAGGGTAGCTTTGAATTAGGCCCTGAGCTGGTCAGCATGAGAGTTGGGTTTTTGAGAACTGGTTGCGAGCCATAGGTGGTGGAACTAGGGGAACCGGGCACGGTCTCCCTTCATAATGATGAGTTTGAACACTAACCACATGGCGTTAACTTGAAAAATGGGCTGAGCAGCCCATGGT
>JAOTON010000479.1:0-205549 GCA_034440635.1 Lepas anatifera | reverse complement strand
GCCGGGGAGGAACTGGGAACTCAACACACGGGGAATGCGATAGAAAAGGAAGGGAATCATCGAACGAGTTTTACCCATTCCAAAAGCCATTTCTATTACTGATCCCGGGACAACCGTCACATTTGGAGCAAGTATCCGGTAGCCAAAAAGTGGAGAAGGCCCGACCCTACACTTTCAAGGCGGACGGCTGAGCCTAGCAAGCTGCCCGGTGGGGACGCTTCTGGCCGCATCTAGAGGCCCGCTCCGCCCAGTGGTACTGGTAACACTCCTCCCCGTGGGTCCGAGGACGCCCTGGCTGGCCGTGGAGTTTGGCTGCCCCGCCCGGTCCTGGTCGGCAGCGAAGGAGGCACGCCCCTCCCGGTGGGACTGGAGACGTCCTGGCCAGCATTCGGGCGACTCGGCAACTGGAAAGATATGTACACTGATCTGGCGATGCGAACTGGCTTAAAAATCGACTGATGTATAAAAACAATGAAGTGTGAATAAGCCAAAATATACGAACAATTGTTCTGAAAAGATGATTCGTCAGTTTCGTAAGGACGGCTGCCCGAAAGTTCGAGTGAAATGGGGATTTATTTGGCGTGACCATCACATGAATCATCGGCATTGTGTTGGCTGACGCCACCGACAACGAGTGTTGCCGGCGGTCGCGCCGGCCGCGGCGGCTGTCCCGGAGCGGCGGCTGTCGGCGCGACCGCACCATCTGGTGAGGCCGTGATAGCGCGTGACGCGGCCACCTGCCTGCGGCCGCGGCCGCCCCAGCTCAGCCGCGCTGCCGCCCCCGCAGCCCTCAACCAATTCACTCACACACAGAGACTATTGTTGTGCTGCGATAATGCTCAGCCACCCCGGTACCATAACTTAGGTGTATCTTAAAACGGCACAATTTGATATAAGAATGGGTATTATTGTTTTCATAACTTTAAGGGAATGTGGCACCTTGGCGCAATTCCAGATTGTAGTAGTCTTCACGGCAACCTACGTTAAAAATAATTGATTTGGCTTTAGCTCTGCTAGAAAATGGCTGATGACCCTCATATTTCGTTGCATCTAATTTTCCTCCGTTAGCAATACAAAGTCCAAGCTATCGTGACGTCAAATCGGCGTATGAGCTGGTAAAGCTTTGTGCCAGATTGAACCTGTTTGATTTGTGCCAAAAATGAATACGAATACAGATGAAGCGTTTAACGCTAATAGAGACACCAAGTGTCATATATCAATCCCTTCCAGCAAGTTATACGGAATTATAATCGACGATACCCATGGTACATAGGCGGATCTAGGATTGCTGACCGGGGGCACCTTCTGGGGGAGGGGGGCGCCATCTGGTCCGGGGCGCCACTTTGACCGGCAAAACCTATCAGATGGGCACAAAATCCTATCGGTGGGGGCCGGTTTTCGCATCCTGGGGTGTCATTTCAGGGGGCGCCATAGACCTTTCAGGGGGCGCCGTGACCATTTCAGGGGTGCCGAGAGTCGATCAGGGGGGCACGTGCCCCCGTTGGACCACCTGGATTCGCCTAAGCCAGGGTATATTATATACCCAAGTCAAGGCACGTAGATTTTAAACATGTCCTAACAAGAAAAATTTTCCGCGTAACAGGGGCAGGCGACTTGAACGTGACGTCAATTTCCAAGATCGCCACATGCTATTTCGTTGTATTTAATTTCCTTGTTAGGAGAGTTCTTCCCTTTTCATCCCTCTGTTAGAAAATTGGAGTGACGTCAAATCAGCGAACCATGTGGTAATGGTTCGTGTTGCGATAAACCTCTCATTTGGGCCACAACTAAAACGAGTACAAATGAGGCGTTTTTGGCTCAAATACGCTCTTGTTGGTACCAAAACAGATATTTATCGATTTATGTATTTTTTCTATATATCAAACATAGTCCACGTTTGAAACTTGTAAAGAAAGCAGGTTATATGCATACGAAATCAACTGTACCAAAGCTATGTTTATAACATAGTTAAAAGGTTCAGATGGACACATTTGACTCCCCAGCATGACGTTAGAATTACATCACATTTTGATAATTAGCAATGGTCGCGTCACCACATCACCAGCAGGGCACGGGGGAGGGGTTCCACAGGGGGTTGATTTTTACTTTTTTATCCGCAAACGGTATTTGTGAGAAATGAAACATCGATCAAGCGGTTCTCAGCATGCTCAATTACATAGCTATATCCGTTCAAATCCCATTATGAAAGCGCCACACTCCCCTTAAATTCAAAATAAATCTTGCTATGAGTATAATTACATATTTCTACAATCATATACAAGATTACAAGTGAATTAAGTATCGTGTCCTCGAATCGCGCTGCCTCCATATTCTTGTTGAATTGTAGGTACCTACCTACTTGTTAAATCATTGAGCTACCGATGTATACTTTTCAGCTTGCATCGTTATACACCAATCGACGGAGTAATTTCATATCACAGCTTAGGCAAGTAACCTTCGACATTATAATTAATGAGAGCAATTTCAGACACTGGAGAAGTTTCTAAAAATGCCTGATATTCCGGGCACAAAAAATGGCTGTTCAGCAGGGATTACAATACCTATTATATTTAGCACTTCCATCTCCTTCCATAGTATTGAATGTTTCATGACCATTACAACGGCGTTTGAAAAGCAGCCATCTGTGTGATGGTTTTCGCAACAAATACAATACATTGCAATAAGAAAAATAGTTTGTAATCTGGAGAGCTCTAGCCCCAAAACGCATATGAGAATCATAGGTCCTACGTTAAAAAATACCACCCCAGAGGTGGGCGCAGCTATCAAATTTTTGCCACCGCTATCGCTACTACCGCTACCTTGGATAGCTGAAACCTCTCCGCTGCTATCGCTGTTTTTTTCTTCAAAATCGTGAAACAGCTACCAGCTACTCCTCTAGAACTACTTTTTATATGAGCGGTCCTAAGTGTTACCCCAAAAATACAATTCATTTTTCTTTTGAAACGTACATCAATGAAAAATACTGATTATCTCTTTATTGCTTAAAATTTTGCAGTTTTATTGAAATATATGCAAACAAAATCACAGCACAGAAACATTTTTCCATTCGTCTTTTGGTTTTCTGCTAGATAAAAACTTGTCCTTCCATCTCCATCTCTCCTTTTTGGGGCGGCGGTCTCCTCAACAAGCTATCGGAAGTGCTAGCTGTTTTGAATTCCTTTGCGTCCGCTAACCACTACTCTGCTAATTACTGGTCAATAGACACCGCTACGGCTATTCCGCTAATTATTGGTCATAGACACCGCTACGGCTACTCCGCTAATTATTGGTCATAGACACCGCTACGGCTACTCCGCTGCCATTTGGAGAGCCCAAAAGTGGCAGAGGGGCAGGTTTAAGCCGAGGACCGCCCGGTCCTGTCCTTCGCGACGCATCATATAGCTTTTAGACATTCCAAGATCGGTTGATAGCCAAATATTTGTATTAACCCTCGCCCCACCGGGCCATCGATGGCCCTCTAAAGATTTTTCGGGATGGTAGAAAAACGTCGAATGGCAGCACCGCGATTGAGGGCTCTATCTCTCACCCCATCATTTTCCCACCATCCTTGAAATTTTTTACCCCAGGTCACCAGGCGAGATCAACCAGTCACCTCACTTCACCTTTTGAGCTCTATAAGGGCTACATTTCTTGATTGATTTGAAACTTCCTCCACTTCATGACCCCTCCAGGGTCTACATGTATATCCGTGATTTTTCGATTTTGTGACCTGGGGTCAGGTCATGAGGTGATCTCTCCCATTGAAAAGCATGGGGAAAGCTGTCTTATGGTCTAAAAGTTATAAAAACGATTGCAAATGCTCAGCTTGCTCAAAAAACGTTCTTGGACACCCTTTCACGGATCCCAGGGGCCACATTTACCGTTTGACCTCTCCAAGGTCACCAGGGGTCAAAAACAGTATTTTGTCAATAACTTTTGACCTAATTAAGCTAGAGCGCTGAATCAAACATCATCGTGTATGTCTCGTCACTGGCTTTCGTTTGATATACGGCAAGGTCACTTTCTGACCTTTTGTGACCTCAGATCATATTAGGTCACGAGGTGACCTCTGGAGGTCAAATCACTGGTGGAAGGTCATTAAATTCAACGTAGCAGAAAAAGGTCTGGCATTTTCCTATCAAATGTACTCTACCAGATCTCAATAGCTCTAATGGCATGAGAGTTATGCCATGTTTTCTTAAGCATTGCATATTTGAGTGAGTGTGTGTGTGTATTGGGGTTTTAGGGCGCTTTCAGCGACTTGGCCATATAGCGCCTTTCATTACAAGAACTTCTCAGGTGTTAATACTATATGTGGTTTCAACTCTGTGTCGTCTGGAAAAGGTCACTTAAAAATGAGATGGTTAGTACAAAATGAGTGAAAATGACCTATCGTGACCTAACTTGACCTCTGGAGGTCAAACCATTGACCTGAGCGCTTAAACATGCGAAGTAATTTCCTACTGAATTCACGCAAGCATTCTAATTCATTTTGCAGATTTGCGCTAACCCCCATATTTTCGGAGTTAGAGGGGGCTATCGATGGCCCCGGTGGGACGAAAGTGGCGCTGGACCCCCGGTGGGGCGCGGGTTAAAGCCCCATGAGGGTAATGATGGGAAATACGAACAGCACATTGAAATTGCAGCTTTGCGACGATATCAATGATGTTGGTAGTTGTAAATGTTGTAGATGTTGGTAGTTGTTGATGTTGTAGAGTCCCGGAAGCTAGGGGAATTTATCTGGGCCCGGTGGTATTATTTGCAACGAAACTGCAGCCCACATACCGAAGAAGGAAGTCGTTATCAAATTCTAGTATCGCAATTTTGATTTGATGTGCCGCAAAACCAATAATGGCCAGGAAGAGTAAGGAAACTACCTTTTTAATGCAGCCTTCTGCCCACAACGAGAACGTTGATTCGCCGAAGTCAGAAGTACTGATGACAGTATCAGCGTCAGTATCAACCTTTCCTAATAAATGTTTCAACACAGCTCAGAAATCTGCGGACGCAAATATCCCAAGAACATTTCCAACGAACCTACCTCACCAGAGCTGACGCGTTAAACCCAAGGGGCACTGAGGTGTGGTCGGCATTTCGACCGCTTTGATTGATAACCCTGAATACTTCCCATCGATAAAGCGCTAACAGTGTTTGGCACAACAAGACCTATACTGAGCATGAGAGAGCTTATGGTCTACATTCCACGGTCTCGCGGGTGGATGTACTCGTGGTAGAGATAATGAGTTTGGTGAAAGTGCGATCGGATGTTGCTGGCGGCAGTTTGCAGCGCGACAAAAGACGTCACAAGTGCTGTTAAGCTGCGAGTCATGCGGTCTGGGCAGGCTGGGATTCCGCCCGGGTTGTCGCGTGGCCGCGTTACCGGGGCGCACCGCAGCTGACGGCCAGGATATTTAGCCGCCTCATCGTTAGCCGCTGCCGACAGCTGCAGCATCTGCAGCCCACACAGGATACGGCTCCCGCGCCGGTGCCCAACAACACCGTGTATTAATCGACAATAGAACAAATATGCTTGAGGTTGAACTTAAGTCAGTGTAATCTAAGGCAAATGTTCCCTCGGCGAGTGCCGATAGCCCGATTCGTGACCGCCGGCTCCTGCGCCGTCCGGCCTCGTGACGTCACGACGTACCCCGTGGGCTGTGTGCCGAGCGGTGAGATTACCGGCGCCCGCGGCCTCTGACTGCGGCACGTCTATACGCCCGCGGGTCCTGCGTGCACTGCTGCGCGGCCTCCTGCCACCAGCCGTGATTAGGTGCACTGCGAACGCAGCATCAGTGCATGGCAAGCCACATGTAGGTAACCAGGGCTCATTTCACTTGACCCATTGGGCTGGGTAGGCGAGCTAGTGAGGGTGCCTGCATTAGATAAGCAGCTATCCACGTTCGCGGTCGATTGTGCACCATGCATTGTCTGACTAGACTGTTATAGCTGTGACCATTTCTTTCTCTGCATGGCGCTAACTGGATTGGGAGCGGCCGCTGAACTGCGCCACTCTTCCTGATTCCTGCTGATGGGAGGTTCCACCCAATCCGACACGTGAACACAACCGGACGCAGCGCTGGGGAGGGCTCTTCACACTTGAGAGCGAACAGTTACGCTTATCGTTAGAATTATCAGCCGTCACGCTTATCGAAACTGAACTATTAAAACTCCCCCTCCCTCCCTTCTCGCAAGCCCCCTCAACAAGCAGAGCCCCTCAGCCTCCGATTCATCGAACAAAAACGGCATGTTCCCGTTCTATCATAATATGTCATTCAAAGAAAGTTGTCGAAACAAGCCAAAGCAAACCCAGGTGGTGGGACGTTCTTTTGTGTCTAGGGGAGAGGACATCCTCAATACGATCAATCACGTCAGTAGGTATAGGAAGTGGCAATGAGCCATTTCCCGAAGAACTTCTAAAAAGATCATCTCTTCTTACCATTGCCTTCCTAGGTTTTGATAAAAATAGCTATACATTTAGCACCCAGGGATAAATTCTACCCTGCCAGTCTTTGGCGACAGGCATTATTTGGACCAGATTTAGAGGTATCGGTGAAAGTACATGACTACCGTTTCGGCCATTATCATTCACACATTTGCTCTTTTAGCCTGCACCTCGGCGTTTTCGATGATCTTCAAATAGTCATATGTGATCTAAAATTTTATTCTTTTAAAATTGGGCTTAAAATTGATAATTTTATATTCACAATCCTTGGGAAAACTATAAATCCCGTAAAATGTAGTCACATAAAGAAAAGTTGAGATCGGCGACCCTTCAAAATTTCGTTGCGAGCAGTCTATACTATATTCGAAAGATTTCCCGCCACATGTGGTCCTCATCTACTTACCTGCGTCCTGTGGTCTGTAATAATATTCCAGACAATATTAGGTACGTTGGCGCGATGCTAGATTTCCCTCTCATTTTTAGTCGATTAATCCACGTAAAATCTGCTCGAGCTGTAACCAAGGAATCTTACACATTAACTATAAAACTTATCGAGCCTTAAAGTTGCAACCACCGTTAACACGCGCATTGACGGGGGCGCGGGTACCCGTCGCCCCTCGGGTTTTTCGGAGACAACATAAAAACGGCGGCGCTACGCGCCGCCGCACTTGGCATACCTTTTCCCTAATCATTTTCACAACTTTATGTTCAAAATTTAAAGGTCAGGTCATCACAGGTCAGGTCACCAGTACAGGTCAAGTGACCTGACCTCAAAAAAAGTTTAAGATAGCATAAGTCGGAGCAGGGTAAACTTATCCGATTGAAACTCATATCACATAATGGCCCCACCGAATTATCTAAAAAGAATTTCCGGTATTTTTATATCGATGACCTAAGGTCAGGTAAGAGCTATGACCTCTCCATTGGAAATACATGCAAAAAATGGTTTTAACTGAATAACTTAGTAATGAATAGAGATAGAGCGTTTACTTTAATTGCGTTAGATTTGCCTCGCCATTGCGGTTCTAATCATATGCATTTTGCCCAATTTTATCTTGGCCTGACCTCAGGTCAGGTTAAATCCTTAATTTGACTTAGCAAGGTCATGTAACATATAATTCGATTCAGCTTTTTGCGAGGATTCATATAGCTTAAATCGTTTTGCTTTATCTTTACTTGTTCAGATGTAGTTTCCGAAAAACTTAATTTACATGTTATGCCTAATACGGCATGTTTTGACCTCGGCTCTAGTGACCTTAAATGTGACCTGATAAAAAATGGTTCAAATGTTTTCGATGGAGAAGTGGATGGGCTATCCAACGCCGTTTACCGTTTTTCGCTACCTAGCGCGGTTCTCGAGATCTTAGGGGGCGGGTACCCGCCCTCTTGTCAAGGCGAAGGTGGCTCAGACCCCCGTCAATGCGCGTGTTAACCTTCGCCCGGGTAGGGGTCTTAGAACCCCTTGTGTTTTTCAAAAGTGACCAAAAAACGGCGGCGCGCAGCGCTTCAAAACTTAGTCTAACTCTTCCTTCATCATTTTTACACCTTTCCTGAAAATTTTAGCTCAAGGACATATCAGGTAAGGTCACCAGACCAGGTGAAATGACCACACCTCACAAAAATGCTTAGGACTGCATAACTAAAAGGAGGGTTAATCAATAAAGTTGAAACTCCTACCACATATTGGGCCTACCAGGAGCTACAACATATGTTCCAGGATTTTTTTATAGTGGTAACCTAAGGTCATGTGCACTGCACAGGTCCTTGGGAGGTCATGCTCTGCACATTGTGTAGAGCATGACCTCCCCATTGTAAATACATGGGGGAAAATCATGAAATGAGCTTTGCTCAGTAAGCATGGATGGAATCATCTTCAAACATCGGTTACGACTTGGTTTTAGCCCATTTCTGAAGTTGATATAAAAAATTCTGACTTGTGACCTTTGAAAGGTCACCTTAGGTCAAATAGGCATTTTTGTTTTACACTATAAATTTTGGATAAACAAAGATACAACTTTTATTCTGTCACCAAAGTGTTTGTATGGTCACTGCAAGTCAAATGATATACATCATGACTATACCAGGTGAAGTTGGGTCAGACCGTTCACCTGGGTCAGGTCAGATTTCAGATTTGACCTGGCATAGCAATATTATATATCACTTGATTCGTATTGACGAGAGGATTGCAATGGTGCATGAACTATGACTGCATCTTGCTTGGTTTGGAACTTATTAGTGAAAAAGGAAACGCCCTTTTTGATGGGTGGCTATGGACATTTCCAAGAACATTCCCAACATTCAGTGACCTGCAGCTCCCTAGGCTTTGACCTGACCCGAAAACCATTCCCACTTAATGAAAGAGCAACTCAAGAGCTTTCCAATGGTGTTGCAAAAATGCTTCTAGCTATCATAGTTTCTGAGATATATGAGGTTTTCTTAGTACACCTCATATTAGCGATTTTGACCTATTTTGACCTCTGGTGACCTTGATATTGACCTGACGAGAAAAATGACCGAATTATTTTCGATATCCTTTTTGAAGAGCTTTCGATCGCCGTTATACGCTTTTTCCTAGCTCCCTTAATTTTTGAGGTCGTGGGGGTCTTTTTTTAGCGCCCCCCACCCGGTGGCTCGTGTTCGCCACCCGAGCCACCGGGGCAAGGGTTAACCGTAACTAAGGTTTTAACCAGGGCTCCCATCCGGTTCGGCCGCGGCTGCCTGCATGACTCGCGTTCCGCCGGCTTTGATCTGGATTAACAGCGACCCAGATTCATGCGCATCTGTCCTGTGTTTATGACACGTGTCTTTTACCACAGGGGACCACAAAACGGGGGCGTGGATAGGCGGATCCGACAACGGACACCACGGAATCTGGGCCTGGTTTCCCACAGGTGAGACAGGAAGTGGAGAGCATCCGACGGTCAGCTCCCGAGCACGCGCACGCCAGCCCTGTTCATGTCATCATCTGACCCAGTGATGGCAGCGCTCCTACCTCCAAGAAAATCCACGCCACTAAATTAGAATCAGTTCTCACGGTCTTGCCGAGACCAGGCTGGGAATCCCCTGCAGTTGTCTCAGCTCATATTCGTCAGAATTTCCTGTTCATGTATCTCAAGTGGGACCTGAGAGGCTGACCCTGCAGCTCAGCGACCCTGTGCGCCACTCTGAGAGGTGTCGCTGCGCCACCGCGCCACTCGGCCGGCCGAAATATACCGCACGTGCCCCGCGGCTGAACACATCCTGGAGCGTTTCCTCGATTGCGTGGACCGTCGGAGTAAATAACACTCCGACGCAGCTACAGAGTGCTCTGTTCGTGGAAATTCGCACAAGCCGGAGTTTTGTCCATTACAGTGCGATGTATCGCTAGTCATTACCAGCCTGATCTTATCGGGCCGAGCAACCGTCGCGCTGAAATTCGAGCACACTTGATGTAGTCGCCTTACGCAATGGGCATATCGATCTTCGTAACTGAGAGTTTACCAGATAGCTTTTATAATGGCACACAAGCAGATCCATAGCTTGCGATGGGGAGGGGCACGTCGGTCAAACGGGAGGCATTTCGGTCAGAGGAAAGTTATTTTTACAAGCGGAGCGCATTTCTTACCCCTCGGCCCGGTGGGGGGGTGTTTGAACAGACCCCCTCGGGTTTTTTTAGGCGGCACAACAAACGTACTTGGCACACCTTATCCTTCATTAATTCTGCACCTTTTCCCATAATATAAAGGTTGGGTCATCTCAGGTCGGGTCAACAGCGCAGGTCAAGTGACCTCACCTCCACAAAAAATTAACGTAGAATACGTAAGAACAAGGCTAATATATCCAACTGAAACTCATCACATAATGGGCCCACCGAGTGCTACAAAATACATTCCGGGATTTTTTATATCGATCACCTAGGGTCAGGTACGGATCATGACCTCTATTGGAAATGCATGGGGAAAACCGGAATTGGGTGAAAATGTCTTTTGTGTAGATACAGCTTAGAGTACCTTCATATTCTCTAAATCGTGGCAATTTAGGTCCTGTTCCAGGCCCATGTTGCAAGTTGGGACTTGTGACCTTTGAGAGGCCATCTGGGAATACTTAATGGGAATGTGGCACCTTGGTCGAATCCTGGAATTTAGTGTTATTAGGCGTACTTTTAGTCAAAAATAATGAAACCACTCACGATTTATCTGAAAAAAATGTACAATGAGCTCAATATTTGGTTTTTAAAAATACTCCTCTAGAAAAAGAAATAAATATCAGACTGTGGATGATGTCACGATCTGGCAACCACTACCATACTTGAAACGCTTCAAGGGCTTCGATTGGCTGATGCTCATCGTGACGTCAGCATATGTCGTCACACCAGTAGCTCACAACAATGGCCGCCGGCGACGGGGGGCTGAGAGGGGCTGGTGTCAGGTAGGTTTTAGCTTTTTTCTACGGAAATATCGAGTTCCAATACAAATGAAATATGGAGTACCGGGTTTTCCGACTTGCTTTACAACTTGGCTATCTCAGTTAAAATCACGTTGTGAAGGTGCCACATTCCCTTTAAGCTGGTTTTCAGAGGTGAATAACTTTGCAAGAATGATGATTGAGGCTTGGCTTTGATGCGGGGCGCCGTGTGCCCGATCAGGGTGGTGTCCCATCCCCCTTGCCTTCTCAATCCGCCCACGCACGCAGCGTGCCCAAAGCCAACTCCGATTATCCGATTCATGAAACAGCGTGTTTCAAGTGGACGGCTATTTATTATTTGATTGATCCTCCAGTAAAAACACTAGCACGCTTTACAGGCGTTTCATTCCTGGCCGGTCGCGTACCCGGCCGACATGCACGGTATCTGGGCTGAGTTTTTTGGGGGCACGCTGTGAGATTGTGCTTCAACTCAAATACTTTTCTTCTAGATTCAACCTCCAACTTTTTAGAGCACCAGATCGAGTGTTGTATTCGAATTTCACTCATCGCGGTGCTGAGCATGCGCTTGCTCGGTCTTCGTCATCGCCAAGCGCGTGTCATGCAACAAGTCAAGTGGGATAAGAGGACAACACTCAATTTAGTGTTCTAAAACGATGGTAATATATAATTGTTGGGGTTTAACGACGCACCAACCGCCAGGGTCATACGGCGTCGCCAACTCTCACCCTGTTGGAAGGGATCTGGGGGATCAGATCGACTTATTCAGAGGCTCCGCCGGGACTTGAACCCGGGATCGGTGGCTTAGAAGACAAGGGTGCTATCCACTAAGCCACCTCATCCCCCTAAAACGATGGCAGTTGAGTCCAGAAGAAAGCAACAGCTATTCACGCTGGAGCCCAATATTACCGTTTGCCCCCATGCCGGTCCTGGCACCCTGTATGTCGGCAGGCCACGCGGCCGGTCCGTGATGGAACGCGTGTAAACCAGACTACCATCCAGTCACAATCCCAGTGAAGGAGACATAGTCAAACTCTCAGCGTCACAATCTGAGGAGATCAGTTGGTGGGGGTCCAAGGTCCGGATATCCTGGGACTCCACTGTAACATCTGCATGGTGGATGCCTCCTCGATAAGTCCAGCCGGTGCCATTTTCCGGTTTATGAACGTCACTGCGATTTATTTCCTGCTTAAGATCAGTGCTGTTCCTCACTGTCCAAAATGGCGGGGTTTCGCAGGACCACAAGCGTATACAGGTAAGATTACGGAAACTCATTGAAGCAAGATACAAGTCGCTTTTAGCTCTTTTAGATGTAAGACGTATTTAGCGGTACTTTTCAAAAATATAAGTTAAGGTTTATGGGCCTGTTTATATCATGAAATCAAAATGAAACTAAAAGAACACTTTTCGAAAATCTATTTTTTGGGAATGGTTATGGATCCTTGACCAAATGATGCCAACATTTCGATTTGAAACTAGTACCATTAGAAAGGCGTTACCATGCAATATCTGCCCTTTTACACTTCTCTGTGCGGTTTCGAGCTAGACCCCGATACAGGGTAAGCAGAGGACATTTCCAGGCTCTGCCGCATAATACCGTACCCTGAAATACAACTAGCGAATGTAGCTTTTAAAAATCCGGTAGCCCTTTTCCTGCTCACTTATGCACTTTCCTTCCAGATGCTTCGACATTTAGTTTTTCCACCTTTTTAAACCTGTCCCACTTGCCTCTTTGCTTCCTAAAAATAAAAATATTTGAGTCTTTACCCGAGGAAATATCTGCCGTGGAGATAGTCTGTGCCATTGAGATGTTCTTCACCGCATCATGGAGACGTTCTTTACTGTGCCACGTATTTCCATTACCTGCCTTGGAGAGGCTCTTTATGGCCATCAAATTATCCGGAGTAGCATTGGCAGATACAGGCGGGGCTAGGGGGCCTCAAGTCTCCCCGTGTCAGAGTGCCTACAGAAAATGCAAAGGCTGCGCCTTTGATGATCCGGGGCAATGGCGGGGAGACCATCTGATAAATCAAGGGATCAGGGGCGCACCCAGGGGGCCCAATTCAGTCATGCCCCTCGCCCCCATCGCGAAATAGAGGAGTCCAAATCCTAGTTTGCCCCCGGTCCAAGCAAACTGGTATTCCATAATCTATCGACAGGGGAGGATGTGTCCGTCAGAAAAAGTATCTTTACGCGTTTTTGTCCGTTCGCAAGGTACCTCTTTGAAAGTGAAAAAGTTAATTCACTGAACCAGTTGCCCCCTTCAACTGTTTTGCTCGCCGACATGGGTTTCGCCCCTCCCCCTCCACAAACCAACCGCCGGGAACCGCCACCCTTCAAAGAGTTGACTTTGCTGACCATAAGTGTCGCCAGCGACAAAAAAGTGGGGGGGCCAGCCAAACTTCAACCTGATGCTGACACAAAACTTTCAACGTCAGGACCAAAAACTGTTCGAATTTGGGCTCTTCGTTGCCTCCCGCAGCGGCTGGATATAAGAATGTCCGGTTTTCTCTCATTTTGACTGAGATCAGGAAATTTTTGGCCAAAAGTGGGGGCCAGGCCCCCCTGGCCCCCCTTTTCCGACGCGTATGTTGCTGACATTTCGTAAGTGATTGCATCTTTGATCTTCTACAATGCAATTGGTGACCAATTCCAGCTGCATACTTCTGTGCTCGACTTTATCAATTATTCCTCTCTACAGTGCTGATATGGAACCGTTGGAAGGGTTGCATTTCCGACAGAAACGAGTGCACTTTGATTTAGATGTTGGACCTTAAACCATTCTGTTGCTTTACAGCTGCACCTTATCCACGAGACAGCCATGGTTACTTTACATAGGGTTGGCCCACTCCGGGGGAATTTCGTCGCCACGGTGACGTCACACAGCGATATGGCAGCGGCATGGCTGCAGTAGCTAAGGCATTACCTTTATGGAGGCTGCAGAATGCAGAACTTATTTTAGACGCTCATATTTGCTATTAATTGAAACAAAATCACCTTGAAAGGACCAAATTTGCAAACAAATTGAATATACGAGAATGGTGAAGAAAAAATAGATATCTCTAAGGCATGCTATACGTGTCAAATACGTTTGAATCGATCAATTCAAACATGGGGCCTTATGGGCAAAGAAAAGTTTTATCGCTAGCATGACGTCACAGTCAAGGCGGCTCCAGATTTGTGGCTGGGGACCGCGACGCAGCTGCCTCTCCAAATAGTCTGCTCGCCACATTCAAAGACAACTGATATTTCAAAATTTTCCAAAGGCGTGTGTCCAATGTCTTGCATATGAATGCAGTGGCGGATCTAGGGGGCAGAAAAAGCATTTGCCCCCGAAACAGAAAAGCTCGGAGCAAAACTATGTTTTTGCCCCCCCAAAGCGATCGACCTCCTTTTTCCCGACTCCTTTTTAGGTTATAAGCAAGATTTTGGTGCTTCAACTCTCAACATCAAACAGAACCAGTTAAGTTCAGTGTAAACATTGGGCCTTCGATAGGAAAAAAGTTCTTGAGCCCGTATTTTTCACGCCGAGGCGTTTTTTGGCTCAAATGCCCAAACTCTACAGGCAAGTCATAGCGTAGCGAAATTTATCACTGTGCGACTTTTTTTTGCTTTTCGACTTTGGTTTGCCCCTCCCAAACCGACCGGCTGGATCCGCCACTGTATTCATGTTACCTACATATTAACCCATGTCAGGGTAAAACAAAGCAAAATCACCTTACTGGATATGTATGACGTAATCATAAACTTTATCACAGTTCTTGACATCAGATTTTTGTAACTTGTACAAATAAATGACGATCAAATTTTCAATATACTCAGGTCTACAAAATTGTAGCTTTATTGTGTTTTGTTGAATAAGAACGGGGTTCAACCCGCACCCCCCGGGGAGCAAAATTTGCCGCCAAAATTGAGCGTTTGGACATCACACTGTCAAAGATCATCTGAGCACACCTGAGCGGGCTTTAACTATTTTGTTTATAGATTCGTACTGGAATGAACTGAATACCCTCTCCAGTGCAAAGATGGCTATCTGTTCCAAACCCAGGGAGCCAGAAGTGCAGTACCAGCCTGCCAAAGCCATGCATGAGGGTAAAATGCCCCGACTGTC
This sequence comes from Lepas anatifera, assembly GCA_034440635.1. Classification (NCBI taxonomy): domain Eukaryota; kingdom Metazoa; phylum Arthropoda; class Thecostraca; family Lepadidae; genus Lepas; species Lepas anatifera. The sequence goes on along the minus strand of JAOTON010000479.1, from coordinate 190,595 downwards.
TGCCGCACTCTGAAACCCCTGTAGCAGGATGATGACGATGCCGCCTGGGCAGCGTTGTGAGCAGCACCACTGACCTGAAGTGTGCGTCGGCAGGTCAGCAGGTGCGCTACACAGACTGGGGGCCCTCGCAGCCCACCGGCGGCGACCAGCACTGCATGTACATCGTCGGCGGCATGCTGGGCTACCAGTGGGCCGACCTCCACTGCGAGTTCGAGATGAACTTCATCTGCGAGTACCGCGCTAACCAGGTCACGCCCTGGTGGCGGTAGCGCCCGACTCAGACTCAGTGCGGCACCTGCAGACAGGGATATTGTCGCGGTGGCACGAAATGCCACTGTGTCGGGCCATTCTGACAGGTTCGGAGAGCAAGCATGCGATTATAACCAGACCGCAAAATGTAAGGGAGCAAAGCTAGTTTTACATGCTGGCATTGAAGGAAACATTGGCAGGACGGACAGCTGATCGTGAGCGTGAGGGAACAAAACTCTGGTCTACTCCGCGAAAAGAACTGTTGAACAGCGAGGTAACAGGGGAAGACTCCATTCAAGGATGAGGTCCGGGGTGATTGATTCGGGGCCTCGAACTACGTGCACCCCATAGCCATGCCTGGTGACCCGTCGCCGAGAAGGCAGTCCAGTTTTGGGGCTATGTACGCTCAGTCGCTGGTGAAATGATGCATCAGCAGCGATGAACACACTTGGTCGTAGTGAGAACGCGGCGTGCTGGTTCGGTGGATCGCGATCGGAAAATGTAAATACAACTACACTTGTGCAGATACCGGGCAAGTCAACTCCCAGGAAGAGCACTCTGCCGCTACTAAACAAATTGGCTCGCTCCAAGTCCGCCGGGGCTCGTGTGAACTCGACATGGCGGCGACGGTGATGTCGGTACAAGTGGCAGATCAGCCTACAGCTCTGCTAGGACGTGACAAGTGATGATGTGGCCGATTTGGAAGACTAATGCATTGTGACGTGCATATACTACGAACAATGGATGTGGTGAGCGTGTTAGCTTTGACTAGCACGCCCTAAACAAGTTGCGTAAAGCGAAACAGAATACTTAAAATAAAAATATTGGTTTGAACAACGACATGCACAACGTGATGCATAATAAACCGGTATGTTTTAGAAGACTGAAAACATATAACAAATTGTTTTTCATAAATTCCGTTCCCATGAAGTTTCGAAAACTATTGTGCGGCTAGTTTAGACGTTCAGGAAATCAGTGACTATTTTACCCATGTATTTATTCAATTGATATCCATTCTGACGGGACCAAAGTGCAGTGTTTGCTTTGATACGTAATCGCACTGCCGGTTACACGGCACTCGCCTTTTCCTTAAGGTGTACGAATAAAAAACATATTGCACCATCAGCTCAGCCATGGAGACACCACCCGTACAAAATCCCGCGAAAAATCGCGCAGCAGCCATCCAAACGTCGGCCAAACTGCTCCTAGGACTGCCCCATTTCTCATGTCCCGCATATAAGTGTAAAAACGTCTGAGGGATGCACACTTCCCCTGCGCTCTTGGAGCCATTATTCAGAACGCGCCGCCTCGCAACCGGCATATGAGAACTCATTTCTTAAAGATAGCTATACAGCTTTGGCTATCAAAGAGGACTTAGGTTCCCCGTCAGGAGTGTGGAGGTTACGATCACCTGCGGCGTCCCTCAGATCTGCAGCTCGACGGTGTCCTCCAGCTTGTCTTTGTACCGCTCCAGGACAGGCCGGACCTCTTCCGCCAGGAACTGCACCACCTGCCAAACCGCAGACGCGGCGTCGACTCGGCAGATTGTCATCTCACACAGCCAGCGTCCTCTGAACACCATCTCACACAGCCAGCGTCCTCTGAACACCATCTCACACAGCCAGCGTCCTCTGAACACCATCTCACACAGCCAGCGTTAACTGAACACCATCTCACACAGCCAGCGCCCTCTGAACACCATCTCACACAGCCAGCGTTAACTGAACACCCACACAGCCAGCGTTAACTGAACATCCACACAGCCAGCGTTAACTGAACACACCACACAGCCAGCGTTAACTGAACACCCACACAGCCAGCGTTAACTGAACATACCACACAGCCAGCGTTAACTGAACACACCACACAGCCACGTTAACTGAACACCCACACAGCCAGCGTTAACTGAATACCCACACAGCCAGCGTCCTCTGAACACCATCTCACACAGCCAGCGTCCTCTGAACACCATCTCACACAGCCAGCGCCCTCTGAACACCATCTCACACAGCCAGCGCCCTCTGAACACCATCTCACACAGCCAGCGTCCTCTGAACACCATCTCACACAGCCAGCGTTAACTGAACACCATCTCCCACAGCCAGCGTCCTCTGAACACCATCTCACACAGCCAGCGTCCTCTGAACACCATCTCACACAGCCAGCGTTAACTGAACACCATCTCCCACAGCCAGCGCCCTCTGAACACCATCTCACACAGCCAGCGTCCTCTGAACACCATCTCACACAGCCAGCGTCCTCTGAACACCATCTCACACAGCCAGCGCCCTCTGAACACCATCTCACACAGCCAGCGTCCTCTGAACACCATCTCACACAGCCAGCGTTAACTGAACACCATCTCCCACAGCCAGCGTCCTCTGAACACCATCTCACACAGTCAGCGTCCTCTGAACACCATCTCACACAGCCAGCGTCCTCTGAACACCATCTCACACAGCCAGCGTCCTCTGAACACCATCTCCCACAGCCAGCGCCCTCTGAACACCATCTCACACAGCCAGCGTCCTCTGAACACCATCTCACACAGTCAGCGTCCTCTGAACACCATCTCACACAGCCAGCGTCCTCTGAACACCATCTCACACAGCCAGCGTCCTCTGAACACCATCTCACACAGCCAGCGTTAACCGAACACCATCCCACACAGCCAGCGTTAACTGAACACCCACACAGCCAGCGTCCTCTGAACACCATCTCACACAGCCAGCGTTAACTGAACACCATCTCCCACAGCCAGCGTCCTCTGAACACCATCTCACACAGCCAGCGTCCTCTGAACACCATCTCACACAGCCAGCGTTAACTGAACACCCACACAGCCAGCGTCCTCTGAACACCATCTCATAGAGCCAGCGTCCTCTGAACACCATCTCCCACAGCCAGCGCCCTCTGAACACCATCTCACACAGCCAGCGTCCTCTGAACACCATCTCCCACAGCCAGCGCCCTCTGAACACCATCTCACAAAGCCAGCGTCCTCTGAACACCATCTCACACAGCCAGCGTCCTCTGAACACCATCTCCCACAGCCAGCGTAATCTGAACACCATCTCACACAGCCAGCGTCCTCTGAACACCATCTCCCACAGCCAGCGTCCTCTGAACACCATCTCACACAGCCAGCGTCCTCTGAACACCATCTCACACAGCCAGCGTCCTCTGAACACCATCTCACACAGCCAGCGTCCTCTGAACACCATCTCACACAGCCAGCGTTAACTGAACACCATCCCACACAGCCAGCGTTAACTGAACACCCACACAGCCAGCGTCCTCTGAACACCATCTCACACAGCCAGCGTCCTCTGAACACCATCCCACACAGCCAGCGTTAACTGAACACCCACACAGCCAGCGTCCTCTGAACACCATCTCACACAGCCAGCGTTAACTGAACACCATCCCACACAGCCAGCGTTAACTGAACACCATCTCACACAGCCAGCGTCCTCTGAACACCATCTCACACAGCCAGCGTCCTCTGAACACCCACACAGCCAGCGTCCTCTGAACACCATCTCACACAGCCAGCGTTAACTGAACACCATCTCACACAGCCAGCGTTAACTGAACACCATCTCACACAGCCAGCGCCCTCTGAACACCATCCACACAGCCAGCGTTAACTGAACATCCACACAGCCAGCGTCCTCTGAACACCATCTCCCACAGCCAGCGTCCTCTGAACACCATCTCACACAGCCAGCGTCCTCTGAACACCATCTCACACAGCCAGCGCCCTCTGAACACCATCTCACACAGCCAGCGTCCTCTGAACAGCATCTCACACAGCCAGCGTTAACTGAACACCCACACAGCCAGCGTCCTCTGAACACCATCTCACAGAGCCAGCGTTAACTGAACACCATCCCACACATCCAGCGTTCACTGAACACCATCTCACACAGCCAGCGTTAACTGAACACCATCTCACACAGCCAGCGCCCTCTGAACACCATCCACACAGCCAGCGTTAACTGAACATCCACACAGCCAGCATTAACTGAATATACCACAGAGCCAGCGTTAACTGAACACCCACACAGCCAGCGTTAACTGAACACCCACACAGCCAGCGTTAACTGAACACCCACACAGCCGGCGTTAACTGAACATCCCACGCAGCCAGCGTTAACTGAACATCCACACAGCCACGTTAACTGAATATCCCACGCAGCCAGCGTTAACTGAACATACCACTCAGCCAGCGTTAACTGAACACCCACACAGCCAGCGTTAACTGAACACAACACACAGCCAGCGTTAACTGAACATCCCACGCAGCCAGCGTTAACTGAACATCCACACAGTCAGCGTTAACTGAACACCCACACAGCCAGCGTTAACTGAATATCCCACACAACCAGCGTTAACTAAACATCCCACACAACCAGCGTTAACTGAACACCCACACACAACCAGCGTTAACTGAACATCCACACAGCCAGCGTTAACTGAACACCCACACAGCCAGCGTTAACTGAATATCCCACACAACCAGCGTTAACTAAACATCTTACACAGCCAGCGTTAACTGAACATACCAAACAGCCAGCGTTAACTGAACACCCACACAGCCAGCGTTAACTGAACATCCCACACAGCTAGCATTAACTGAACACCCACACAGCCACCGTTAACTGAACATACTACACAGCCAGCGTTAACTGAACATACTACACAGCCAGCGTTAACTAAACATCTCCACACAGCCAGCGTTAACTGAACATACCAAACAGCCAGCGTTAACTGAACATCCCACGCAGCCAGCGTTAACTGAACATCCCACACAGCTAGCATTAACTGAACACCCACACAGCCACCGTTAACTGAACATACTACACAGCCAGCGTTAACTGAACATACTACACAGCCAGCGTTAACTAAACATCTCACACAGCCAGCGTTAACTGAACATACCAAACAGCCAGCGTTAACTGAACACCTACACAGCCAGCGTTAACTGAACATACTACACAGCCAGCGTTAACTGAACATACTACACAGCCAGCGTTAACTGAACACCCACACAGCCAGTGTTAACTGAATATCCCACACAACCAGCGTTAACTAAACATCTCACACAGCCAGCGTTAACTGAACATACCAAACAGCCAGCGTTAACTGAACACCCACACAGCCAGCGTTAACTGAACATCCCACGCAGCCAGCGTTAACTGAACATCCCACACAACTAGCGTTAACTGAACACCCACACACAACCAGCGTTAACTGAACATCCACACAGCCAGCGTTAACTGAACACCCACACACAACCAGCGTTAACTGAACACCCACACACAACCAGCGTTAACTGAACATACCACAGAGCCAGCGTTAAATGAACGCCCCACACAGCCAGCGTTAATTGAACATACAACACAGCCAGCGTTAACTGAACACGCACACAGCCAGCGTTAAATGAACATCCCGCACAGCCAGCGTTAAATGAACATCCCGCACAGCCAGCGTAAACTGAACATCCCACACAGCCAGCGTTAACTGAACATCCCGCACAGCCAGCGTTAACTGAACATCCAACACAGCCAGCTTAACTGAACATCCACACAGCCAGCGTTAACTGAACACCTACACAGCCAGCGTTAACTGGACGCCATCTCACACGGCCAGCATCCCCAGAACGCCGTCTTAAAACAGCCAGGGTTCACTAGACTCCATATTCAGGAGCCAGTTCTGTCATTTTTAAAATGAGTTTCATTAGAAAATTCTACAAAATATAAGTACCAAACAGGCCTTACATTGTAACGCCCGATTAAAAACATCAACGCGTTAAGACCACAGTCAGTTTTTGTGTACCACAAAAACACCTCAAAGGCACCAGCCGCCTCAAACGATTTCTCCATGAGGTCGACTCGCACCTCACAATTCTTTGAGCTTACCTTCCATGCAAAAGACACTGTCGCAACGTTTTAGACCTCTTCAATCTTGCTGGAGGTGAGCGGAGAATTTAAAAGCCCTCTGACATGTGACAAGTCCTACACATAATGCAACCATTACAAAATCATAAGTTTTAATCAGTACTGCTTTGGACAAAGCATTTGGGCTGTAGCGGGCTCACGCGTCTTTGCGGAGTAATTCAGTCTGAAACTGTGTTTAATTCATTTCGTTTCATTTATTCAGGTTTATCAGCAACAGGTACCTGTAAAACCAATCAGGGAAAATAATACCTGGACAGGGCAAGCATTTTTACGCAGTGGGCTTTCAGACAATTATGAATTTTTCGCCGTGCACCATACTAGAAAATTTACGCAGCGTAAGAAACCAGAGGAGTTTTTACGCGTTTACGTAAAGATCCAATAAATAGACTCTATTTATACATGTTTATTTTTCTTGACTATTCTGGAACACTTTCCACGAGAACCATTCCTGAATCAAATGTAATTTTCATCAATTTATAACACAGTTGAAAGTTACCCACGATTTGAAAGTGTCCCCTTCTTACGTAACTATTATAACTGAGAGAACCATTTAGTAAAGCACCCGGGAAAAACCTCGATCTGCAATCGTTTCCCTCAGAACTCGAAATTATCGTAAAAAGGATAAAGCCCACCCGAAATCACAGACGGATCCAGGGAGGGAGAGAAAGGTGAGCCCTCCCTCTAAAACCCAAAAGACGCCCTACTGAGCCTGAAAAGGCTCCCTTAAAACCTCTTAACACGAGACCTGCGATGCAAAAAAAAACTCTAACACTAGCACTATGCAGGGGAAATAAAAGTTGATTTGCGCCGAGAAACCACGGCGTAAAATTTCGAACTTCCGGCCATATGCGTAAGTTTTCCACCCCCGAATACATAACGTAAAGGCACGGAAAGAGCAGAGCGGCGGCATGGTCATCAAAATATTCAGGGCGAACCAGTCGAAGTCCTCCACGTTTCCTCTAGACTTTTGGTACCAAAGTGTGCAAAAGTCCGTTACGTACGATGAGACTACTTTGAAAGCGTGGGTAACTTCCAACAGTGTTAAAGATTGATGAAAATTATGTTTGATTCGGGAATGGTTCTGTGGAAAGTATTGAAGAATTTTCAAGGAAAAATAAAACATTATAAACAGAGTGTATTTCCTTGATATTTACTAAAATGCGTAAAAATTCCACGGGTTTCTTACGCTGCGTAAATTTTCTAGTATGGCGCACGGCGGAAAATTGCTCATTGCCTGAAAGCCCACTGCGTAAGGCTTCGTGCCTTACCCAAGTATTGTTTTCCCCTGGCACTATTCCCCTATCTATGAGATGCCGCCCCCCTCCCCACCCTCCTCCTATCTATATCATTATCCCCCTTCTATATGGGGCGACGGTATATTTACGTTTGTGTTCTGGGGTGGCAAACTTACGCATTTGGCCGGAGCTTCTCGAATTTTACGCCGTGATTATACCACGGCAAAACTTTCTCGGCGCAAATACATTTTATTTCCCCCTGAACCCAATTACAGCTGAAGTCGAACAATAGAACAGCCCGTTATGTAAGCATGCAGGCTGCATCTGACAACAGTCCGAGAACACATCAGAGTCATTTTGTCCATGTGCATATCGTTGTGTTCGTCTACCATGCATTGGAATGTTTGCCAAAATATTTTCTATCTGATTTGTTTGGCCTGTTAATTTGGTTGTCTGTATACATGTGCGTTTGCTTATGAAAAAAACATATTGTCACCATGAATTTTACTGGGGGGGAGAGGGGGCAGTAGGACTCTGACCCGCTGAAGATTGGGGAGGGAGGAGCGGGGAAGCAGAGTTCAAACCTATCAGCTCTCTTAGAACGCGCTGCCGCGGCAATTCACTTCCTCAAAGTTGGGAAAATATACGCTGGGGCGACACGCCCCCGTTCCACTACCTTTAAAGCCCGTGGCTGCAACACCACCGGCTCTAGCACACATCAATGGTAACGCCTGTGGAAGTTTCGCGGCGTGAACTACTTGACTCGGTAACCAGCGACCGGTGCGAGTGAGAGCAGCCTCTGTGCTGTACCTGCTCGGGCGCGCGGCCGATGAAGGAGGCCGGCTCCAGCAGCGATTCCAGCTGCGCGTGCACCGGCTGGAAGTAGGGGGCGGCGCGGATCCCCTGCACCAGGTCGTTGTCGGCACCCTCCTGTTTGACGCGGTCGCCGGCTGCCTGCGAGAGAACCCGCAGCTGCTCGTGGCACTCCTGCGGCGGAGAGGGCTCAGCGTCAGACCGCAGCACTTCCGGGGGGAGCACACTACAGCTTGGCGAGACGCACCGCGACAGAAACCAACAACACTGCTGTACAACCTCTCTGGGTTGTTGATTGATCGATAGAAAGCAGACAAAATACACACCTCAACAAATATATATGTGATAACTTTGGAGCGGACTGAACAGAAGTTAGCGTGACGCAGTAGCGGAGCCTGCACCTGCGAATGACTGACCTGTCGGTCGGCGCCGGCCTTTACCATCGCCATGATGATGTTCTCCGAGGCCATGAAGGGCAGCTCCTGGCTGACGCGGCGCTGAATGACGCGCGGGTACACCATCAGCCCTTCGCAGATGTTCTGCAGGGTCAGCAGCACGCCGTCCGCCGCCAGGAACGCCTCTGCCAGCGTGATTCGACTGCGGCCCACGGCACACGCTCAGCACTCACTCGCCATCGATAGTATTGTGGCAGCGAACAGGGCCATCACTGCGCCACCAGTTTGGGAGCAGGACTCTCTCATCAAAATCGAACAGGAATGAACAGAAAACATCATGACCTTCTCGTACAATGCACACTCCCATCTTCAGCGTCAGACGATACAATCACCACTGGTTGGACGGACGCCGGAGCTCCGGCCGCCCCCCTGGCCACTGACCGGTTGGCCGAGTCGTCCAGCGTCCGCCACTGGTTGGACGGACGCCGGAGCTCCGGCCGCCCCCTGTCCACTGACCGGTTGGCCGAGTCGTCCAGCGTCCGCTCCATCCACTGGGTGGCCGCCGTGGGCAGCGCGTTCGACGGCAGCGCCATCAGGTGGCGCGCCAGCGCGCAGCAGCGCTCCGAGCGCATGGGGTTCCGCTTGTACGGCATCGCCGAGGAGCCGATCTGCGACTTCTCGAACGGCTCCTCCACTTCCTTCATGCTGGCCAGCAGCCTCAGGTCCGTGCACATCTGTCGCGCCGACTGCGGCGTCAGGGCAGGCGGCCATCGCACCACTGCACGGCAGTAATGCGGCACGTGTGGCGTTAGGGCCGGTCTCGCACGTGCTTCGTGAGAATGGGTGGCACTCCCACAGCCTAATAGCGGCCTTACGCCCCGGCCCAAGCAGGGAGGAGAGCCCCGTCTACCACGTGAAGCTTACAACAGAAACGGGACGGATAGGGGAACGGACGGCAGATAGAGCATTCACTACAACGACAAGTATGCGTCAAACAAACGGAACGGTAAAAATAACATTAGAGTTGCTCTCCGTCTGTTTGGGAGCCCCGACCTACACCACCACCATAATGGAACAACGCTAGGCTACGTCGCGGCGCAAAATAACGAAATCACAAAAGTACGCTTCTGGCGACTCGACATATTGGCAGCCATATGAGGAATATGAGGAAATGTTCCTAGCTAGGTGTTATTTGGGAGAGTGGGGTACGTGCCCTCGGCTGACCTTGTGGGCGCTGGCTCCCAGGCTGGCCAGCGCCTGCACCACCAGGACGTCCAGCTTGCGCGGGTAGGTCTGACCGGTGACCGTGTAGCAGGAGTCGAAGCCAGCCAGCTCGGTCACCCGCCGGTCCAACGCCTGCACCTTCTGGTGGTCCCCTGCGGCCGGCGGCGACGGTTAGTGCCGGTCCGGCGACTACAAAGGAGCAGGGTGGCACACCGAACACACCAGCAGCAATCCCGGAACCGAGCCCAGCGAGATTTCAGTCAACCCCGGAATCCTGGAACGAGCAGGCTTCAGGAAGACGCTGAGGCGTGTTGACCGGCGAAGGCCCTCCTTGGGAGGCAGGTGAGCTCCGTTCCGTATTCTCGACAACTAGCCACAAACTGATTATTGGTTTCAGCAAAATCATCTCGTTTTCTATTTGGCTTTTCGACGTTTCGAAACCAAAAACTGTCAGATTTTGAGCCCAATACAATTTTTTGGATTGTGGTCCTGAAACTACTATTGACTCAAAGTGTTACATTTATGGTGTGAAGGAACGCAAATTTTCATTTTCCAACTAAAATTTGTAACCATTCAAAGCAATATACTGGAGCGATTTTAATGAGCCATGGGCCTGAACCATTTTAATTGGCAAAGACTAAAAACGAAAATATTATCTACACTGGTTAGGATGATACGATAAGACGACATTTCTCACGTGGCTTTCTTTAGTTTTGGCACATTATTATTACAGATTGTTTCCATTCAAAACTTCCAAGCCTTCTCACAGAATGTTATTATTTGTTTTCAGTAATTGGTGTCGACGCCAGCTCAAAAGATGCAATGAAATACAAAAGCGAAGGAATAAAATGCAGAGCTTTAAGACCTTCAACAGATTTCCTGAAACTTGACTTGTTTAAGCATTCCATAGATGTACGCACCCATGCATTGCATTCAGAACTAAGAGGCAAAGTATAAACATGACTTTTAGCGTTCAGATGATTGAGTAGATCAATCATCTATCCGATCAAGATCACGATTCGCACCATTGAAGAGCTGTAGAAATGAAGCCTGGGTGCCGGTGGTGCCCTTCACGCCTCGGAAGCGCATTCTACCACGAAGCAGCCGCAGTTGCACCTCGTCTTCCAACAGGTCCTGCAGCCAGAGGCAGGCGCGCTTCCCCACCGTGGTCAGCTGCGCTGGCCTGCCGGGTCAGGTCACGTCAGGCCCAGAGGCAGGCGCGCTTCCCCACCGTGGTTAGCTGCGCTGGCCTGCCGGGTCAGGTCACGTCAGGCCCAGAGGCAGGCGCGCTTCCCCACCGTGGTCAGCTGCGCTGGCCTGCCGGGTCAGGTCACGTCAGGCCCAGAGGCAGGCGCGCTTCCCCACCGTGGTCAGCTGCGCTGGCCTGCCGGAACTGGTATAATCGAGTCCAGGAACAGGCGCTCTTCCTCACTGTGGAATCACAGTGCCAGCCAGCAGGAGGCAGTTCAGATCAGGTCACGTCCTGCAGACAAATGAGCAGCACGCCTCCTCTTTCCCCATGGTATACAGGCAACCACGAACAAAATGCATCATCGTTACTGCAACACTATTAACATCAAATTAGGCAATCATTTTTAATTTTCATTATTAGTATTTCATTATTAATATTATTGCTGTTGTTGTTATAGCGTTAATACTACAATTGTTTGAACAACAAGCAGTCAATATTATTCAGGACATGCAACCACAACAATCTTCAAGGGAATGTGGCAACTCGTGGGATTTGAACTGAGCCAACAGTCATGTAGAGCGTACACAAAAACTCCTGATTTCATCTTTAACTTCTCTCAGAACTCGAACTTTTACGGAGCAGCGGCACTTCGTGAGCGTTCCCCTAAAATTGCACGGATTCTAACACTTGGTTTCATATTTTGTTTCCCAAAAGAACACAATGCCATTGGGCAAAATACTTTTTTCGATTCTAAACTGTGACAATGTATCAATCACACATTCAGTTTACTTTCCGCACAAAATTCGCAAAAGTCGGGAAACCAGTGTTTGAAGAGCCTCACATACAATCATGTACTCAGTAATCCAAACTGACAAGACAATTACGCTGAACTGTTCTTCAGCATCGGCAATGCTAACGCACGTGCAGCCCACGCCACCCAAAGCCCGGTCTGAGGCAGCCTCCACTGACTGCATGTGGGTGAAGCCGAGGGTGGGCAGGCTGGCGTAGGTCTCGGCGAAGCTGGCCAAACGCTGGATACAACGGCCGAGCCGCGGCAGCAGGATATCCAGGCCGTCCCGCAGCACAATCAAGTCCTGCCGGGGAGGGGAGGTCAGCTGAGGGTATCAGAAACACCGCCACCTCTTGCCAGGGAGGCTACGTCAGCTGAGGGTATCAGAAACACCGCCACCTTCTGCGGGGGAGGCTACGTCAGCTGAGGGTATCAGAAACACCGCCACCTTCTGCGGGGGAGGCTACGTCAGCTGAGGGTATCAGAAACACCGCCACCTTCTGCGGGGGAGGCTACGTCAGCTGAGGGTATCAGAAACACCGCCACCTTCTGCGGGGAGGCTACGTCAGCTGAGGGTATCAGAAACACCGCCACCTTCTGCCGCGGGGCCCAGGTCAGCTGAGTGTTTCAGAAACACCACCACCTCAGGCTGGGGGGTGGGGGGAGGGCAATGCAGGTTAAGTTGTATATCTAGTTTGGACAAATTTTCGTAAAACATTTCTTTGTTGCCTGAATTATCCCAACTAAAATTTCCAAGAATGCCAATTTTCCTATTGCACATTTACAAGCATAGGTCTCTTGTTCTCTTTCACATTTTTCGGATGCAAATTTTGGTACAGCCACATTTTCAGCAACGTGTGTCCCAGGGACCTAATTTTTCCAATTTTCTGACGAGCGTTCTCTCATCTGAACGCATTTCAAAGCCTTTATTAACGCATTTCCTGTCTATGCAAATATTCTATTTAGCTTTTCGCGGCACAGCTGGCCAGACTTGGTTTGACTATGTACCCACCAGGACCTCATCTAGCCTTCCATAAACTGGACACCCTAACCATACCCGACCGAATACAATCTAAACTCACCCGACGTAGTCTTACCAGTATACGAAAAATGCGATATGAAAATTTGTGTAAGTAAAAAGTGGATGTGAAGATGTGCCTACAATGAGATGGGTGTGCGGCGCTCTGGCGTCCACCCACCGTGTTATCGCCGACAAAGCAGGATGTGGCGCCCAGGTGGATAACGCCGGCCGCCAGCGGGCAGGCAGCGGCGAACGTGTGCACGTGCGCCATCACGTCATGGCGGACGCGGCGCTCGTGCTCGGCCGCCGCCGCCAGGTCAATGTCCTCCAGGTGGGCAGCCATCTCAGACAGCTGAGCATCCGTGATGTCCAGACCCAGCTCCTGCGTGGGCAGAAACGGCCATCGCCCACAGCAGTCAGCACATTTTGTATCTGCACAGGAACAAGAGAAGCCATGGCTGCCCAGAAACAGCTCTCAAGGACACTGTGCCCGGTACTGTATGATAGCACAGTGAGTGAGCAGGCCGGCAGTATAAAAAAACACCGAAACTGCAGCTGCATGTGTACTTTGAGATGACATCTAAAGCGCTCCCTTCACATTCATACAGTTACATCAATGAGAATGGTTGGAGCAAAAGAAAATTCGAAAAGGTCTAGGCAGTGCATCACCAGCCAGGGGCGCAGCCAGAGCTTTGGTATGGGGGGGGCACACCAACTTTGAGGGGCACCCCGGGGAAAAAAGGGCACTTTTTAACGTAACCTAAAAACTTGCTATATCTTTGTTTGTATCCTTTTTTGGGCATCTTTGGTTCAATGAAAATGCAAATAAATCATTGACGGAGAAGGAAAACGCCATGAAAACCGAAAAAAGAAAAAATATCATCAAAATGTCATGGAAGTAGCCAAAACACGACTGTTTTGGATAGATTTAAGGACAAATCAGCCAACTCATGCAAGTACTTAACATCAGAGAAATCAGCGGAGCATGTTATATATGTTACAATGTGCAGGCTAAGGCATATTGGAGTCGAAAATTCCTTTGTTATGCCCACTGGTTTTGTCGTGACGAGTGAGCACTGGCTGAACGCGGATTAAGTTACTTGCCTCCCACAATCGCCGTGGGACGAGGAGTAGCATAGTGTCTTTGGAAGAACACATTTTTACTGCCGGAAAAATTTGGGAGATACCTTTTGAACGCGTTTATTAAGTTCCATATTCTCAAGGATCGGTCCCAGTTAAGAGTAAATAAAAGGTGAACAGGCCGGTGGTTTGGATGGGGAAGGTGTGACAGGACTGAAAATTGTGAAAACTAGTTCTTCATTTAAATTAATAAGTAGAATCCTGGTTTAGGGGACTGTGCTCTGAGCTCAGGGGCACATGCCCTTTTATCATTTCTTCCCAGAATCCACCAGTATAATAAGCAATTTATATAACCAGGGGTGCCTAGGTATCATAAGCCGTTTTAGAGATTCCTCATTCCTGGTTAGCTCCATTTTACAAGGGGAATTTCCATTGTTTTCTTATTCCCCATCTATTCAAGACCAGCTCTGGCGCCCCCAAGTGTGGATCAGAGGCCTCCAGAGCAGCTTCCCCTATCCCCCCCAGTTGTGCCTCCAGGGACTAGACTAGCTCAGTGACCCCGCACCGAGATGACGGGAGTTGGCCTTGTGTTCTTATTATCTGTCTATTCAAGACCACCTCAGGGGCCCCTGATTTAGATCAGGGTCACAGAGCTGATCATGCTTCACCCAGGGACCAGACTAGCTCATTGATCCCAGAGATGAGGTCATCAGACTAGCTCAATGGGCCACAGATGGGCTCATAGGGCCTTAAACCAGTTCAAGAAGCCCCAGAACAGTTTAAGGCGCCAGATCACCTCAGGGGGCCTCAAGCCAACTTAAGGGGCTCTCACAAGCTCAGCGCCCAGACCAGCTCAGGGTACCCTCAGAACCTAGATCCACTCTTGGGCCCCAGATAAGCTCTTGGGGCCCCAGATCAGTTCAGGGGCCTCAAGTCAGGTCAGGGGCAAGATCAAGTCAGGGCCACTAAATCAGCTCAGGAATCCCTCACCAGCTCGGGGCCCAATCAGTTCAAAAGTCCCAGAGCTGCTCAGGGGACACCAGATCGGCCCATAGGGCACCAGATCAGCCTCGGGGACAAACAATCAGATCAGTGGTCCCCGACCAGCTCGGGGTCCAGATCAGCTCGGGAATACCAGATCAAGTCAGGAGGCACTTACTCAGCTCAGGAGCCCCATACCATCTCAGGGGCCCTCACCAGCCCATGTGGGCCCAGCTCAGCTCAGGGCCTGTGAGCTGCTCAGGAAATCACGTAATCAACCCAGGAGGCCCGAGTCAGCTTAAAGGGCACCATATTAGCCATGGGGCACCAGACTAGCTCAGAGGGAATAAGATGGGCTCAGGAGACACACTGATGACTCAGCAGGCACCAGATCGACACAGTGGGCATTAGTTAAGTTCAGGAAGCAGTATATCTGCTCAGGGTGCACCAGATCGGTCACTGCAGGGGGCAAGTTCAAGTCAGGGGCACTAAATCAGCTCAGGGATCCCTCACCAGCTCGGGGCCCAATCAGTTCAAAAGCCCCAGAGCTGCTCAGGGGACACCAGATGCCCATAGGGCATCAGATCAGCTTCGGGGGCAAACAATCAGATCAGTGGTCCCCGACCAGCTCGGGAATACCAGATCAAGTCAGGAGGCACTTAATCAGCTCAGGAGCCCCATACCATCCCAGGGGCCCTCATCAGCCTCTGTGGACCCAGCTCAGCTCAGGGCTTTAGAGCTGCTCATGAAAACACGTAAGGAGGCCCAGTTCAGCTTAAAGGGCACCAGATTAGCTCAGGGGGCACCAGACTAGCTCAGAGGGCATCAGATGAGCTCAGGAGGCACCAGATCGACTCAGAGGCATTAGTGCAGCTCAGGTGGCACCAGATCGATCCGCTCGGGGGCCAGGACAGCTCCCAGCCCCCCGGACTATGGCAGGAGCCTAAATCAGCTCAGGGAGCAACATAACAGCTCAAGGACACATGGTGGGCTCAGGGCCCACCAAACCAGCTCAGGGGGCACCAGGCCATCTAAGGAGACATCAATAATCAGCTGAGGGGGCACCTAATCAGCTGAAGAGGAGAAATAATCAACTTGGGGAGGCATGAGATCAGATCAAGGACCCGAATCAGCTCAAGGGGCACTAAATCGGCTATCGGGGCACCAAGAGCTCAAAGGCATTAGACTAACTCAGAGGGCATTATATAGGTTCAGGAGGCACAATTATTTGCTCAGTGGGGCACTCGATTGACTCAGGGGCACCAGATCAGCTTAGAGGGCAAGTAATCATCTCAAGGGGCCAAGACCAGCTGAGAGACCACGAGATGAGCTCAAGGAGCACCAGATTAGCTTCACCCGTACGATTATTGGCGACGATGAGGCATTAGGTGGACACATACTAGGTGCCCATACTCTTCCCGGGTGCTTGGAAAGGCGACAGAATGCCCTAACTGACCGAAAAAGGTATTAAGTTGTCCAACAATAGTTTCAATCGGTACATACGGTCCAGTTACATCTAGGTTCAACGGCGTAGGGCACTAAATTTCGAGCGGCACGGCCCAAATTGGGTACTCCACCTGGCTATCACCCCAGCAGTGATGGGAGGCACGTCCCTATGTGCCCCCCTGGACAGTAGATCAACTCCGGGAGGCATTAAATAAGCCCAGGGGGCCCGGATCAGCTCAAGGGGCACTAAAACAGCTAAAAGGACACCAGGCAAGCTCAGAGGCATCAAACTAACTCAGAGAGTATTATATAGGGTCAGAAGGCACACTTATTTTCTCAGGGGGGCACCAGATTGACTACGAGGGCACCAGATCAGCTCAGAGGGCATATGATCAGCTTCAGGAGGCACCAGATGAGCTCCACCCGTACGATTATTGGCGATGATGAGGCATTATCTGGAAACGGATTATGTGCCTATACTCTTCCCGGATGCTTGGAAAGGCGACAGAATGCCCTAGCTGACCAAACAGGCACTTAATTGTCAAACAGCAGTTGAAACCGCTAAATGCAGTCTAGTTCCATCTAGGTTCAACGACGTAGGGCACTAAATTTCGAGCGGCACGGCCCAAAGAGGGTACACTACCTGGCAATCAAAAGGGCACCCGGCACCGATGGGGGCACGTGCCCCCTGTGCCCCCTGGACAGTAGATAAACTCCGGGAGGCATTAAATAAGTTCAGGGGCCCGGATCAGCTCAAGGGGCACTAAAACAGCTAATAGGGCACCAGGCAAGCTCGGGGGCATCAAACTAACTCAGAGAGCATTATATAGGTTCAGAAGGCACATTATTTTCTCAGGGGGGGCACCAGATTGACTATGAGGGCATCAGATCAGCTCAGAGGGCACATGATCAGCTCAAGGGGTCAAGACCAGCGCTCAGGGGCACCAGATTAGCTCCGCCCGTACGATTATTGGCGATGATGAGGCATTATCTGGAAACGGATTACGTGCCTATACTCTTCCGGGTGCTTGGAAAGGCGACAGAATGCCCTAGCTGATCAAAAAGGCACTTAATTGTCAAACAGTAGCTTAAATCGCTAAATGCAGTCTAGTTCCATCTAGGTTCAACGGCGTAGGGCACTAAATTTCGAACGGCACGGCCCAAAGAGGGTACACCACCTGGCAATCAAAAGGGCACCCCGGCACCGATGGGGGGCACGTACCCCCTGTGCCCCCCCTCCTGGCTGCGCCCCTGTCACCAGCCAAATGCAATTGAACGCATTACACTGAAATATATGTGTAGACATGCATACAAAATTATCAGATTTAAGTTGTGTTGTGAGGAAAATACTACATGTAAATTACTACCAAGCACCAACACCATCAATCCATTGGGAACATCTCGCACGACACGGACGAAAACCCAGCAGAAAAACAGATCACATACCTTTTCACTCTGTGCCAAATAAAGCCAAAGTCGCCGCCAGGTAGAAAACTTCTTCTGGTCACTAAAATTGAAATTCATCTCCGGAGAAGTATATCTTGAGGACAGAGGCGACACGTACACTTTGCTATTATCTTTCTCCATCTTGACCTTTGATTTTTCTTCAAGCGTTATATAAAATTGAGTTCTTGAAGCTTTTAGAACTTAAACTCTGTCGAAGTGCAAGAGGAAAATATTACCAATGGAGCACAGATAAAGACCACCTCGTCCAACACATGGCCATAGAGGCCAAGAGCACACTGTGCTTTACCTCAAGCATGTGTTTGAATGGTAAACTTCCCATGGCTATCAGTCAAACGGTTTTTACTTCAAAGACACCTTGAAAATAATCTGCCCAAAGTGTGTGGACAGGTCTGAAGCATCACAAGTCACTGTTTGCATTTCATCAGTTTTTTGTCTTTTAAGCCCACTGCCCATCTAAACAGGTAGGCAGGAGTTTCCTTCCATACCTATGCAGTCATTAGCTAATTTTGTATGATTGAACCAGGGGTGTAATTTTCCCAAAATCTTTGGGGGTGCTCAGCCGGTGGGGGGCGGCACCCCCATAGGGGCGGCGGCGTTGGGGGGCGGCACCCCTTCATTGCACCAAATCTGTTATTCATCGCTTTT
This sequence comes from Lepas anatifera, assembly GCA_034440635.1. Taxonomy (NCBI): domain Eukaryota; kingdom Metazoa; phylum Arthropoda; class Thecostraca; family Lepadidae; genus Lepas; species Lepas anatifera. Next base: position 172,094 of record JAOTON010000479.1, on the reverse strand, counting down.
TTGCGCCGTTTATAGCACAGAGAACATTCTATTTTAATGTTGGGCAGGTATTCTACAGTTTTTGCCAAACGTGTTTGCCTTTTAGGCGACATCCCAAAGCTACATACACGTTTTAAAATTATCCAATCTGAGCTTTAAATTTTTCCACGATCAGGGGCTCAGCCAGAGCTTTGGCATGGGAGAGCACACCACCTTTGAGGACACCCCGGGAGAGAAAGGGTACTTTTAACGTAACCTAAAAACATACTATATCTTAGTTAATATTAACTTTTGGGTACCTTTGGTCCAAGAAAAATGCAAAGTAAGCATTGACGTAGAAAGAAAAACAGAATTAAAACTTGAAAAAAATGTCACCGCAATCTCATGAAAATAGCCAGAACACTACTTTTTGGGATAGATTTAACACGCGCATTGACGGGGGTCTGAGCCACCTTCGCATTGACGGGGGGGGCGGGTACCCGCCCCCTAAGATCTCAAGAACCACGGTAGGTAGCGAAAAACGGTAAACGGCGTTGGGCTGCCCATTCACTTCTCCATCGAAAACATTTGAACCATTTTTTTGTCAGGTCACATTTAAGGTCACGAGAGGTCAAAACATGCCCGTCATAGAGATAACATGTAAAATTCAGTTTTTCGGGCATTACATCTGAACAAGTAAAGATAGAGCAAAACGACTTGAACTATATGAACCCTCTTAGCAAGCCAAATCGAATGATATATAATTTGACCTTTCTAGGTCAAATCAAGGATTTGACCTGACCTGAGGTCAGGTCAGGGTCAAATTATATAAAATGCATATCATTAGAACCGCAAAGCCCAGGCGAGTCTAATGCAGCTAAAATAAATGCTCTATCACCATCCGTTACTGAGTTATTCCGTAAAAACCATTTTTCCCATGTATTTCCAATGGAGAAGTCATGCCGCGTACCTGACCTTAGGTCATCGATATCAAAAATACCGGAACATATGTTAGAGAACTCGGTGGGGCCATTATGTGATATGAGTTTCAATCGGATAAGTTCACCCCTACTCCGACTTATGCTATCTTAAACTTTGAGGTCGGGTCACTTGACCTGTACTGGTGACCTGACCTGAGATGACCTAACCTTAAAATTTTCACAGAAGTTGTAAAAATGATGAAGGAAAAGGTATACCAAGTACGGCGGCGCGTAGCGCCGCCGTTTTTCTATTGTCTCCGAAAAACCCGAGGGGAGGGCGAGTACCCGCCCCCGTCAATGCGCGTGTTAAGGACAAATCAGTCAACTCCTGCAAGTACTTGACACCAGAGAAATCAGCGGAGCCTGCGATATCTGTCACTATGTGCAACATAAGACATATTGGAGTCGAAAATTCATTTGTTATGCCCACCGGTTTTGTCGTGACAAGTGAGCCCTGGTCTCGGCTCCCACAATGGCCGTGGGAGGAGGTGTAGCATAGTAACATTGGACGAATACAATTTTTGTTGCCGGAATAATTTGGGAGATACCTTTTTAACACTTTTAAAAGTTCCATATTTTCAAGGATCGGTCCCAGTTTGAGTAAAGAAAAAGTAAACAGGCTGGTTGTTTGGATGGGGATGATGTAACAGAACAGGGCTAAAAGTTGTGAAAAACTAGTCCTTCATTCATTAAAATTGATGAGTAGAAATCCTGGTTCAGGGGACTATCCTCTGAGCGCAGGGGCACGTGCCTTTTTATCACCCCTCCCCAAAATCCACCGGTATAATAAGCAATTTATTTAACCCGGGGTGCCTCGGCATCACAAGGCTTTTTAACGATGACGGCTCATTCCTCGGTAGCTCCATTTTACAAGGGGAGTTTGCACTGTGTCCTTATTCCCCCATCTATTCAAGATCAGCTCAGGGGCCCGCTAGTGTGGATCAGAGTCTTCCAGAGCAGCTGCCCCTCATTCCCCCTAGTTGTGCCCCTTGGGATTAGACTAGCCCGGTGACCCTCGAGGTGATGGAGTTGGCCTTGTGTTCTTATTCTCTGTCTGTTCAAGACCAGCTCAGGGGCCCCTGGTGTGGATCAGAGTCTCTTAGAGCAGCTCATGCTCGGCCCAGGACTAGACTAGCTCAGTGGCCCTAAAGGGGGGGTCTTTAGACGAGCTCAATGAGCGGCAGATAGGCTCATAGGACCTTGCACCATATTAGCTCAGGGGGCACCCGACTAGCTCAGAGGGCATCATATGGGCTCAGGAGGCACAATGATGACACATGAGGTACCAGATCAACTCAGGAGGCATTAGTTCAACTCAGGGACAATATACCTGCTCAGGGGGCACCAGACCGATCAGCTCGAGGCCCAGATAAGCTCCTAGTCCCCAGACCAGAGCAGGGGTCTAGATCAGCTCAAGGAGTACCATATCAGCTCAGAGAGAGTGCAAGGGACCAGCTCAGTGGTCCCCAATCAGCTCGGGGCACAGATCAACTTGGAGGTACTAGATCAAGTCAAAGAGCCCCATACCAGCTCAGAGGCCTTCATCAGCCTCAGTGGGCACAACTCAGCTCAGGGCCCCAAAGCTGCTGAGGAAATTACTTCATCAACTCAGGAGGCCCAGATCAGCTTGAAAGGCACCAGATTGGACCAGGGGGCATGAAACTAGCTCAGGGGGCGCTAGACGAGCTCAGAGGGCTTGAGATGGGCTCAGGAGGGAGCATGTTGGCTCAGGAGGCACCAGATCGACTCAGGGGGCATTAGTTTAGCTCAGGGGGAAACATATTTGCTCAGGGAGAACCAGATTGATCAGCTCGGGAGCCCAGAACAGCTCCTAGCCCCCAGACCAAAGCAGGGGCATAGATCAGCTCAGAGAACACAAGATCAGCTCAGGGTGCACCAGACCAGCTCAGGGGGCACCAGATCATCTAAGGAAACATCAATAACCAGCTCAGGGGGCACCTGATCAGCTCAAGAGGCACCATATTGGCTCAGGGGACAGTAGGATTAACTCTGCGAGGCAATTAATCAGCTCAGGGGGCTCACATCAGCTCAAGGGGCACTAAAACAGCTAATAGGGCACCAGGCGAGCTCGGAGGCATCAGACTAACTGAGAGCTTTAGCTAGGTTTAAGAGGCACAATTATTTGCTCAAGAGGCACCAGATTGACTCAACGGGCACCAGATCAGCTTAGACGGCACGTGATCAGCTCAAGTGGCCAAGAACAGCTCAGTGGGCACCAGATGAGCTCAAGGGGCACCAGACTAGCTCCGCCGGTACGATTATTGGCGACGATGAGGCATTAGCTGGTCACGGATTACGTAGCCATAATATCCGGGATGTTTGGAATGGCGACAGAATGCCCTAGATGACCAAAAAGGTACTAAATTGTACAACAATAGTTTTAATCGCTAAATGTGATCTAATTGCATCTAGGTTCGACGGCGTAGGGCAATAAATTTCGAGCGGCATAGCCCAAACGGGTTACACCGCCTAGCGATCAAACGCCACTCCGGCACCGATGAAGGGGGGGTGCGTGACCCCCTCGCTGCGCACCTGTCCACGATTAAAGTGTATCAGTTTTGGGGGGTTAAATTTTGCCTTCAGTATGGCAGAGGGGATGGAGATTGAAATGAAAGCAAAGGACTTAAAGGGAATGTGGCACCTTTTTAACGTGATTTTAACTGAGATAGCCAAGTTGTGTAGCATGCCGGAAATCCTGGTACTCTCTGTATCATTTGCCTTGAAACAACTGAGTCCAAAGTTGGGGAAGGGGTAGCGTTGATTAGCCGGGGGTGGCACGCATCAAGGCAAAGGGCATAAGCCGGGGACGGGAATGGTGAGCCGTGGGTAGTAGTTATAAACTACGGGTGGCACGAATCAGGGCGGAAGAGTTAAGCTGGGACAGGGACGGCGGACTGGGGGGGGTAGGGTGTGCAATTGCAAACCCTGAAAAAATGAGGGCGTGAAAAAGTATATTTTTGCACTCCCGGTTTTGGCTTCGTCCGGGGAAGCACCCCTGGACTTGGGCAGCGCCCCGGTCGGCCAAGAAAACATCAGACTTAAACACCGCCTACCTGAAGAGGAAGTGACCTCTGTGCAAAAAAAACAGTTTCAAATATGAATGGTGCCCCCTTTCATCAAAGCCATCCCATGGAGAGCAAATAGACCCAATTTATCAACTCAACGCAGGGAAATGATGTCGGCGCCCCCCGAGTGGGGGCCCCTAGGGAGCCAAAGGTGCCCCCTGGGAATGGAGGCGCCCCTTCCCCTGAGAAGGAAGGTGCACCCTCCCGAAAATCTTGTACAACCGCCCGAAAATGGAATCCACCGTCCCCGAGCTGGAGGAGGCAGTCATGAACCCAGGGCGGCACGAATTAGAGGGGAAGTGATAAGTCAGGGATGGCGTTCATGAACCGAGGCGATAGTGATGAGCTGGAGGCAGCTTGAAACAGGGTGGCAGTGATAAGCTGGGGATAGCTTTGGTGAGCCACTGGCAGCAGATATGAGCGGGGTGCTGTTTGAATCAGAGCGGCAGTAATAAGTCAGGGTTGGCAAGAATCAGGGTGGCAGTGATAGGTGGGAGGAGTCAGTGACGAACCATGGCAGCAAAAAACCAGGGTGGTAATGATGAACCGGGGGCGGCATGATCACAGTGGTAAAACGGAGGTGGCATGAATCAGGGCAGAAATGCTGAGCCGAGGGGCGACACATGTATTGGGGGTGCTCTCATTGTGATTAGGGGTGCTACTGCTCACACACCCCAAAGATATAACAAATTTCACCCCTGGCTGACACTAAAACAGTAAAAGCACGGCAGCAGCAGTCTACCATTTACTCGGCTCGGAGAATTCCTCCAATAGACAAACAGATAAGAATTAGACGATTGTGGGTTGCTGTTTGCTTTCTGAAAGGGTGCTAACTGTGAAAAAACTGTGCGGAAACTGTGCAGACAGCAGGGCCTAAGCTTGAACGGTTTTGGGGGCCATGGATGGACTGGTCTCATCGGCAGTAATAAACCAGGGGCGGAAGTGATCAGCCGGGGGCGGCAGTGAAGATTCTAGGGAGAAAGTGTCTAACCAGAGGCCGCTCATATGGGCTAATAAAAAACAGGGCCAGCATTGATCAGCCATGGGCGGCGTGAATCAAGGCAGCAATGATTAATCTAGGCGGCAGTTATGAACCAGGGGAGACAGTGATCAGCCAGGGAGCGGCAGTGATGAACCAGGGGCTGCAGCGATGAGTCTGGGCGGCGCGCATTTGGGTCAAAATATGCCAGGGACAGCGATGGGCCAGAGACAGCATGAATTAGGGCGGCAGTGATAAACCAGGGGTGGCAGTGATCAGCCGTGAGACGGTCCATCATCATATATGAGGTTTTAGAGCGCGCCGACATCTAGGGTCATACGGCGCCCATAACACTAATAAAATACGCAAATAAGACATTCCCGCAGGAATTTTAACAAATCAGTTCGCAAACAAGTCAGGTTGTGAAATTTGTATCGGAAGATTAAATAAAACACATAAAAGATGAAATGAAATACAAATACGGAAAAATGACACAGACAATTTCACACGGTATACTAAAGTCTGAGACTATAGGTAACATGAAACTCAACGGTATGTAAAACATGAAAGACTACTAGGATGAATATATGACATTAAAACTAATGCTCCTCAGATATAACATGATGTTAGTGATATCCACAGAAGGATGCTCCCCGGGAACGTTCACCGCCCAGATATCCCCAGGATGCTCACTGCCCCGGGAGACGGCAGTGATGAATCAGGGGCGGCACTTATCAGTCAAGGGCGCCAGTTATCAGTCAAGGGCGCCAGTTATCAGCCAGGGGGCAGCAGTTATCAGTCAGGGGCGGCAGTGATCAGCCAGGGGCGGTAGTTATCAACCAAGGGGCGGCAGTTATCAGCCAAGGGCGGCAATTATCAACAAGGGGCGGCAGTTACCAACCAAGGTGCGTCAGTGATCAGCCTGGGGCGCCAGTTAGCAGCCAAGGGGCGGAATTTATCTGTCAAGCGGCGGCAGCTATCAGCCAGGGGCAACAGTTATCAGCCAGGGAGTGACACTTATCAATCCGCCGGGAGCGGCAGTGAGTAGCCAGGGGCGGCAGTTATCAGCCAAGGGCCGGAAGGTTTCAGTGAGGGGGCGGCAATGATCAGCCAGGGGGCGGCAGTAATCAGTCAGGGGCGGCGGTGATCAGCCAGGGGCGGCAGTTATCAGCCATAAGCCGGCAGTTCTCAGTCGGAGGGCAGTAATGATCGGCACAGGGGGCGGAAGTTATCCGCCAGGGGCGGCAATGATCAGTCAGGGGCGGAAGTAATCAGTCAGGGGACGGAAATGATCAGTAAAGGGGCGGCAGTTGTCAGTCAGGGGCGCAGAGATCAGCCAGGAGGCGGTAGTGATCAGTCAGGGGGCGGCAGTTATCAGTCAGTGGGCGGCAGTGGTCTGCCAGGGGGCGGCATTGATCTGCCAGGGGGCGGAAGTTATCCGCCAGGGGCGGCAGTTATCAGTGAAGGGGCGGCAGTTATCAGTCAGGGGCGGCAGTGATCTGCCAGGGGCGGCAGTGGTGAACGAGGGGCGGCAGTGATCAGCTGGGGGCGGCAAAGATGATTCGGTGGGCGACAGTGACTTACCAGGACGGGCAAGCATATGAGCGTTAAAATAAACCGGGGTGTTTAACCAGGAGCGGCAGTAATAAACCAGGAGTGTCAGTGATCAGCCAGCTGATCAGTGATGAACAAAAGGCGGCAGTAACCATCCGGAGGGGGCGGCAGTGATGCGGCGTCATAAATCTGGGGAAATGATAAGTCAGGTGGCATTGATTAACTAGAGGTGGAACCAATCAGAGTGGAAGTAATGAATCCGGGACGGGGAAAACTTGTGAGGGGCGGCACGAATCAGGGTGGCAGTGATGAGATAGGGTGACCCTTTTCAGGGTAGCGGTGATAAGCCAGGGGCGGCACATGTATTGGGGGTGCTCAGCACATGATTGGGGGTGCTCGAATTAGGATTGGGGGTGCTCAGGCACCCCAAAGAGATAGAAAATTACACCCCTGGATTGAACACATCAAAAATAGGTTAGTTTCATTATGTTCATAGTTTTATGTTAGCTATCATAATGTTTCATTCCATTATCACTATTGATCTGCCACCTGTTTAATATTCATTTCAATATGATAAATGATTGTTAGGACTGTGAATATGTTAACCCTTCATTCAATATTTGTTTACTGTGAGATTCAACACACGGAAAATGATACATGACATCTCAGAATCTTACAATAATCAGTGTTCAACATCCCATAAAAGAGTATCCCATCATATAGAGAGTGAGCAGCAGGCCAGTTTCATTTGTTTGACAACCTGGGTTTCCACTGCCATGCAACAGAGAAGAATGGTACCTCACATTGCAAATGCATTGCAGATGCCTTTTTCTGCTGCACTGCAGTCCAGAAGTACAATATTCCTACACTGGGCCACTTTGTGGTGAGCCCCAACCTACTATGCCAGGTATAATAGGATTAGCAGGAAACCAAGCAATGATATTTTAGTCACCACCCACCAAATATTTAAGACCTTTTCAAGAACATAATCACTTATTTGAGAACTGGTGTGTGTTGGTATATACAGCCTTCATCTCATAGGCTGGAGGATCCAGTTGCGCGTAGCTTCCGCCCACGGTCTCCCTTCGCCCGCGCTGATTTATGCGGAAGTTTGCGCGTAAGTGATTTGGAGGAATGTTCGGGAGAGAGCGATCGCGCGGAGCTCGGCGCCGGCGTAAGTTTGCGCGTAACATCGGGGGGCAATCCGAGGCGGCGGTGAATACCGCTGGCGACCGTGGCAGATGGACGCTAAGGCTGAAATTCCCATATAATACGGTGCTTTTCTGGCCGTAGTAAACTCGCGTCATAGGATACAGCCTGCTGACTGCTGAACGGTGTCGGATTTCCTGGCCGACTGTGGGGGGGGAGGGGATGAGGTGAGGTGATGATAAAAGTGTTGGGATCGGATAAAGGGATAAGCTTTAGCCGTAAACGACAATAATACTTATATAGTGACACTAATAAAGGTGGGATTTCCACATAAAGGAGACATACATGTGAAAACGATATAATTTGCCTTAATCCAAATGAGTTTTTATGTTAAGCCTACCTCAAGTCAATTAATCTGGGCAGAACACGGGATTCACGAAACACACTTGCCTTGTTGCACTATGGTGCCTTTGGATTAGTCAGAGTAATGAGGGAGAGATGAGCCGGGCAGGCCCCAGGAAGCATGGCTCGGCGAGTGCAGCGCAATTCAGTTTAGAATTTATTCACGAATCGAGCCCTTATTCGGTACATTTTCTCAAACGTAGCCAAGTCATGTTCACTGGCGGATTCAGGGGGGGGTGGGCGCAACAGGCAATCGCCCCCTGTTATTATCTATCGGCTCCGGCGGGGGTTCACCGCCTGTCTTTAGCCTGTCACGAGTATGGTAAGACTGATTTTTTACAGTAGCCTTCAAGTCAAGCCAAAGATGCTGCAAGTGCTTGGGTGACCTTTTATGGACATGGGGGTCAAAGTTGAAAGCCTCAGCTATATCTTTCCACACCTTTGTCTTTCGCCTTACTTGTTTTACGTCAAGTCGCTTGTCATTATCGATGTCCTAAAAGTCATTCATAAAATCAATAACCTTTTATTTTTCGAAATTCAGAAAAATTTGACCATACGCAGATCCAGAGGGGGAAATGGAGCAGGTGCCCTCCCCCCCCCCCGATCGACCCTTGGCGCCCCCTGAAATGTTGCTTCCCACCGCTCAACCCCTCCAGGTTGCAAAAATCATCGCCCATCGTGAGGATTTTGCGCCCACCCGATATCTTTTGCCGGTAAAAAGTGGCGTCCCCATGGTCCGGATAGCGCCCCCTCGGGAAAGTGCCTCCCCCAGATCGGTAATCCTGGATCCGCCTATGAATTTGACCCCATTTCCTTTTCTTTCTGACATTGAAACAGCACCAGATATTAAAGAAACCTCACGCTCACAGTTCTCAGGGTGAAGTGGGTCATCGCTGGCGTTCCATGCCAGCCTCGACGAGACTGCGCAGGGACGGGAAGTGGTACGAAACGGGAGATACGTACTGGGCCGAACAACAAGGTTTATTGGAGGGCAGTTAGCATTATGGCTGGTGGTCCACTGGCACAGCTGCAGTGATCAGGCCCCGTTCAAGTTGTTTGGCAGCATTACGTCATCATGGCTGGAGAGGCACAACAGTTACTATGCAGGGCATTGGAGAAATTGCACTTTTGCGAAGCTCTAAATAACCTATTTTAGAACTGTATCAACAAAACTTATATGGTTGAACAGAAAGCTAAAAGATTTTTATTTGTGAAACCATCAGACGTTTTGCAAGAACTCCAGTGAAGAATATTATTTTTACAAATTTTCCAGAGCATGTCAAAATAAGGACAGGTTCAGCACTAATAGCTGTTTGCAGTAAGACTAATCTCGATTTTGATTGGCTGTTGATTTCTGACCTTTGATTGGCTGTTGGTGGTACCTGCAGCAGAAGACAATAAACACCGGTGATCTCTTGAGCAAAGATAAACTTATTTCTCTCGGCTATGGACGTCTAGGCAGGTAGGCCAAAGAGGGTACTAGCGTGAATCTTTTGGGGATTGAGAAGGAGTTGATATATACATAGGAGCTTTGTGACAAACATCTGGAGTAAACCTTAGGGTTAATTTGATCGATCGGTAAGACAAATTTCGCTCACTTTTCCTGCTTTGCATTAAAACACGCCCGCGCCTGGCGGACGCCGCCTGGCGCGCCACTTTCGTAGTTGTTTGGCATTTGCCTACCATTAAAGTTGGAAAGATTTAAATTCGATATAGGAGTTTAAAATCTTGTTTGGACTTCCCTGAAATTCAAACTTGTAAGCGGACCAAGTTTGTCGATTGAAAGCAGGTTTAATATCAAGGATAGGCGATTGGAGTTCGGAAGACTGCACATATTGAACCAGGCACATAATAAGGCACATAATACAGAGTTTTCAAACTTGATTTGGTTAGCATCAACTTGGACACTGCTTCCATACAAAATTCGGTCTGAGCTGAGCTCGGCGTTTTCACGCGAGTTTGGGGCATCAGACTAAAATTTTGAATACTTCAGAATAACTCCGCTGACACACAAATTGATTTGTGTAGGTATTCTGAGCTCCCTGTTTGTCTTCTTTGCTGCTCCTTGTCTGGAAGTTGCATATCTATGAAAGGGGGTTGTTTTGGATTAAACTCTGGTTAGGACAGGACGAACAGGCAAACAGATCACAATCCTGTAATTTCACATTTTCTGTCCTGACTGTCGATTTATGTGGATGTGATCACTCAGTGACTAGCTTTGAAGCATTTGGGGTACACTGGTGGAATGTAAGCTTAAGTTCAGACTTCAAGTTGAGTTTTAATATTCAATTAAATCTAATCTGTAGAGAGAACTTACAGTCCTTTGGTTGTCTCCATTGATTTGGCTTTCCCTGGAATCAAAGGTTTTGAACTGCTTTGAAGTTTGGACTTATTCTCCCTGAAATCCATAGTAAGTCCAATTGAAGCAATTCTTCCAACCAATCTAAACATACTAACCTCCACACAGAGATACAGAGGTAGAAGATAAGTGCAGCACAAAGGCTACATTAATGTGAGACTTCAACACTTGGTCCACAGATATGCAGGGCATTGTAGACTGCTAACTGGTTCTATGGTGTGTGGTTAGTGAGAATACTCTGTGGTCTGTGCATATGTTGATATGAATGTAGGACAAAAAGTTTAAAGAGATGACAGGGAACAACTAAATAACAAAAGCAAAACAAAAGCTGCAATCAAACAAAACAAACAAACTACACAGAACAGGTAATTTACAGCTGTGAACACACCTGGCAGTTTGTACATTGCTAGCAATTCCATATATGGTTGTTGATATAGATGTAGGATTAGTTGAAGGATAAGGAAAAGTCAAAGAAACACCCACAAAAAAATAATAAATAAGAACACCCCACAAAGAAAACAAAGCAAGCAAGCAAAGCAAACACTGCCTGATCATGGAATAGATGCTATTCCAAACAATATTCACCCTAGGCTAGTCACAACTGACACTAACACCAGTAGCAAACAAACAAATCACAAACGCACACAAATCACACACTGTGGCAACATTGGGGAGGGGGCTTGATCGGGGACATTTCCCCTCTCTGACATCATATCCTGCTGAAACCCCTAACGAGATGTTGTCTCAGAACACTGAGGGAAGTCCTACTCAAAACACTTTGAGGCATAAACATGGGGCTTGGTCCACGAAATCTTTCACTATTCCAGATGGCCCTTCCATCCTCATTTTGAGACCAGTTGACCCGCAGCACTCCTTCCAGCGGAGAAGTCCGTTCGCCCTTAAAAGGGAACTCGACAGCATAGTAGGAAATCTCCTACAGGCCAGATGTATATCTGGAGGGTCTCTCCTCATCGAGGTACGAGACCGAGACCAGGCCGAAACACTCCTCCAGGTTCAAACCCTGCTCAGCATCCCCATTCAGGCCGAAATTTCTATTAACTACAACATGACCAGTGGCAAGATCTACTCCAGGGATCTCATGTACCTCTCTGAGGAAGAACTCCTCGATGAACTGGAGGAGCAGGGAGTATGTGGGGTGATCAGGATGCCACAAGGGAGGGACCGATCCGCTCCAAACCCCATGGTCAAACTCCTTTTTCGGGGAAGAGCGGCCCCCACACAAATGGCAGGGTACATTCGTGTACAGGTGGATGAATGGCTGAACCCCCCCCAAACGCTGTGGCTGGTGCCAAAGGTACGGCCACGTCTCGAGGCACTGTCGCAGGCGCGACCCAGCGTGCGCCTACTGTGCGGAGAAGCACCCCACAGATAGCTGCCCAAGGGAGGGGAAAGAGAAGTGTGCCGGATGTGGAGGCGCCCACACTGCCGACTCCCGTGAGTGCCAGCTGTGGAAGGAGGCCCGAAAACGCCAAGGGGGAAGGACCACCAGCCCTCCCCACCACGTGACCCGGGTTCTTGGCCACCCCTTCAGGAGAGTAGTCCGGCTCAAGGAACCCGTCTACCCCCCTCGCACGGGAGTCCTCAAGCCACACCCAGGGACACCGGAGCTCGGATCTCACGTCCTGCACAGGCCTCATCGCGTCCGATGGCGATGACTATGCCACTCACCTCCTCCCACCTTCCCTTCGACAGCGGCTTTGAAGGCCGGGAAAAACTCGCCCAGTCCCCCAGTGGCTGGCACTGACTGTCCAGTCGAGTCCCCAGTACTCAGTACTCAAGCAGGGTCCCCTACACCCTGCTCCAGCGTGGTATCTCCCACAGTGGGCTCCGCGGTAGAGTCCGGTGAACACGATCACCGCGACAAATCCCCCGCGTCCGGCTCCCTAGCATCGCTTGCATGCTCCGCCACTCCTGAGTCGCCTTCAAGAGACCACACCTACTTCTCCCCCTCCACCATCAGAAAGGCATCGCCCAAGCAGACCCGCGGGAGGCGCCCGAACCGCCGTTTCAAATGAAGTCCAAACATATTTTGCAATGGAACACTAACTCACTGATATCCAACTGGGCTGAATTCAAGCACTACGTTTTAAAGCATGGTCCTCTTGTTGCAGCCGTACAAGAAACACGTTTTAATGACACTGATCCTTACAAATTCACCGTATCAGGATGCTCCCTTTACACACATAATTTGAATCGTTCGCCGAGACAGGGAGGGACGGCTCTATTTATTTCTAACAAGCTGCTTCACCGTGAAATCAAGGTCAACACCAAATTAGATTACGTCGCTGCACAAGTTCATCTCTTTCAAATTGATATATCTATTGTCTCGCTTTACCTCTCACCATCTGCACCATTTCCAACAACTTCACTCGTACATCTTTTTGATAACTTGGCGCAACCGGTAATGATATTAGGAGACTTCAATGCACATCACCCAGCTTGGGGTTGCACACATTTAGACTCACGGGGAAGGCAAACAGAAGAAATAATGAATAAACACAATCTGGTTTTTCTAAATGATAAAACTCCAACCCATCTCCCAAACAATCGAAGCCACGAACCATCAGCTATCGATCTCTCTCTTGTTTCATCTCAAATAGCCCCTTTCTTCTCCTGGAATATCCAGAGCGACAAACTTTTCAGTGACCATCTGCCCATTCATATAAACCTTGATAAGGAATCTGGGCAAAACGATTACAATTTCTTTCCAAAATGGAATTTTGCACGCGCAAACTGGGAAGATTATCGACGACAAACTGATTACTCACTTTCCAAACTGCCCGATATCGACGAGTTCTTGTTGAACATACTAGAGAAGGCTGAAAACAATATCCCAAAAACAGTTGCACCCAAGGCGCAGACGGCTGCAGGCTGGTGGTCCCCGGCCTGTAATCGGGCTGTTGCTGTGAGGCGACGGGAAGAACGCAAATTTAGACGTGATCTTAGTAGCACCAGTAAAGAAAGGAGTGCGATAGAGGCCACCAAGTCATGTAAAGCAACTATTTTACAAGCCAAAAAGAATACTGGGAGAGTTTTGCCAACTCATTCAATCGTTTCACTCCTGTGGGGAAAATTTGGTCCCAAGTGATATATATATCCGTACGTAAGCCACCTTCTCGGGCATTCCCTCAATTGTACATAAATGACAGATCCTTCACTGAACCAAATGAAGTAGCGTCTCAGTTTGCTTTACATTTTGCCTCGGTTTCCTCTCAGTCCCAATATTCAGAGGAAACCACGACCTTTCTCCGCGAATCCTTGGCCAGGTGTGATTCCACTTCAAACAACACTGAAAATTACAACCTTCCATTCACTATGTACGAACTAGAACTATCCTTAAGTAAATGCCGCAATACTTCTGCTGGGCCTGATAAATTAGCTTACCCCATGTTCCAAAATCTAACACATACAGGGAAAAATCATTTCTTAGAGCTATAAATGAAATGTGGATGTCAGGAAGTTTTCCGGCATCCTGGAGCAGAAGCACTATGATTCCTATATTAAAGCCTGACAAACCTAAACATCTTCCCTCCAGCTATAGGCCAATTTCACTTACAAGCTGTGCATCCAAAATCGTTGAAAGAATGATCAATTCTCGTGTTCGTGTTTTTCTAGAATCCAACGACATCCTCTCGCCATTCCAAAATGGATTCAGGACTCAGAGAAGTACCATCGATAGCCTCCTACAGCTGATCGACTCCTGCCAAAAAGGTTTTGCTAAGAAGGAAATAACGGTTGCCCTATTCTTAGATTTACAATCCGCCTTCGATAAAGTTCATTCTGATGCACTGCTAATCAAGTTACATAAAATAGGTTTCCGCGGACGATTATTCACATTTGTAAGAAACTTCTTGTCCAACCGTACCTTTTCAGTGCGGTGTGGAAATGTGCATTCAAATGTATACTCTCAAGAACAAGGACTCCCACAGGGAAGTGTCCTCTCGCCCACTCTTTTCCTGATAATGATCAATGACATGCTAGAAAAGGTATATGAAGATTCATTTAAGCTACGATATTCTATATACGCAGACGACGTTACTATATGGTATACTGACCGTAATGTCGATACTGGCTTCCACCAGGTTCAAAAAGCATTAAGCCGATGCTTGGTTTGGTGCAACAAGTGGGGGTTGAAGATATCTGCCTCCAAATCAAAAACTATGATTTTCTCGAGGAAAAACTTGGTGCCAAACCCAACAAAGCTGCTCTCATTAACAGGTGAAAATATACCTGTCGTCCCGTCGCATAAATACCTCGGCATGCTTCTTGATAGTAAGCTATCATTTGGTCTTCATGTTGATGACATTAGGAACCGCTGCCTTCGTAGGCTAAATATCCTACGGTGCATCGCTGGCCAAAACTGGGGCGCTGATAGGAAAACTCTTTTACAACTATATACCTCACTTATTCGACCCATCCTAGAATATAATGGATTTCTCTTTGATAACATAAATGAAACCAGGAAGAACTCGCTTGAAACTATTCAAAATGAAGCAGTACGCATAATCACGGGGGCATTTCGCACCTCACCTGTCTGCAGCTTACTAGCCGAAGTAAATCTGCCCTCGCTGGCTCATCGTAGGCTCCTTCAGCTCACAAGGTACTCTATTCGCGTAAACGCTGTCCATAATCATCCTTCTCTTCAAATCCTCTCTAACGTCCCTCGGATACCCGACAATGAATACAATCGAAACAAATATACCATTGCAAAACACTTATGGGATATCAAAGATATTGCCCTTGAATTCCCACGTATCCCAGTAAGCTACACACCCAAGCTCTCCCCCTTTTGGACTATGAAGAGCATTTGCGTCAATTATCTTATCAATGAATCCAGGGTTTCTTCTCGACTTTCGAAATAAGAGATAAGTTGGCGGAATTCCGCGAGCTGCATGAAAATTATTTCTTATACACCGACGGTTCCCGCACCGAAAAAGGGACGGGAATAGGAATTTACGGAAACGGGGTAACCAGGAGTCTACGGCTCTCCGACTATAATACAATTTACACTGCAGAGCTGATAGCGATCCGAGAAGCGTTTCAATATATTTTGGAATCCAATAAAACTAAAGCGATAATATGTACAGACTCGCGATCATCAGCAAACATTCTTGAAACATTGCATAATTCCTCGCACCCGGTTGTCAACGAAATACGTCACTTAAATAATCGTATTCCATCAAAAGTAATAATTAAAATTTTATGGATACCCGGACATGCGGGTATTGCTGGAAACGAAAAAGCCGACTTCTACGCGAAGCAAAGTATCAATCTACCTGCAAATAATAACTACCCTTGTCCCACCTCAGACATAATTAGCTACGCTAACCTGTGTTTTAGAACGTATCGGCAAAAACATTGGGAACGACAAAACAAGCATCTGAATCGTATCAAACCACAGCTCCGATCTTGGAATTCTTGCCACCAGAATCACCGGAAAAAGAAAGAATTTTAGCGAGACTCCGAATTGGTCACACTTCATTAACACATTAGTATATTTTTGACCGCATGTATGGAATAACAAACCCCCCCCCAGATGCCACGTTTGTGAAGATCCCTTTACGATAGAGCATTTCCTCTTAAAATGCCCAATCCACAACCTACACCGTCGTCCCATTATGGATTACTTCTTCCAGAAAAACATCCATCCCTCATTGCCCATTCTCCTTGGCGATGAACATCCCGAATTACTTAACCTCCTTTTCACCTTTCTTTACAGAACACGGCTAGAATTATTTATATAAGTTGAAAGGGTTTTCCACACAATTTGGCGAAACGTGTGGTTTTTACCTAGGATAGGTTTGTCCTGGTTTTTTACCTTCGGGTTTTCCAGGAAATAACGTTTAGCTGATCATTATCAAGACACATATACACAACCCACCCAAAATCCATCACCACACATCCACTTCTCCAGTCGCGCCAGCACTACCCGAGCGAGCGGCCCCGGAACTGCGCCGGGTGTTTATACGCCCTGTGCAGGGCTCGGGGCCCCCCGGGGGTGCGAGGCCGGCTAAATACACAACACCCAAATGCGCACCACCTATTAGGTTATATATTCCTCGTCGCGATTTCGGCCCAAAATTCGGTGTGCATTTGGGCTCAGAGGACCTTGGCCAACATCCCTTTAGAACTGGGTCCCATTGGCCCTCCAACACTGGCCGGGTACCTCTAAAGTTTTCCTCTCCAGCGGATGGAGATTCCTCTGCTGATGACTAAAAAAAATCTCTCGGCTATTAAGTAGGCCTGAGTTGATCAAATAAATGCATGCCTTTTCAACAAATTCTTTGAAGTGTTATGATTTTTTCTTTAGATTTACGTAAAATACGCTGCTCGCCGTTGATATCAAGGTTACTGTCAAATGGATTTCGATTTATACTAGATTGCTGCCAAGTACGCCCAAACTTGGTATGTACCAGCTGATCCTTCCAAAAACTTAGTATAATCTCCTAGAACTTAGTAGGAAAGGGCGGTGACACCATCATGGGAGGACTATATTTAGTAGGAAACTTGGTTGTACCCGTAGTTAAGGTACCCTGGCAGTGATCTATGTTTCTCTCGGTCTGTTTCTCTTCTGAGGATTTCCCAGTGAAATGCTGGGAGTTTGTGGGCCTGAACTATTATTATAAATACATCTTTTGTTGAACGCAAGTCATATAACTTGGATTCGTTGACGTTTCCAATACCTTTTTAATACTTAAAAAGGATCATACAGACTTCTGTGCTATCTTCCGCTCTGTTGAGAAGACGCGGAAAGTTAGCGTTTGCTTTAATCTGAAAACTGATCGCCTACTTTCTCTTATTCTCTTATTGGCACTCTTCAAATCAAAATAACCGCCATAAAGAAAGAATGTTGGCCCGTCTTCGCATAGGACACACAGGACTGACACACCACTTCATATTTGATCGAATTTATGGAAAAACAGAGCCACCCAGGTGTTATATTTGCGGTGTCCAGTATACAATTGAACATTTCCTCCTCACATGCCCAATTCACAACGAAAACCGAATGGATATTGTAAACTATTTGCATAATAATAACCTCCCTCTCTTTTTAAATGTTGTTTTGGGCAACGATCACCCGGAGCTCCTGGACCACGTATTTCAATTCCTACAGAAAACACGATTAGTTATTTATATAAACTAAGGGGTTTCCTCACAGTTTAGCAAAAGCGTGAGGTTTTACCCTGGGCTAGGATTGCGCCTGGTTTTTTACCTTCGGGTTTTCCAGGTAATTAGTATTACTCTGACGATTCCAAACTAACACACTCAAACCCATCACTCACCTCATCACAACTCAACACTACCCCAGTTGTGCAAGCGCTACCCGAGTGTGTGGCCCCAGAACCGTTGGGGGCCTGTAGCAACCGCTGCAGGTCTTAGGGCCCTCCGGGGGACGCAAGGCCGACGTTATAAGCCACACCCAAATGCACACCATCAGTTAGACTATACTCCGCGTCGCGATTTTGGCCCAAAATTCGGTGTGCATTTGGCTTCAAAGGACCCAGTCGTCACCCCGTTTAGGCCCGGGCCTCATTGACCCTCTAAATCACTGGGTGCCTGTAAAGTTCTCTCTCCGGCAGATGGAATTTCCTCTGCCGAAGTAAAAAAGCATTAAAAAAATATTATTCTCTACTCTGTGCCTATGACATTCTGTTCTGTTGCTTCTTATTGCTTTGCCCTGTTTCATGTCTTCTTTTGTGTCTGTTGCCTGTCTATTTGAACAATGAAATAAAAAAGTTGATGATGATGATGATGTAAGACTGCGAGTTACAACAGTACTTCCGTGACAACTTAGCTGCGCGCCGATGGATCCCTCCAACAGCCACTCTATGCTAACTTATGCCCCCCGTGCAGCTGCGCGCAGTCTACTGTGCATCTGGATCCCCAGCCATAGTCACCTCTGGCCTTGCTTAGTCAGCCCCATTGTTCAGTCCATACATGTATTTCACAGCGACAAAGGTAAAAGGATCACACATAATCCGAACAGGTGATAGGTAAATCCTAGCAAGGTATGAGATGAGTAGACGCGGCAACTCCACAGCTGTATGTTTCAAGATGGATGGTTCAGAAGAGCATCTGCGCGTGGAGACCCTCGTAAAAAAGAAAAAAAAAGAAAAAGAAAAATACGGGATCAGGGGTGAAAAATAAAGAAAAAATAATAAAATAAATTCATGGATTAGTGATTGACACCACACAACAGCACAGTCTAGCCCGGACAACAACGAGCGGCTGCACCGCTCCAGCAGCGCCAACAAGCGTGCATGCACCAGCGCCGCCTAGCGGCCATGCACCAGCGCCGCCCCGCGGCCATGCACCAGCTCGGCCCAGCGGCCACCGTAGCGCCACCTCGCTACCCAGCACCAGCGCAGCAACCATAGCCGCCAGTCGATCAGGCTGCGCTCGGCCAGCGCAGCCCGTAGCACCAGTCGGCGCAGCACCACCGCGCGCAGCACCAGATCTCTGCGCGCAGCACCGGAGCAGCAGAGATCGCAGCAGCAGTGCCAGGAACGCGCCCGCCCGCGGGAGACTCAAAGCAGCTGTCGGAAGCATTTTAATTAGATGAGGCAGGATAGGTTGAGGCTAGTAGAAAATTGCCCGCAGGCGAGCATGTCGTGAGAGAGAGAGAGAGAGAGAGAGAGAGGGGAGGGTGGAGCTGGGGTGAGTTGATGGTTGCGCGATCGGGGGGATGACTTAGGATTGACAGGAGGGTGCCAAAGGCGTGCCTGTTAGTCTCCCAGGGCTGTCCAGTTAACTTATTCCGCGATTACTCAAATGAAAGGTCAGCTTTTTGCTACAGTGTGCCTTGTTTACAATAATATGAGAGCCACCTTAGCTCACGAGTATGAACAGGAGTGATTGGCGAAGTAGGACTTTACACTTTTTAATGCAGTTCCTACAGTTTACCTAAGCGATGCTGGAAATGGAGTTTTAGTTTATGTACTAGTATTTGTCTAAGTAAAGTTTTTTTGCTACCTTTTTGAAGAATGTTTTAGATTTTGGTACGTCTTGTAAGTTTTTAATTTTGGGGGCGATCACAAAGTTCCATGTTCTAGGAGCAGCTACAAACATGGAAAATTTACGGTACATTGTTGAGGCGAAAGGAACTTCGAAGTGTTGAATTTGCCTCGTGTTTCATTGCGTTCTGTTGTTGACAAAGAGTGTGAGAGAGTCAGATACAGCTGGTGGGAGGCGGCCACAAAAGAAGTCATGCATGAGATTTAGGTGGGTGAGCTCTACCAAATTTTTTAGCTTCAAGATTCCATATTTTTTGAAAATTATATTTGTATGTGCAAGTCTATCCGCTCCGTCAATGATTCTAACTATCCTTTTTTGTAGTGTTATGAGCTTGTGTAATTTGTAGTCAAAGGTACTACCCCAGAGCTGATTACAATATGTCAGGTACGGCAATACAAGAGCATTATATAATAGGAGAAGGTGAGTGGAATTTAGCATATGACTACACCTTTTTATGATACCAATATTTCTGGAGACTGAATTTTCGACAGCTTTAATTTGGGTCGTCCACCTTAGGTCCTCGTCAATTTGGACACCGAGGTAATTGGTTGAAAATTTTCTTGTGAGCGGTACATTTTCTATTTTAATTTGGAGTGGGCTTTCTAGGTTATGGGAAAATAACTAAAAAGTTGATTTTTGCGTTCAGCGTCAGTCTATTGCAGATCAACCACTGGCATATTTCTACCATACTCGAGTCAATATCATTTTGGAGGGTGTGTAGAGAGTCTGAGACAAAGAAGAGAGCTGTGTCATCCGCCAAGAGGTAGAAAGTGGGAGTTGGAGAGCTTCTATGTAGGTCATTGATATATATAAGGAAAAGAAGGGGCCCCAGGACAGAGCCTTGGGGCACACCAAGTGATGTTGATCTAGGAATACCTGATCTGATAGAGTTGAATTTCACTATTTGTTTTCTGTTTGAAAGGTAGGATTCAAAAAATTTCAGGCTGACATCATTTATTCCATATCTTGATAATTTTGCAAGGAGAATTTTGTGGTTTACAGTATCAAAAGCTTTGCAGAAATCCAAATATACAGTAGCACATACCTTTTTTTAGATTAGGGCTGAGGTTAGTCTATCATACAAAAGAGCTATGGGCCTATATGTGCTATGATTTTTGCGGAATCCGAATTGGTTTTGAAATATAATGTTGTTGTCGGCTAGAAATTGAGTAATTTGAGAGTGGACAATTTCAGGTCCACAGGGTAGAGGTAGGGGGTATAACCAGCTCAGCAGAAGAAGAGGAAACATTCCTAGTAAGAGACACATTCTGCACCACTACAGTAATTAAGTCAGATGCCTCCACAGGGTATTATGGTAGTAGGCAGATCACATCTTGCGGTTCAATAGGATCACATCAGAAGGTCCACAGTTGATATGTTCTACCGCTCAAAATGTGTAACTTAAAAGTCCAACATTCAAAAGGTCCAAAGAGGCATGCTCAGATCCATGAGAGTGGGGTGCATGATGCCGCAGAGGCGTGCTAAGACACCTGCTAATAGGAGGCAATGAGGGTTAGGTTAGGTTAGGTTAGGTTAGGCAGGTCAGGTCAGGTCAGGTTTAGGTTAGGTAAGGTCAGGTCAGTTCATTTGTGTATGCCTTTGGTCCCTATTTCCTAGTCTGGGGATATCACCCCTCTGTCCAGAATCTGAGTATGCCTCTGGTCTGGGTACCACTTTACACTAGTCAAACTTTCCCCTCCCTCTGTCTGTTTCATCTCTAGGGATTTTCTTGCAGAATATGGGGATATTTCTAAAACATTTCGAGTGGTACCCAGACTAGAGGTGCACTCAGATTCTGGAAAGGGGGTTGATATCCCCAGACTAGGAAAGAGGGACTAAGGGCATACACACCTGACCTGACCTGACCTGACCTGACCTGATCTGATCTGATCTGACCTGACCTGACCTGACCTGACCTGACCTGACCTGACCTGACCTGACCTGACCTGACCTGACCTGACCTGACCTAACCTAACCTAACCTAACCTAACCTAACCTAACCTAACCTAACCTAACCTAACCTAACCTAACCTAACCTAACCTAACCTAACCTAACCTAACCCTCATTGCCTCCTATTATCAGGTGTCTTAGCACTCCTCTGCGGCATCATGCACCCCACTCTCATGCATCTGAGCATGCCTCTTTGGACCTTTTGAATGTTGGAATTTTTTAAGTTAGACATTTTGAGCAGTAGAACATATGCACTGTGGACCTTCTGATGTGATCCTTTTGAACCGCGAGATGTGATCTGCCTACTACCATAATACCCCTCCACAGACCTCAGGCTAGCTACCTCAGGAGCTGCTTCAGAGGTACTTTCTAAGGAGTAGCCACTAGACCACCACACCACTACTTGCTTTACTTACACTCTCGGAAAGTGATGTCACAGCCACTGAATTGTGCAGTTCTGTGAAAGATGTGTCAGCATCTCAAATATAGCAGCTTCCTATATAAAAAATCATATATTGGTTTTATAGGATGATGATGTTATAATATACTTAAATGGATTCACAAGTGTAGCTTCCTAAAAAGGCAAAATAAATCAAGGCAATGGGTGGCTTGATTTCCATGGGTATAATACAATCCAGATGGGACCACCAATCATAATAACAATGGAACAATTGACACCTTTAAGCATTATTTCACTGGCACTTAAGCACAGATAGATAGTGCAATAGTGCTAGGGAAATAGCAAAGGCTCTTAATGGAGTGGATTGACAGCCCAATACGGACAGCAATTCGGTCATGGAACCTAGGTCATAGGCACTATACAAACACTACTGCCGGTGATAACCTCGGTAATATAGCATGTCAATATGTGACAGCACCGGCCCACACTCACACCTAAGAACAGGGCAGCCCTAAGAACACCACGATGCCGCGACTCGTGTTTATTTTTAAAAAGCAATAGAGACATAGAGACATTGATTTTTACTTTTTACCGGTTCTTCGAGAGAAAGACCCTAAGGTAAAGGTGTATCTTGAGAAATGCTTGCTTGCACCTCCTCATCACCAAAGAGGATATCTCATTCTCATCTATCTTTTATATATATCTCATCTATTATTCTATATATCTCATCTATTATTTATATATATCTTTTAGGGCCTTGATTCTCATCACCTCCTCATCTCCTCATCACGCATCACGAACACCAACAGAAATCAACAACTTTGCTCGCGCGCCACATAAGTCTTAAATTAAAAATAGATCATTAACTCTTCATAAATGGACCGTACTGTAAGATCTCTAAAAAAACCTTTGTAATGCAATGCTCTGGACAGAATAGCTGGCACTGGCGGCGGAACTGGGGGACCGGGCCACGGTGCCCCCTTGAATTTTCAGCGGTGGAGGCGGCAGTCGGCAGGATAAACAAGCGCATTGGCATGGGCTGCTGGTAACCGGGCTCCCTTCGGATTATTTGAAGCGGGCCTGAAAATGGGGAGCGCGCGGCATTGTCGTACTTCGGATACCTTCTCTCTGATCGTGTTCGCATGCGGCGAACAATATTTTGGGTCCAGGTCTGGTCAGATCACTAGAGCAGGTCAAGTCACCTTATATCCCAAAAATATAAGTATGAACAGGGTTAACACGCGCCCCTCTGGGGGGGGGTGAAATTCGCCCACCCTCCCGAGTCCCGGTTTTCCCCTGATAACGCAAAAATGAACAGACGCAGAACAACGAAACTTACAGTAACTTGTCCCTGGTCAATTTTGCGCATCTTGCCAATTTTTTGGTCAGGTCATACCAGGTCAAGGAGCTATTCAAGGTCTGGCGACCAGACCTCAAAACCTAAAATCACGAGTTTGAAGCGGTGCCTGAGGAGCATCAGCCAACCAATCAGTTTGGAACTCTCACAAAATGATGAGACCATAAGGGCTTCTATCTGTTGTCCAATATGCAAACAGGGCTGTTAACTCAAGAAGCATTGGCAGCTCGCAAAATCTCAGCTCCAACTGGGCATATCGTCGCCTCAAGAACTGCTTCCGTGACCGCCCTCAACCAGCGGCATGCTGGGGGCAGCTACTGGCGATGCTGGAGACACCTGGTGCCTCCGCCCGACCCTCCAGACTCTCTGCTGCCACGTGCCGGCCTACAGTACGCACCGTCGCCGCTGCCGCAATATAGGCGAGTCCACCAGCACTATTCAAAGTGCAGACAGGACTAGAAGTCTCAGGGAGTGGTTGTGGCGGTTTTCGTGTTTCCAACTAGCTGGACATGTCACTTCAGGAACTGTCCTCACTCAGCAGTATGCTGGGTGCAGACATCAGCGACGAACGGTGCCTCCGGCGACGACTAGAGGCACTTGAATGCCCCCCTGCCTGGCTCGCTACGGTCTCTCGGGCAGCCCAACTGCACGCACGTGCTGAGCTACTGGAACGTGCCGGCGCTGCGGCCTCAGCGGGTTCCGCTCGAGCGACCGGTGCGCTCTGCCCCCATTGCTGTCCTCACTCAGCAGTGTGCTGGGTGCAGATATCGGCGACGAGCGGAGCCTTCGGCGACGACTGGAGGCACCTGACTGCCCCCCGCCTGGCTCTCCGCGGACTCTCGGCCAGCCCACCTTTCTGCTTACTTGTTTTGTTCTTTGCGTTTTTTGGTTCGTTTCCGTTAGTACCTTAATTTGGTCTCACCGAGCGCATCTTTTTGTTTGCCTGCTTAGATGTGACTTTGCTTTGCTTGTGTTTTTAGCCTGTTTTTGCTTGTTTTTCGTTCTGGTTTGTTTCCTTTTTGTTCGCACAGATCACATGCTTTTTGTTCGCACTGATCACATGCTTTGATTTAATGTCTCATAGGTCCCTGCTCTGATTGGGTGCTTGTACTTACTTACTGTTTTTCTTACTTTTACTAATGTTTTTTAAGATTTAATCTGTTCAACATATGTGGGCCCTATACTTATAACTACTTATTACTTAACTTTGCTTATTTTGTTGCGTCCCCTGTTTTTGTTCGCTTGTTGTTTTGCTGCTTTGTTTTATTTTACTTCTTCTTCTTCAAGTATGTTTTTGGCGTTATTTTTCTGTCCAGTTCGTTCCTTAATGCTCTTCTCGTTTTGTTATGACATGTCAGTCTCTGTTTTGTGACACTTTTTCTGTTCGTTCCCGCTCCATGACTACTGCTTCATGCCAGGAACTTATGTCTTGTTCATTCTATGTTAAACATTCGCTCTAATCTGATTCTGTTCGCTTACTTCCTTTTGTTTTATACTGCGTGCCTGTACAGTTCTATTCTGTTGTTCCTTATTGCTTTGCTTTGCCTTGTTCATGTCTTCTTTTGCTGGTCTCTTTATTTACTTCTATCCCCTGTCTGTATATAAGAAATGAAATAAAAAAGTTGATGATGATGATGAATCTGCTATCTCTGAATTTTTGTATTGTTGACCTAAGATGGGGTCAATTTTTTGGTCACCCCATTTACCTAGTCTATGGAGAAAAATAGAGGGGCTCATTTTCGGTAAATACGGGATAGATAAGCTGAAAATGCCCGAACGGTGTATTCTTACTACGATCTTGACCACAAAGTTGAGTTTTTGACCATCTGAACTCTCAACGGTCATGTCAGGTCACAGAACCATACAGTGATTGTTTGCCAATAACGTCTCACTGAATCGAAATAAAGCTCCCACTTTGCTTGCATCGTGCTTAAATTGTCACAGGGAGTCGACTGATATGAAACATGACCATACCAGGTCAGCCTGTGACCTTGACATAGCTCGATGCCAGTTCATTTTCACAATTTGACCTAGCAAGGTCATATTATACATCATTCGAATCGCCACAATGAGAGGAAAATCCAATGATGCATCAATATTTGCTCTGGCTCCGCTGAGTGAAAATCTAGAGGGCGAAACGTACACTGCCCGGTTGTAAGCCTATGGGACCTTATTTGACCTATGCTGACCTCAATATTGACCAGACATAAAAATACTCCGTATAATTTCTCTTCGTCTCGTCAAGAGCTTTCAAACGCCGTCCGTAATTTTTCTTTAGCTTTCCTGGGAAATGAGATAAGGAGGGGGCGGTATTCGCCCCCCTCAGCGGGGCGTGCCATGCCGGGGACCCCAGCGGGGCGCGTGTTAATCTATCGGTACCATAAAGAAGGCCCACCTGGTATTAAAAATATTGTTAGTTACTTTTACGTCGATAACCTAAGACAAGCTTCTATCCATAACCTCTACAATGGAAATACATGAATAACTTCTGCGGGAATAGAGATACAGCGTTTAAAGACATCATTTGGTCTGTATTATCCCTCCGATTTTTTCGATATGCATTTTCAGCTTATTTCATTTTTGAACTGTACCTAGGTTCGGTGACCCAGCAAGGTCATATTATACATCATTTTGACGGGCTTGCTGGGAGGATTCAAAGTATGTAGTTTTAAAGGGAATGTGGCACCTTCACAACGTGATTTTAACTGAGATAGCCATGTTGTAAGGCAGGTCGGAAAACCCGGTACTCCACATTTCATTTGTCTTGGAACTCGATATTTCCGTAGAAAAAGCTAAAACCTACCTGACACCAGCCCCCTCAGCCCCCCTGTCGCCGGCGGCCATTGTTGTGAGCTACTGGTGTGACGATATATGCTGACGTCACGATGAGCATCAGCCAATCGAAGCCCTTGAAGCGTTTCAAGTATGATAGTGGTTGCCAGATCGTGACATCAGTCACAGGCTGATATTTATTTTTTCTGGAAGAGTATTTTTAAAAACAAAATATTGAGCTTATTGTACATTTTTCAGAGAAATCGTGAGTGGTTTCATTATTTTTGACTAAAAGTACGCCTAATAACACTAAATTCCAGGATTCGACTAAGGTGCCACATTCCCTATAATTGCTCTTCTAAGTCAGATGCTATCATTGAAAAACTTCCATTTCCATTACCTACATTACATCGTACTTCTATTGTGGAATGTCTTGGCCTCCAGCGACCATGGATTTGATTTGAAGAAGAAAAAACTGTAGAACGCTTCCTCTTTAAAGCTTCGGTCAGGTTACACGACACCATTTATCGCTTTTCGCTAACTAGTAACTAGCGCGATGCTTTAGATATTTGGGCGCGGGCGGGCGCCCGCCCCTTCCGTCAATGCGAAGGTAGCTCAGACTCCGTGGCGGATCCAGAATTTTAACTATTGCGCTCATCTGAAGCATGCAAGGCACCAACATTACGCAGTGGATAAACTGGGGAGATATTAGCAAAGCAGGGATAATATCAACTACTCATAATGATATCAACCACGGATTCCATTAGAGCTGTACTCACTTCTCTGCCGCCGCGAATGGTGAGCTCGGTCCTTGTCGTGCCTTTCCCACGCGTATCAAGGCACGTGCTCATAAAAAGTCGGTTAGTAGAGTGATGAGTGATGTGTATTTTTCATAAAGCCGGTTTTCTATAAATAGACCCACGTTTTCTAGTTCAAAACCTGGCAAATGGTCGGATTCACCGTTCAGTTCTGTCAGTGAGTTTCACTCACGCGTCACCAACGACAGGAGAGGAAATGAAAATGATAAACAACAACGCTTTTTCAAAACGCAAGTTTCTTCATCAGCAGGTAGATGTTGTTGTCCTGTTCAAAGCCATGCAGATTGTTGGCGTCACCCTGTAGTCTCATCAACAATCCGCCGAATGACACGTAGGCCGACAGACGTCCTGTTCCGTCCCCCGCTATATCGTCTCCTTCTATCCTGTAGATCTTTCCAAACATGACATATTCGAAACTGTCTGCTCGCGATGGCGCATTGTCTGAGGCGTTGTACTCACTGTCCATCGGGTATCCATCCTCTTTCAGAGTTTTGGCCAGCACAAGACGGAATTTGTCGCCCAGGTCCATGGGGTATGCCCACACATTGACGTCCAGTATCAGATCCATTTTGAATGATTCTGATTCACAGTGAAGGCGGCTGACTCTCTCGAACTTCTTGCCCTCTGGATCGATATCTTTGACATCAAAGATGTCTTCAAACAGAACACCAGCCATCGCGACGTATCAATGATAGGTATGCTTAAGCGTGCCACGCACTGAATGAGCTTGTTCGTTTGCTTGCAGTCGTAGAATGGCAGATGAAGACAGCGGCGGTTTCTAAGGACCAAACTTGCTCGGATAGAGATGATTCACGAGCAAATATCATACGGTACTTCCCTGAAATCCATCTCCTTCAAAGGGCTTCTTCACGATCGTTCACGATTGAGCGCAGGAGGTCCGAGTTGGCTGCCGAAAGAACACAGTTTTAGTACACTGGCGGATCCAGAGGGAGGCGGCTACAGGCATTGGCCCCTTCCCCAACACCCGATTTGAACCAATTTTTTCTGAAATCATATTTTCCCTTTGGGACCTGTTGGGGTTCTCCAAGGGTTCTCCGACCAGCTCGGAAAAATTGATGGGGGCCTCGAGACCTCCCCAGTGCGCGTAGTATCTTGCCGGCATAAAATGGGCTTAAAGGGAATGTGGCAAATTGGTCGAATCCTGGAATTTAGTGTAATTAGGCGTACTTTTAGCCGAAAATAATGCAAACACTCTGAAAAATGTACAATAAGGTCAATATTTTGTTTTTTCTAAATAGTCCCCTAGGAAAAGAAATAGATATCTGTCTGTGGATGATGTCACGATCTGGCAACCACTACCATACTCGAAAAGCTTCAAGGGCTTCGATTGGCTGATGCTCATCGTGACTGTAATAGACGCGGCAGTCCGGTTCCAACTGGTGTATTTGCTCGCTCCTCGGCGAACGTAGCATACAGTGTCGCGCCCTCAGGCGGTGGTCACGTCACCAGTGCAAGGGTGGCACCAGGCACACCAAATACGGAAACCCCCAATACCACATTCCTCCACCTCGAATAACAACAGAAAAATACACCGCTACATTTGCGCGTCATGATGGAACAAATATCTCCACGAAATATCCTTCAGTAAATCCGTTCAGGTGTACTGCCAACGGTCAGGCTGTTTCAGACCAGACCTATCCCGGAAACAATAGCGGGACGTCTCGGCTGCCGGACTCGGGCCCTGGTTGGCAGTGTTGTTTTGGCTGCGGCTCGGCTGATCGGGGCCGGGGTTGCACTGCTGGCCACTGACGGGCGGTACGTCGGGTGACCGGTCCGGCAGCCCAGCCGTCACGGGAGGCGGCGACTCAGCCGTCCCGGGCTCCGCAGCAGAGTGTGTCACTCTGGGAGAAGACATGACATTGTTAGGCACTGGCACAGGTGAGCGATCAGAAGAAAAACGCTTGCGGATCTGATCTGCGTGCCGCACTATAATTCTACCATCGCTTAATTTAACAGTCATTTTTACGCCATTACGACACAACACATGTCCCGGAATCCAGCGACTCTTATCCATACCTCGCAATCCATCTACCGATGAAACATACACTCTATCGCCCACACTGACATTCCGCTCTAGTGCACCACGATCTTTGTAAACCCTTTGAGCCTCCTGACCATATCGTACGCGGTCAGTTAAGCTGGGCAACAAAGTGTCCAGATGCGTACGGGGCTGCCTACCCAGAAAAAGTTCTGCAGGTGTACAATGTGTGGTGCTGTTTGGTGTCGTTCTATACCTGAAAAGAAATCGTGACACCTTGGTCTGAACAGATCCAACCTTCTGTTTGGCGAGGCCCCTTTTGAAAATTCCCACTGCCTTCTCGGCCGCACCGTTCGATTTCGGAGACAAACACGGAGTTGTCAGATGACGGATACTGTTTACCTTACAAAAAGTTTCAAACTGTTTTGAAACAAAGGCCTGCGCATTATCAGAGACCAGAATCGGTGGCACACCCCAACACGCAAATGACATTCGGAGCTTTTCGATGGTAGTTTCCGTATCCGACGAGTGCGTGGGATAGATGTCCATCCATTTTGAATGAGCATCTGTGAGCACCAAAAATGATGAGCCATTCGCAGCAACTGATGAGCCACTGTTTAGTACGAAAAGGACACGAGTCCTGCCGATGAGGCCGGAGACAGCGGTTGCAGGATGCAGGAACCCAGGCACGGTCGCTGCCACTGCGACCCGCCCCACCGCTGCCACCGCCGCTGCGACGAGCTGGTCCACCCCCGACCGCTGACCCGCCACCATCTTCAACAGCACCGGAACGCCACCGCCTCTGCTGGTGGCCACGAGTTTCCAACACCTGATGAACATCATCACCACCGGTACGGTCTTCACGAGCGCTACCGCTGAGCTCAGCCGCATTAGCCGCGGCAGATTCTTGGGCCAAAGCCAAATACATGGCGGACTGGAGAGTTAAGCCGGACTCACTCAACAACCGCGACTGCAACTGCTCATGTCTGATGCCACACACAAGTCTATCCCGCAGCATTTCATCCAGCATGCTGGAGGGGAACTTGCACGGCTTTGCAAGCTTCCGGAGTCGTGCTAGGAAGACACTGACGTGTTCTGTTTCACTCCGCACACAAGTATGGAACCTGAACCGCGCCACTATGGTAGAACCCTCCGGTTCAAAGTGATCGGTCAACACCGCAACCAATTGTTCATAACTTCTCTGCTCTATGGCGGCTGGTGCAATGAGATCCTCCAGCAACCCAAAAGTCTTCGCACCGATGGCGCACACAAAAACTGCACGTTTCTTGCTCTCCTGCTCCTCAGTTATGTCATTGGACACAAAATACTGGTTAAGTCGCCTTGCGTAAGCACTAAACGACTCCACGCCGCACTCAAACTCAGGCACTTTCCGGGTCATTGCCACAGTCCGATGCCCCTGAGCGCCACTGTAATAGACGCGGCAGTCCGGTTCCAACTGGTGTATTTGCTCGCTCCTCGGCGAACGTAGCATACAGTGTCGCGCCCTCAGGCGGTGGTCACGTCACCAGTGCAAGGGCGGCACCAGGCACACCAAATACGGAAACCCCCAATACCACAGTGACATCAGCATATGTCGTCACACCACCAGCCATGACAACTGTGGCTTGCTGCTAGGGGTACATGAGGGGTATATTGCAGGTAGGTTTTAGCTTTTTTCTACGGAAATCTCGAGTTCCAAGACAAATGATATATTGAGTACCGCGTTTTCAGACTTGCTTTACAACTTGGCTATCTCAGTTAAAATCACGTTATGAAGGTGCCACTTTCCCTTAAGTGTTAGCTGCCATGACAAATCATCTTACTCTTATATTAATTTTCCGTATCACATGCTGCAACTCACAAATAAATATTTTGTCCTAAATGCGCCGCCTCTCGATGCTATACTGACTTCGCCTTTGAATGACAGGTATCCCCACTAGCGCAGCAAATTCTAACCATTCATTTCTTTACAAAGAGAGCCTCTCGAAATTATTCTCGACATCAGAGAATAAAAATGCGGCGCCTGATTTTGTTTGAGCATAAAAATGTTTGACAGCTAGCAGCAGCGGTTGCTCTGCAGGACTGCCCCTTGTTCCAATGGCAGCTAGATCATCCCCATCACTAAGAGTTAAGACCGGTCCCAAATTTCCTCCGGCGGAGAGCACTGAGCTGCAGTCGGCTCACAGGGATTGACATTCATCACTTGTAGAGGCGGGACTGTTCTGTCCCCGAGGTCCTGGCGCCAGGACCAAATCCGGCCCCAGCGGAACGGAAGCTGGGACCAAAGGTTAAGCGCCAGGACTAGGCTGAGGCCAGAAACAAGCCGGATCAAGTGAAATTTACTGTAATGGAAACACACATTTCATCTGAAACTAAAATGTGAGACAAACATTAACTGTGATTTCCAAACACATCTTATTCATTTTATTGCCACCTTGATAACAGTGATGGCAGAATGTCCGAACTTAAGGGGGCACCATGAGCTTTCCAACCCATCTCTTTCCAGTCAACACCATTGGGTTAGTGTTAAAATTTCTTATTTAAGAGGGGCACCGTGCCCCGGTGCCCCCCCTATTTCCGCCGCAAGTGCTTGGTAACATTTTCCAGCTTTATCCGACAAGAGAAGTATCGATTTAACTAAATGGAAGAGCAAAAAAATGTTGTACACATACACTCCACACACAAAACTAACCTCGCACTAAATTCCACTCTTTGGGAACCACATTATCATGTGTAAGTCCTATTCCTACACTTGACTATTTAGCAATGCAGTGACACTGAAATAACCAAAGCAAACCCACAAATGGTGCTGTACCAGGGTCAAGATAACTTTAAATTGGAAAAAAACTTTTACATATAGGTACTGGAAGGTATCAGAAAAGGCTTAATTGAAAAATACCCAAGAACTGGTGACAGGAAACAGCATCCCCCAACTCCTCCAGTGTTTGAAGTTTTACATCTATACATATTTTCAGAAACAGAAACACACAATACACATGGGTTAAAAAATGAGCATATGAGGTAAAAAAAGATGATGAGGTTAAGAAAACGCACATGGTAAGACCGATGCCCCATGGTACAACAGGCCAGGGCAGGCGCAGGCGGGTGAGTGCAGCGAGTGTTCCAATCCAAGATTCATTTTGTATCAATCAATCAATTCAAATCTAAGGTTCAATTGCAAATTTTAAAGACCATCTGGTCTGAAGTAATCCCCTAGGCACAAATAACACATGCACTTGAAAGAAATCCAACAGACTCTCACTACCTGTGACGTTGCCTTAAACATTTAAAGTGGTGAAACTGGTTTTTTTAGAGATTGCAAATAAATTTCACATCTCTCAAAAACCAGTCATCATCCAGACTTTATGACTCAAATTTTCTTGAGTCAACTAGACTCTGAATCACAGCTAAAAGGCTGACTCTGATTACTGTGAGTCTTCTGACTTGACTCACAGTGTTGAAAATGGTGAGCTGACTGGATTCAGCTTAAATTCAAAGTGAAGTGAGACTTTTGGTATAAATGAAGAAAGCCAAATTAATGCATTACGGACTAATAAAGCGTAGTTTCCTATGTAATCAGACATGCTGAGCTCAAATATAACACTCACTTCCCACACTGATTTTATTTTAAGATGTAACTCGGCACGTAATCCGTCATATATCTCACAACTAACGATGCACCACCGGAAGAATCATGTAATAAGCAAACATGACGTTAATTCATGATGCCAGATTGGATTCCAGAATAATAATTCATTACAAGGATAATACTGTAGATTTCTAATACAATACTCCAGAAAAACGCTACATGAATCAGCAGATTTCCCGGCAAGAGAAATAAATCTCAACTTTCGACTGATCTCCCCCACCAGCGATGAGGCATGTACAGTAGGGGAAAATCCAGATTTATCAATGCAGTGTGGTCCAAAGATTTCGCGAATCAGGACAGTATGCGAGCGAAGCGAGCGGATGTGAGTCCTCCAAAAGCCCGGCCTTTGCCGGCAAAGCCGAGGCCGCCGGAGGTAAAAGACGGCGACGCAGGCTAGGTGCGCCGCACGCAACGTCGCCAAAACGAAAAATGGTTAGGTACAGTTAGGTTAAGTCGTGTTTTTAAAAACAATTTTGACGTTTCAAAGGATATTGCTACTATCTGGAGTTATTCAAAATAACGTTAATCAACCTTAAAGTTTTTATTTGCATCAATGCGAGATTGGAAAACACCATATCTAGCTAGAATCGTCTCCACATTTCCCACACTGGTTACGGTCTCCACAGTCCGTGTGTGGTGGGTATAATACTACTTAGATTTTCATTTTTGGGGGAATTGGTGCTTTGGCGCGGATAATTGTCTCGAGCATCGATGAGAGTGAGGTGGAAAGGGTCGAAAACCATATCTCTTAAGCATCTAGGTGATTAATTTGTCTTCCTTCAGAATTACCCAGTCTGCAAAGTATGGCAGCAGGCCAGACAAGTCGCACCAGTCATCTAGAATTCTCGCACCGCCAGCCAGAAAAAATTCACACCAATTTGCCATTTACCAGTGAAAAAACGCACCCATTCCTATCCACACAATGCAATGCTACCTCTTTTATTAGTTAAGGAGTTTTTATAAGGCCCCCTCCTGTGTCTTTATAACCATTCAAACATTATATGTTGGGTTTTTTGTAGCCATACGCGTATATTAACAGAAAAAACGCAAGTACATGGTAGAACATACACTCCTAACACTAGGCAAAGAATACTAGGCAGGGGCGCCGCCACGGAATTTAAGCCCTCACACATTTATTAGGTAGGTCCTCAACACACTCAGGTTAAAAATAAAAGACGATAAAAATGGAGTCGTTCTCACACCACAAGCGGACACAGGCAGCTACGGACCACTCAGCAGCAGGGCGCCATCAGGCCTCATGGTCCGCGACGCCGACATCAACACTCATAGCTCAGCAGAAATAAGATTCCGGACATAGGAGGAAACGGGTTGCTGGGAACGGTTATTGAGAAAACCCGACAGACGGCGGGCAGAGACGCAACGAACGCAGGACACGAAAATGGTTCGGCGACGAGGGCAATCCC
Organism: Lepas anatifera; assembly: GCA_034440635.1. Lineage (NCBI taxonomy): Eukaryota > Metazoa > Arthropoda > Thecostraca > Lepadidae > Lepas > Lepas anatifera. The sequence goes on along the minus strand of JAOTON010000479.1, from coordinate 138,221 downwards.
GGCGGCGCGCACGATGGAGACGGCAGCGGGCATCGGCCGACGCACCCGAGCACGGCCGACGCAAGCGGCGGCGGGCATCACGAAGCCAGGTCGACGGACGCGGCGGCGGCCGAGCGGCATACAGGCGGCGACGCGAACGCCCCCAGCGGCAACAGTGCGAACGCCCCCAGCGGCAACAGTGCGAGCGCCCCCAGCGGCGGCGGAGAAAGCTCCCCGGCGGCGGCCGAGAAAACGGCGACGGCGACGCCAGCGCCCCACGCGGAGGCGACATCCCCCCACCGCACGTGTCAAGGTCTGCTTTTGGTGCCTTGATGGTCTGCTTTTAGAGTTATCTTTCTCGCACCAGTCTCGCAAATGCGCACCAGGTTGATAAAATTCGCACCACTCGCTCCTGTCTCCAAGGGCACTCGCACCGACGAGATCTCGTCGAAAATGCCATACTTTGCACACTGGAGAATTACCGAATTTTTGGTCCTGCGGTCCTGGAGAGACTAAAGCAGGGACCAAAGCCTAAACGCTGGGACTATGCTAGGACCAAAGCCAAGAAGGATCAAGCAAAATTTATGATAATGGAATCCACATTAATCCAAATCTAAAACTAAGATATGGGACAAAACATAACTGTTACTTTCAAGCACATATCATTCACTTCATTGCCTCCTTGATAAAATTCTCCAACTTTATCAGACGAGAAAAGTATTAATTTAACTGGATAATTCCGAAATGTCTGGATTCCGCTGGATCCAGGCCTTTCTTACTGACAGGAGGCAAAGAGTTAGAGTGAATGACACACTTTCTGACTGGTCACCAGTAACAAATGGCATCCCACAGATATCGGTCCTGGGCCCGACGTTATTTGTGCTCTTCATTAACGACCTGCCTGATGAACTTGGAAGCAATATTCGCCTTTTTGCCGATGATGCAAAAGTTTTCAGGGAGGTGGGCAGTCAAGCTAACGCTAGAGCTCTACAGGAAGATCTACACAAGCTTGAGTCCTGGTATGAGAGGTGGCTCTTACCGTTCAACATCTCCAAATGCAGTCTGCTTCACCTTGGGCACAACAACCTGCATCAAGTCTACGAGATGGGCGGAAATCAGCTGGCTCAGGTGATCATCAAAAAGGATCTAGGTGTTTTTGTAGACAACCAGCTCAAGTACCGCAGACATGCTGATGCAGCTGTTGCAAAAGCCAACAAGATCCTTGGAGCAATTCAAAGGACCTTTGTTCATGTGGACCAGCATGTGCTGCCTCTCTTGTACAAGGCCATAGTGTGACCCCACTTGGAGTACGTCAATGTGGTTTGGGGCCCGCTTAACCAGGCGGACCAGCTTTTGGTAGAGAGTCCAACGTCATGCCACCAAGCTGGTCCCCTCCTTGCGAGACCTCGACTACGAGCTTCGACTCTGTACCCTCAAGCTGCCATCACTTTGGTATAGGCGCAAGAGGGGTGACATGATCATCATCTACAAGATCATGCAGGGCCAGCTTGGAGTGTGTAAGGAGGAATTCTTCCTGGACCCGCCAGTCGGTACCACACATGGACGCAGGTTCAAGGTTGGGAAACCGCAAGCAGTATCCAGGGCATGGAGGAACCACTTCAGGGTGCGCACTGTAAGAGATTAGAACAGTCTCCCAGACTGGGTGGTCAAATCCCAATCCATGAACTGCTTCAAGAATAGCATAGATCATCACTGGGGTGATCTGATGCATTCATTCCTGACTTAGTCTAGAAACATTACCTGTACTGAGCTTGATGAGAAAGGGCAAGACAGGCACCTGGCGTGCCTCAGAAAGTCCCGTACACCTAAGGTAACCTAAGGCTAAGGATAAAAGAGCAAAAAAATATTGCACAAAGAACACAGAACAATAGGTACTGCAAGGCATTCAAAACAATAGCTTACCTTACCTTACCTTACCTAAGGATGTCGGAATTTTGGAGGCTCAAGGGCCTGCTGGCTCCGTTCTCTGGCGAGCTCGGTTTCAATGTAAGTCTTTGCTTGGTCTTACTCAGGCGGGTGCCTGAGTGGGAGGACCATGGGTTGTGAAGCTCAACCCATGAGCAAATACAGGTCAGTCAGGACAGTCATACATTAGGTGGGTCCAGTTGGTATGAAGTCTTGCCTTGAATTGGTTGAGCGTACGGGCTTCCACTACATGTGAAGGAAGAGAGTTCCAATCGTTAACAATGCGGATGCTAAAAGCAGCACGACGGGCTCTTGTGATGGCTGTCGGTTTTAGCAATTTCCAACTGTGCCCCCGGGTGCGCGAGGACGTGTCGAGCTGGAGGAACTGATAAGGATCCTGGTCAATGGCACCGTGGAGAAGCAGAAAAGTCCTAATCATATCCCCTCTACGTCTCCGGTAATATAGTGATGGAAGTTTGAGAGCTCGTAGCCTGTCTAAGTAGGGTAAGCCTTTAATGCTACTAACTAAGCGGGTCGCTCGGCGCTGAACCCTCTCCAACGACTTCTCATCAGCCCTGTTGAATGGTCCCCAGGAAGCATTACCATATTCGAGAAGAGGGCGCACCAATGACTTAAAGAGAAGAGGTAGTGTAAATTTGTCGATGTGTGCAAATGACCTCCTAATGACAGCCAGGACTCGAGTAGCCCTGGAGACAGCAGAAGAAGCCTGCTCTCTAAACTTGAGTTCACGATCGATAACCACCCCTAGATCCTTCTCCGCCTCTGTCTTTGTCAAGAGTGAGCCTCACATTGTGTAGTTGTGAAGCATGTTGTTATTGCCGATGTGAAAAACTGCACATTTTCCGATGTTGAAAGGTAGCTGCCACTTCAACGACCATCGGTGAACACTCTCAATGTCTTCCTGGAGAGAGGGAACTGATGTGGTATCGTTAGCTCTATTGTAAATTTTTGTGTCGTCCGCAAATATTTTGATGCCTGATTTTACAGTGTCGGGAATGTCGTTGATGAAAATCAGGAACAACAGGGGTCCAAGAACAGACCCCTGTGGAACTCCACTTGTAACAGCAGTCCAGCCGGAAATCGAGCCGGCCACTGAGACACGTTGGAATCGTCCTGATAGAAAGGCTCTAATCCAGCGAAGAAGCTTGCCCCGAATTCCGTAACCCTCCACTTTCCTGATCAACCTCTCATGCGGAACTGCATCAAAGGCCTTTTGGAAATCCATGTAAATGGAGTCAACAGGTTGGTTGTCCTCAAGCATCAGAGTCCATTCCTCCAGAACCTCAAGGAGGTGCGAATCGCAAGAACGCTTTGGCCTAAATCCATGCTGGTGTTTGGATAATAGGTTGTGCTCGTTGAGGTGCTGTAGTATAGCATCTTTCACGATTGTTTCCAGTACCTTACAGATGACTGATGTGAGGCTTACTGGGCGGTAGTTGCTCGGTTCCTGCCGGTTACCTTTCTTGAATATGGGGACAATGTTTGCAAGCTTCCATTCATTGGGGAGAGATCCTTCATTGAGTGACTTCCTGAATATTTGAGCAAGGGGTACACAGAGTGAATCAGCTGCATCATGGAGCAAACGTGGATGGACCAGGTCAGGACCAGGAGAGCTGGAGGTTTTAAGATGTTTCAGTTTAGAGCACACTTCATCAGAGGATATCACGATGTCATCTATTTCAATTCCAAATGGACGATTCTCGAATGTCGGTATACTTTGGTTGTCCTCCGCCGTAAACACACTAGCAAAGAAAGAATTCAGCAGCTGAGCCTTTCCACTGTTATCCGTCTCGAGGCAGCCTCCTGGGTTCTTCAGGTCACCAATACTAGTCCTGGTTTTCAGCCGTGATCCAGTGTATCTCCAGAAAGCCTTTGGGTTGTTTTTGATGTTGGAAGCAAGATTTCGCTCGAAGTCCTTGTGAAGGCGCCGAGTCAGGGCCCTTAACTGATTTTGAGAGAGTTTGAGTCTTGCCAGGTCTATAGGGTCTCTGGTCCGGTAGTAGACTCTTGCCAACTTGTCCTTCCTTTTCTTTAAGTTAAGAGCCTGACTTGTCATATATATGTTTTTCCTATTATGCTTGATTTTTATCTTGGGGATGCATGTCTCAGTGATCTTGTTGAGATGATGTTTGAAAAAATTATATGAATCTTCAATACACAATACATCCATAAGTCTCCAATTGACAGCTGAAACCATCTCGTTGAAAAGGCCAAAGTTGGCTCCAGGGAAATTCAGTCGTGTCGTATGAGCTTGAGTGCGGACAGCATAACACACAAGGCTGAAAAGGATGACCAAATGATCACTCTTGCCTACCCCAGGAGAGAAAACCATATTCTTAACCATTCCTTCTTCGTTAGTGAACACCAAGTCCAACAAACTGGGGTTCTGACCTTCTCTGAAGCGTGTGGCCTGACGATGCAAGAAAATTCTGGAAGTGGTAATTGGAAATGGCAGTCACTACTAGCCCCACTACTGTTTCAATTACCTTCTCTCTAAAAAACTGCTCATCAATGACACCCATGACACCCCCACAGAGAGGGACCTGGGCATCATTATTGACAGGCAACTGAAAATTCATGAGCATGCAGCAACAGCAGCCTCTAAAGGAAACCAAATTTTAGCAGTAATCTGCCACTCATTCTGCAAGATAGATGAAAGCTCTCTGTCACTTCTGTTTACAACATTGGTCAGACCACACTTAGAGTATGGCAACCTGCTGTGGGGCCCCTTCAATTGAGCAGACCAAAAGAAACTGGAGCGGGTACAGAGACAGGCCGCTAAGATGGTCCCACATCTCAAACACAAACCATACAAGTATCTTCGATACAAACTTTACTCTGCTTCGACAGATGTTATGCAATACTGACTGGACAGCGATGGCACACCTGGATTTGGAAGACTGTTATCAATTCTTCAAAAATACTATAGACTCACTAACTGATGCCTGCATCCCATACAACAAGTCCAGAAGAAAATTTAGAAACATATACATGACAAGTGAAGCAGGCAGACTCAAAGATAAAAAGAATACACTTTGGAGGATATACACGAACACTAAAGACGACTTGGATCACGTCCGTTTCACACAATGTCGGAATCGATTGAGATCGTTGACCCGCAGGTTACTGACCTCCCACCAGCAAACAATACTAGGGAGTATAAAGGACAACCCCAAATCAACCTGGCAATATATTCATTCCAGATTGAACACCAGGGTAGGCTTGGCTGATCTTCGTGATGACAACACTGGCTGCTTGGAGACAAAGGACAAAGAAAAAGCCGAGCTGCTGAATTCCTGCTTTTCAAGTGCCTTCACAAGCGAAGATACTTCCAATGTCCCGTATCTTGGACTAAGATGGCAGGGCGAAGTCCTTGATGATATTGTCTTGTCAACAGATCTTGTGCTTGCAAAGCTCTTGAACTTAAAGCAAACTAGTTCACCCGGACCAGACAACATACACCCACGAGTTCTGCGAGAGGTGGCGAACGAAATATGTCATCCATTATCTATACTTTTTAGGAAATCGATTGATGTAGGCGTATTGCCCCAGGAGTGGAAACTCGGATCTGTGGTTCCTATCTTTAAAAAGGGAGATCGGCACAGGCCAGAAAACTATAGGCCAGTGAGCCTAACTGCTATTCCCTGTAAAGTGCTTGAATCATTAATCAAAGACAAGCTAATGGAACACCTTCTAAGTCACGATCTGCTGAGTAAGGACCAGCACGGATTCAGACCCAAGCGCTCCTGTGATACTCAGATGTTGGAGGTGATTGAGGATTGGAGTCGGGTGCTGGAGGAGAAGAGTCCACTTGCTGCGGTGTACCTAGATTATAGGAAGGCATTTGATTCTGTCCCTCATGAGCGTCTCCTTCACAAGCTGTGGTGTTATGGGGTGCGAGGGAAACTCTTGAAGTGGATTAGGGCATTCATCACCTTCAGGAAACAACAGGTCATCGTTGGCTCCTCCGCTTCGAACTGGGCTGCGGTAACGAGCGGCGTTCCACAAGGGTCTGTGCTAGGCCCGTTGCTCTTTGTCATTTTCATTAATGACCTCCCCGACCACATTCGATCTTCAGTTAAAATCTTTGCGGACGATACGAAGCTGTATTATCCGGCTTCGACACCTGATTACACTCAGATACTACAGAGAGACATCCATGCGGTCGTGGAATGGTCATCGCAGTGGCAGCTGCCGTTCAACACCAGCAAGTGTTCTGTGTTGCATGTGGGCCATAGCAACCCTGGGTTTACCTACACTATGGCAGGATCCATTATCTCCGAGTCAGACGCAGAGAAAGACTTAGGAGTTTGGACTGACTGTGACTTAAAATTTCATGAACAAGCAGCCACAGCCGTATCAAGGGCTTCGCGAGTCCTAGCGATGGTACGGAAGTCTTTCACTGCCATTAATATCACGTCACTGCCTTTGCTGTACAAATCCCTGGTTAGGCCTATCCTTGAGTACGGGAACATCACATGGGGACCCTTTAACCGGTGTGATCAGCAGGCAGTGGAGAGGGTGCAGAGACGAGCGACCCGCTTGGTCCCAACACTTCGAAACCTCGGATACGTAGATAGGCTAAAGGCGCTCGACCTCCCTTCACTGTACCATCGTCGCCGGAGAGGAGATATGATTAGAGTTTTCCAGATCTTAAGGGGATATATCGACCTTGATCCCGAGCAGTTTTTCACCATAGCAACCCACTCACGTACCCGAGGTCACTCCTGGAAGCTTGCAAAACCTGTAGCAGTGTCCAGAGTCCGCCGGAATTGCTTCAGTGTTAGAATTGTGACAGACTGGAACTCACTTCCAGCTGCAGTGGTAGAGTCTACGACGACTAACCAGTTCAAATCACGGCTTGACGCCCACTGGGCACTACAGAAATATGACATCCCAAACCAGGACTGAGCGAAGACCTCACATGTAGTTGAGCTCCATTAGAACGGACCCCACAGGCATTAAGCCTTCACTACTCCGATTATCATATCATATCATATCATACAAGGAACGCCTTAGGGCCCTGAACATGCCGTCACTCTACTACAGATGCAGGTGCGACTTGACATGGTACGTGTATATCAAATACTCAACTCTGGAATTAATCTTGACCCCGACAAGTTATTCACGCGCAATATACGCACCCGCACCAGAGGCCACCCTTTCAAACTACTCAAACCCAGAGCCGTGTCCCGGGTTCGGAGAAATGCTTGTGGTGTCCGGGTGGTGAATCAGAATGAGTGGATTGGTCTGCCTACAGATGTAGTTTGGTCTCCGTCAGTCAGCATGTTTAAGGCATGACTGGACGCACACTGGTCTGCATCCCACTACACCATTCCAAATACTGATTAACTGCTTGACTTGCTGTAACAGAGCTCGTTATGATCGGTCCTCATAGGCCTTAATAGGACTCAGTTGCCGATGACCATAAGGTATAAGGTATAAGGTATGAACAATATTTTATAATATGTCAGCGTGTTGTATCGCGAATAAAACGTGAATGGCTTCAAAACTTATTCGCTTCAACCACGTTCAATCACCGCACTACCAGTGTCTATATCGCTTCGCTTGGGCACCACCACGAGGAGGAGGAGTCGTCGTTGTCGTCTGGCAAGAACAACAAGAAAAACAAATCTGCACCACTGCTGTCTTTGAAAAAATTAAACCTAATATGAGCCAAGCATTAGTAGCCTTAGGGCAATAAAAAGCACAAAACCACGTGATAATTCATCGAACGCTTCTTGGGCTTCTTGTATTTTTTGTACTAAATGTTTCTATTTGTCTTTAACGCGCCGTGTGAGCTTCTGTAATATTTTTGTCTATTACAACTTCCAACTGCTGATGCGCGAACGGCAGACAGTTGATAAGAAGAAAAAAGAGATAGAAAGCAACAAGAAGCTGCGCTTATGGGAAAGGGTGAATGATCAGTTTTGAACGAAATTTACTGGCGTCCAGGAACTGGTAAGGACAGTTGCCTTGTATGCGCTCCTAGCTACATAGATTACACCAATGGACACGATATCAAGGTTGAGAGCATAATGAATTGCAGAGTGCACAGTCTTGAGGCAATATCTAAAGGAAGACAAGAAAAACATTGGGACAGATTACACAGACTAGAAAAAAGTTCCAAAGAGGTAAAAAAGTTCCTTCAGCACCTTGAAACACCTGTTGCTATCCAAATCCCAACACGGATTCCGCCCCAAGCGCTCTTGCGATACTCAACTTCTTGAGACTTTGGAACAATGGACCTGCTACCTGGAAATGAAACACTCAGTTGATGCCTTGTACTTAGACTTTCAGAAGGTGTTTGATAGCGTGTCTCATCAGCGACTCTTGAATAAATTAGAAGCATATGGGGTTCGTGGAAAGGTATTGCGACTGATACAAGCCTTCCTCACCGCTCGTGCTCAGCAAGTCTCAGTAGAAGGCACTGTCTCTTCATGGGCCGTGGTTGCAAGCAGCATCCCTCAAGGGTCCGTGCTGGGGCCAGTGCTATTCCTGGTGTTCATTAATGACTTACCAGATATAGTTCAGTCTCATGTTGAAATATTTGCTGATGACACTAAGATGTATAGTAGTGCCAGTAACACAATCAGTGTAAATGCTCTTCAAGCTGACATTGACAGGGTCCTTAAGTGGTCTGTGGATTGGCAACTACCTTTCAATGTGAATAAGTGTGTCATACTACATATCGGTCCACACAACAAACATCACAATTATGCTATGCATGGGTCACTGTTGAAGAAGTCAAGTTTAGAGAGGGACTTGGTGTGCTGGTAGACACAGAACTCAAATTCAGAGAACAGGCTGTGGCAGCTGCTTCCAAAGTGACCAGAGTTCTTGCAGTAATTTGATGCTCGTTTGCCCACATTGACAATGTCACCTTACCCCTGTTGTACAAGACACTTGTCCGCCCTTTGCTTGAATATGGGAATGCTTCTTGGGGACCCTTCAACCGAGCCAATGAGAAGATGGTCAAAAAGGTTCAGCGTCGTGCTACCCGTATGGTTAGCTCCCTCAGAGCCCTCCCGTACACAGAGAGGTTAAGGAAGCGCGAGTTGCCATCCTTGTACTTCAGGAGACGCTGTGGTGATATGGTACGGGTTAACCAACTTCTGCACAGAACTATAGATCAGGACCCAAATCAGTTCTTCAATTTGGACACCTCTGCTCGCACTCGTGGGCATTGATGGAAGTTGCAGAAGCCTTGTGCTGCGAGTAGAACTCGGAGAGCCTCATTTGGTGTTCGTATAGTGAGCGACTGGAATTCCCCTGCCAAGTTCCGTTGTAGATCTTGTTGTAGATCTCTCTCTCTCTCTCTCTCTCTCTCTCTCTCTCTCTCTCTCTCTCTCTCTCTCTCTCTCTCTCTCTCTCTCTCTCTCTTCCGTTTTGTCAAACAGGCTCACCCTCTGGCACCCTCTGTCATATCCTAGAGTATCATACCTTCAAATCGCCATGTATGACCTGTTTCCCCACAGTCTCTCTCTCTCTCTCTCTCTCTCTCTCTCTCTCTCTCTCTCTCTCTCTCTCTCTCTCTCTCTCTCTCTCTCTCTCTCTCTCTCTCTCTCTCTCTCTCTCTCTCTCTCTCTCTCTCTCTCTCTCTCTCTCTCTCTCTCTCTCTCTCTCTCTCTCTCTCTCTCTCTCTCTCTCTCTCTCTCTCTCTCTCTCTCTCTCTCTCTCTCTCTCTCTCTCTCTCTCTCTCTCTCTCTCTCTCTCTCTCTCTCTCTCTCTCTCTCTCTCTCTCTCTCTCTCTCTCTCTCTCTCTCTCTCTCTCTCTCTCTCTCTCTCTCTCTCTCTCTCTCTCTCTCTCTCTCTCTCTCTCTCTCTCTCTCTCTCTCTCTCTCTCTCTCTCTCTCTCTCTCTCTCTCTCTCTCTCTCTCTCTCTCTCTCTCTCTCTCTCTCTCTCTCTCTCTCTCTCTCTCTCTCTCTCTCTCTCTCTCTCTCTCTCTCTCTCTCTCTCTCTCTCTCTCTCTCTCTCTCTCTCTCTCTCTCTCTCTCTCTCTCTCTCTCTCTCTCTCTCTCTCTCTCTCTCTCTCTCTCTCTCTCTCTCTCTCTCTCTCTCTCTCTCTCTCTCTCTCTCTCTCTCTCTCTCTCTCTCTCTCTCTCTCTCTCTCTCTCTCTCTCTCTCTCTCTCTCTCTCTCTCTCTCTCTCTCTCTCTCTCTCTCTCTCTCTCTCTCTCTCTCTCTCTCTCTCTCTCTCTCTCTCTCTCTCTCTCTCTCTCTCTCTCTCTCTCTCTCTCTCTCTCTCTCTCTCTCTCTCTCTCTCTCTCTCTCTCTCTCTCTCTCTCTCTCTGCATTAGTGTGTGCTGCATGCACAGCCAATCAATGTCCCTACCCTCGCTCCGCTAACTAACGTACCTCCGGCAGCAGCTGATGATTGTGTGGGGCCGCGAGGCTGCGCGGCGCGCATCTTCCGCGGCTGCTTTGGGCCTCCCGCGGGCGATCGCGGTTTAGCGGTTGGTGCCGAGCCGTGTCCTCTGCCACTGCGATGCTGCTCATTGGCTTGTTGAACCGTCGGCGGTGCACCGGCTAGGGGTGACCTAATGGAGCGGCGACTCTGAATGGTCATGCGGCTCTAGTGCAGCGGCCGCTGGGCGGCGCTGCGGTCGCCGCCGGTACTTCACCGCTGGTCGGCGCTGCGGGGCGTTCTGTCCATGGATTAGCCTATGAATTTATTTTACTTTTTCTTTTTTTCCCAGTTCCTCTATTTTTTTCTTTTTATGTTCCCTATCACCGCAGTGAGACTTTCTCCTCGCGATAACCGATGCTGCTGCCGTATTGACTGTGATACCATTAGAGGAGAGGAATGCTCCACCCATTATGTGCCTTGCATGGGTCTACCCATTGCTTCAAGCCTACCTTCATGGTGCTGAGTGGAGTGTGATGCTTTTTTAGATCTCGGGGAGGGTGGATTAAGTGCTGTTGCCTGGGTGTGTGTACTTGATGGATGTTTTCACTGTGAAATATACGTGTTTGGACTCAGATGCTCCTATTCTGAATCATTTCAAGGCGAGACTTGACGATCATTGGGTGCTCCTAAGATATGACATTCCAGACTGACCATTACGATCCCGGAAATGAGCAAATTTCAAATGACCACACTCAGGCCTGAACCCTGAGAATGACCAAGTATTGACTTCTTATACCTGAGTTCGTTAGTGAACGGAGCCAGCAGGCCATCATGGCCTCCAATTTCTGAAATCCCTAGGTAAGGTAAGGTAGGATGGAACACACACATGTGTGGTCCACATGCCTGCGCTATGCCTGAAAACGCAGGACTCACATACGTACGTACGTATGCACCTGAAACATACATTCTCAAACAACCACATATACAGAAAGATATTCAGAAATTACGCACACAAGCGCACACGTGTGTATACTTAAACCTAACCATGCAGAGGTACTCTCGCATGTGTTAACATGTAGATGGGTTGGAAAGTTAAGGAGTTGACATCTTACATCCAACATCAGCTCAGCAAGCTATATGAGGCGTCCCGTGGAAAATTTTACATAGGACTCAGCTTAACTCTCAGAACTTAGATCTCATACATCCCTCAGTATGTTTCTAAAGGTTGATTGGCATTAATAGCTACTAAGGAAAAGTTTTTTTAGAGATTATTTTAGAGCCAGGCTTAGATTTGGGACGTCTGATATGTTTGGAATTTTAGTTGCTATAGTTCCGTTCCATGTTTTGGGGCAGTTGATAGTAAATACAAAGGTTCTGTATCAGTTTTCTGCGGCAGGTACAACAAAGTGCCTAATTCTACAAGTGTTTCTACCATCACTGTGAAGCTGAAAAGACCTTGAGTATGATTCAGGTATTTCATTGTTGAGAAACCGATGGAGTATGAGCAGTTTTTGTTGTTGTATCATATCAGGAAACTTCAGTATACCAAGATATTAGAAGATGGATGAAGATGGAGCTCTATAATGACATTTTCCTATTATCTTAATTATTCGTTTTTGTACCATTAGTATTTTGGTCAGGTTAGTGTTGTAGTTTGTTCCCCATACGAACCCACAGCAGTGGCGTAGCCAAGGGGGGTCCTTGGGGTCCGCGGACCCCCTTGGGCTGACCTTATGCACTGGAAAACACGAGCATTGATCTCAGGGGCCCCCCTGAGCTTGGTCTCAGGGGGCCCTCCGAGTTCGATCTCAGGCCCCCCGAGGTTGGTCTCAAGGGACCTCTGAGCTTGGTCTCAGGGGGCTCCCAAGCTTGGTCTTACGGGCCCCCCTGATCCTGGTCTCAGGGGGCCCCCCGAGCTCGGTCTCAGGGGCCCCTGAGCTTGGGCTCAGGGAGCGCCCAAGGTTGGTCTCAAGGGATCTGCGAACTTGGTCTCAGGGGCCCCCGAGCTTGGTCTCAGGGGGCCCCTGAGCTTGGTCTCACGGGCTTTCCGAGCTTGGTCTCAGGGGCCCCTGATCATCGGTATTGAGGACTCCAGAGTATCGAACATTGATCTCGGGGGGCCCTGAGCTTTGTCTCATGGGTCCCCGAGCTTGGTCTCAAGGGACCTCCGAACTTGGTCTCAGGGGCCCCTGATCATCGGTATTGAGACTCTAGGGAACCAGACATTGGTCTCAGGGTCCCCCTAGCTTGATCTTACGGGCCTCCTGAGCTTGGTCTCAGGGGGCCCCGAGCTCGGTCTCAGGGGACCCCGATTTTAGTCTCAGGGGCCCCTGAGCTTGGTCTCAAGGGACCTCCGAACTTGGTCTCAGGGGCCCCAGATCATCGGTATCGAGACTCTAGGGAACCAGACATTGATCTCGGGGGCACCCTGAGCTCGGTCTCAGGGCCCCCCGATCTTGGTCTCAGGGTCCCCCTAGCTTGGTCTCACGGGCCTCCTGAGCTTGGTCTCAGGGGACCCCGAGCTCGGTCTCAGGGGGCCCCGAGCTTGGTCGCAGGGGCCCCTGAGCTTGGTCTCAAGGGACTTCCGAACTTGGTCTCAGGGGCTTTCCGAGCCTGGTCTCAGGAGCCCCCGATCATCGGTATCGAGGGCTCCAGAGTACCAAACATGGATCTCGGGGGGCCCCTGAGCTCGGTCTCAGGGGTCCCTGAGCTTAATCTCACGGGCTTTTCGATCTTGGTCTCAGAGGCCCCTCGAGCTTGGTCTCAGGGGTCCCCAGGGCTCAGTCTCAGGGGCCCCCGAGCTCGCTCTCAGGGCCCCCAGGTTGGTCTCAGGGGACCCCTGAACTTGGTCTCAGGGGCCCCTGATCATCGGTATCGAGACTTTAGGGAACCAGACATTGTTCTCAGGGGGCCCACTAAGCTCGGTCTCAGGGGCCCCCGAGCTTTAGTCTCACGGGTCTTTCGATCTTGGTCTCAGGGTCCCCTAGCTTGGTCTCAGGGACCCCGAGCTTAGTCTCAGGGGCCTTTCTATCTTGGTCTCAGGGGGCCCTCCGAGTTTGGTCTCAGGGGGCCTCAGAGCTCGGTCTCAGGGGCCCCTGAGCTTTGTCTCAGGGGACCCCCGAACTTGGTCTCAGGGGGGCCCCTGATCATCGGTGTCGAGACTCTAGGGAACCAGACATTGTTCTCGGGGGGCCCACTGAGCTCGTTCTCAGGGGCCCCCGAGCTTGGTCTCAGGGACCCCCGAGCTTTAGTCTCACGGGCCTTTCGATCTTGGTCTCAGGGTCCCCTAGCTTGGTCTCAGGGACCCCGAGCTGAGTCTCAGGGGCCTTTCTATCTTGGTCTCAGGGGGCCCTCCGAGTTTGGTCTCAGGGGCCCCCAAGCTTGGTCTCACGGGCCTTCGGAGCTTGGTCTCAGGGGGCCCCGAGCTTGGTCTCACGGGTCTTTCGATCTTGGTCTTAGGGGCCCCAGAACTGGGCTCAGGGATCCCCCGAGCATTGGTATCGATGGCTCCGGAGCAGCGAACATTGATCTCGGGAAGTGGGGGGGGACAATATCGATCTCGGGGTGCCCCCGACTATCGATATCGAGGGGACTTATGAGCGAGGCCCGAGAATTGGCCCCATGGGACCCAGAGTTTGGCCTCAGGGGCCCAGGCTTGGGCTCAGGGTCCTCGAGCATTGGTATCGAGGGGCTCCAGAGTACCGAGAATTAGTCTCGGGGGGGAGGGGGCTCCGAATGTTGATCTGGGGGCCCCCGAACAACGGTGTCGAGTTACTCCTGAGAAAAGCGCAAGCATAGGCCTAAGGGTGCCCCCGAACCTGATCTAAGTGGAACCCCGAGCTTGGTCTTAGGAGCCCCGCGCATCAGTATCCAGGGACTCCGGAGTATTTGGTATCGAGGGGGGAAGCAATGATTTCAGGGCCCTCCAAGTGCTGATCTCGGCGGGCCCCCGAATGCGTGGATGCAGTGGCGTAGCCAAGGGGTTTTAGGAGTCTGAGGACCCCTCTTTGGGCCAATCCGAACCACTGCAAAGCATTCTCTGATCACGGGGCCCCCAGAATCAGTCTCAGAAGCCACTGAAGATTCGTTCTCAGGGCGTCCCGAGTCGGCCTCAGGGCCCCGCCCTGAGGGTCAGTCTCAAGACCCCCAAAAGTAGATTTCAGGGGTCCCTGAGAGTTAGTCTCAGGGGATCCCGAAAGTCGGTCTCAGGGGCCCCGAGAGTCGGTCTCAGGGGGCCGAGCTCGTCCCAGGGTCCCCCAGAGAGTGGTTCTCAGGGCCCTGCGACAGTCTATTTCAGAGGGCTCCATGAGAGTCAGTCTCAGAGAACCCCAAGGGTCGGTCAAGGGGACCCCGAGAGTCAGTTTTAGAGGACCCCCGATATTCGGTCCCATAGTCTTACGGGCGTCTCTCTCAGGGATCAATATTTACTTTCAGGTGGCCCCGAGAGTTAATCTAGGGGTCCGAGAGTTAGTCTCATTTGATCCGCAGAGTGCTGATCTCAGGAGGCCCCTGAGGGGTAATCTTGGGAACCCTCGAGATTTAGCCTGAGGCTGTGCCCCCCCCTAGTTGTTGCATAAGAGGTCCCGAGAGTCAATCTCAGGAGCACCTAAAAGTTTGTCTCAGAGTGCTCCCGGGAGCTAGTCTCCGGTTCGTTCAAGAGCTAATTTTGGGGCTTTGAGAGTAATTCCCAGAGGTGCTCCGGAATTTTGGTCTCACAGCTCCAAGTTAGCCTTAGGCCTCTGAGGGCTAACCTGGGCTTCCCAGAGGCAGTCTCGGGAGTGCCGTGCCAAATACTCAGTTTCAGGGGTGCTTCCACGCCTCCCTCCTCGAGTGTTAGTCTCAGGGGGCGACCCAAGGTTAGTCTCAGAGGGCTGTCGGAAGTCATTCCCAGCCCCCCGCCCCACCCCAGAGACAGCCTCAGGGGATCCCCAAGATCTAATCTGGATGGCCCGAGGGTCAGTCTCAGCCCCCTCCGCCAGAGCATATCTGGGGGCCCGATAAATAGGCCCAGAGGTGCTGCCGATATCTAATCTAGGGAGCCCCGAGAGATTCTCAGGAGTCCACAATTTTGGTCAAGAGGCGCCGTGAATCAGTACTTATCAGAGACTCCCTGAGATCTAATCGGGAGAGGGGCCGGAAATTAACCTTGTGAGTAGCGCCAAGTGCTGAACTTAGGCGGCCCCAGAGCTAGTCTCAGGTCCCCCAAGAACTGATCTCGGAAGCCCGAGTTATTTTCAGGGGACCTTTCAGTTCTAGTGTAAGGAGGGCTGGAGAGCTAATCTCAGAGATCCGACAATTAGTCTCACGAGGTCTCCAGGAGTTAGTCTCAGGGGTCCCCAGAAGCTGCCCTCAAGTGTCCCCAAAAGCTAGTCTCAGCAAGCATTCCTCTCCTTCCTCCCCCTCCCCTCAAAGTTATCCTCAGGGCCCCACGAGAGTAAGTTCCAGGGAGTCCCAGTAGGTAGTCTCATGGTACCCCCAAATGCTGGTTTGGGGGACGTAAGTACTGATTTGCGGGAATAGTGTTGTTTTCGGGGGTCCCAGATACTGGTTTCGGCGCCGTGTGAAGTGCTAGGCCCCTGGAGATCTCTGCTCGACCCAGGAGTCAGGGGGCGGGGGCGGTGGGTGATGGTCCTGGATGGCTTAACACTGGCATAGCAATACAAGCCCTGTACAAAGCCTATCAGAGACCTAAAGTCCAAGGAAGTACTCACCTCCCCAAGCCCCCCGGGATCTCCAACCAATGGCTAGGGAGGAGTAAGTGAGCGGTTTCATCAGTAGGACTGTCCATGGAATAGGTTTTATATAGCATCTGGGGCACACTCATATATCCTTTTTATTGAGCGTCCTTTTTCCTTTCCATTTCTTTTAGATTTTAGAATACAATCCAGAGATATCGCTTGAGATCCTAGGCTCAAAAAATATTTCGAAAATCATATGCCTCGGAAAAATTTATATATTCCCATTGCGTACCAAAAAGACAAATTGAAACATGTCGATCAGGCACCATTACTGAAGGAAAGGCAAAAATTAATCTAATTTTAGCATCCATAATAGCAAATCGAACAGGGAATTTGGAACCTCAGCTGGTTTTCAATCTATTAGCTTAGTCCGAATAACTACCGTCCTAAATATTCTGATATAAACAACTTTCAAATATTTTCGTAGGAAACCAGACAAACAAGGAAAATGACACACATTGATGAGCATAATCCCAAAAAGAAAAATAGGTATGAAAGGTTTAAAATAACAATGACAGAGTAATCCAAGGCGATGGTTATCTCAGGCGCCTATTGTTTTGGTAATTTGCTCATTTACAACAGAGCAAGGGTAAGAAAGTAACTGTGGTGAATTCATCAGGATCTTTCTGCGGAATAGACGTTATATGACGTCCGGAATACACCACCACCCACCATATCCCTTGTATTTTTATTCATTTTTTCCATTTCTTTGGAAACTTTCTGATTAAAGAGTTCATGAATTCGACAACCGGAAAAAATTTGTAATCATTTTCCGTACAAGACCATTTATTCGTACTCAAAACGACTGACCTTCAATGACTTCATACCTGATTACCAGAGTGAATTGAGGTAAAGTCAGGTTTAACATCATGCACGCAGCAACATTTGATTTCCCGAAATATGCCACAAAACTGTTATTATAGCCACGCTGTCATATAGGTATGGGCCAGCCTTAATATTTGGTGACCTAAATTTACCAACACGTGGTCGGATCGAGAAAAATCAAACTATAAACAAAATAATAACAAACACTTAAAAAGGGATAGAAAAATTTCCGTCGTGTAAATGTTATAATGTCAAAATACTATACGACACATATAGGAGATGGGCCCCGACTACTAAGGGGCCCCCCGGCCTGGGGGCCCCCGACGGTAGTCGGACCCCCCTTGGCCGAATCCTGGCTACGCCACTGACCCACAGTACCCCACAAGCAAGTAGTGTTCCTGGCATAGCAAATTCTCGCGTTTTATTTGCCTAAAATGATTGAAATTCGTTTTGACACGAATAAAAAGAGATTTTTCTTCTAGCTTTGCCTCCTCGCAGACCCTTGCTTGGCCTCCATATTTGGAAATGCATGCATTAGCGCTATTTTGCTTGCTTGTGTTGGGAAGGAAGAAGGAGGGGAGGTAGGTTAAGGGGCTTGACTGTTTTTGGAGAACTACTTGGGTATGTAAAACATTAATTGGTATGTTGCAGGGTTGGTTTTCAAGCCAAAGTATTGAAATATTAAGTGTGCTGATACAGGAAACAAGCCTTCATGATTTAGGCTTTATTTGACTGAACGTGTGCATGGTCTGAAACAAAGGAAACATGTCTCAGAAAAATAGCATGCAGCAATAAAGACATGCAGCATGCATGATGCACATGCAACAATCATCAACACATTCTCCCTCTCTAGAAGAAAGGTGCAGTAGGGGTAACAAAAGGGAAACAGTAGAGAAAATGTTGTAACATATTGATTCACACACTAGGAAATGTCTGCACCTGAGTATGGCATAAACACGGTACCCATACGTTAGGTATTGAGAAACTAGACATACTTGAATCCATCGACATAAATTGATACTAATACATGACACTACAGTAAAAGAAGCATAAGCAAAGCAATGCAATTGGGGTGGGCCCCTAAAGCTCACAAATATGCCCCGATCTGTACAAGCTGGGCGAGCACGCCCCGTCTCGCGGCGACACGGTGAAGACCTCCGGGAACACGGGGAGGCAACACAACCCTGTCCCGCCACTCGCGTGGATACTTAAGCTAGTATTGTCGGGAGGGGGGAAGGGCGCCCAGGATTCAGCGGCACCACCAGCGTCCGGCCGCTCGGCCGATGGCACGGCGGCGCCTGCCGCGCCATCTACCAGCGCGCACCGACCACAGGCGGCGCCCGCAACGCAAACGGTTATCTATCGTATAACCATACCGGTCGGCAAGTGGTGTCCGGACAATCAGACCGGACGCGCGGTGAATAGCCAAGGGGAATATCTGTCGTTAAACCGGGATCAAGGTTGTATGCTAAGATTGACTGGTTCCTTCATAATACTATTAAATTACATTGAGGTGGTGGTTGTATACTGGCGCATGATTTGTTAATTGGTTAATTGATAATAAATTTACGTAGTATCTGTAACTGAGAATAAGAGGTGGTTAGAAGTAGTCGAGAAAACCGTAGCATTGTAGCCGTGAGTGATTGTGGTTGGTATTTTTGTGACAGGCGCGTCTGTTCGGAAACTGGGGATGGAGTGTATAAATGGGGTTTAGCTGATACGTTAAATACATAATAGAGAACATTTACTGCCCTTTTCCTGAGACCCAGAGAGACACACGGCGCGCGTTTTAGAGGCGGGCAAAGGTGCTATGCACAGAACGCCTTATAAAAAGTCATAAGTAAGTAAGTACGGCGCGCGTCCAGCGTCTTGCCGCTGGACGAACAACAAACCACGATATGTCCAATTTCACTTCAATCTGACCTACTGCTGCTCTTTGAAACGCAAAATAACGGAGCTTGCACAGAACCGATTGGGCACAATCTTGAATGATTCACTTTCACGCTTTACTTGCAACAGACACTCACCTTATTCACTCACCTTATGAGGTTCCCTGCTTGTCTAGGGTTGTCAGAAAGGCTTTCAGGATCAGAGAGGAAACCCGGATAACATAAGACGCTCCACGTTATGAACAACATGCTCTAACTGGAATATTGCGCTCGCACATTGACAGACAACAGATTGACAGGTAGGGCCAGTACACATGCTTCGTGTCTCTCGGATGTGTGGCATCCATATCATGGAGGGAAGTTACAGAGTGACTCGCCCAGTGCAGACGCCAGCTTGGCCTTGAAAGACTTTTGATCGTTTTCGAATACTACCTGATCCGGAAGGCTATTCCATACAGTAGCACAACGGATACCAAATGAACGCTTTCTCAACAGGAAGACATGACAACAGGAAGACATGAGCATTGAGCTTCTATTGGCCTCGGTCATTGAAAGTGTTGGCACCTGGCGGATTTTTGGAAATGCCAGGAGAGGTACTGGCGGGGCTGCGTCATATCCAGTGTGCTTTAAGCGCCATTTGTAATTTCAGTCGTGAAGCCGTTGTGAAAGCGTGGGGTTGTTATACGTTAGGTGGACGTGAATATTGAAGTCTTTGGCGTTATTTCCTTGTTGGTTATAATCTTGGAAAGTTCAAAGAAAGAGGAGGAGAGACGAAGAACCATTACAGGCAATCAGAACTGCTCCGTTCCTCAATGTGTATCCGTCCGAAGTGTCCAAGTCCCATCTTTCACAAGTTTCCTGTCCAAGCAGTGGAAGTTGAAACTGAGAATTGGGAAGAAGATAGGCTCAAGCGCTGCTGTCTGTAGCAGACATTTTCAGCCATCTGACTTCCATTCACATCCACCTGGTAATTGGCTGTGAGGCAATCTCCAGTTCCGCCTATGCCGCCTTCCACCTTCTTGAGCCTGCTTCTAGCAGGAGTAGGCCTCTATCCTTGGGTTGTCATCATAGGCGGATCCAGGATTGCCGATCGGGAAACCTTCCCTCACGGGGGCGCCATTCTTGACCGGGAAACCCTATCGGATGGGGAGCAAAATCCTATCGGCGGGAGTCCACTTTCGCATCCTGGGGGGGTGGGGGCGGGAAACGAAATTTCAGGGGGCGTGGCCATTTCAGGGGCGCCGAGGGTCGATGGCGGGGGGCACGTACTCCCTTTGCCCCTGGATCTGCCTATGGGGTATGTGGCCACTTTGCCGTCACTCCCTGGATCCGCCTATGGCCGCATTCCTTTTATCCCGGGAAACTGACATATTGAAATAATTCGGTAGATATACGCCTTTATTCGTTTCAAGCTGTCTGAAATTCCAGTTTGAATGAACGATGAAAAATGTGTTTCCAAACATAAGCGTCGCCACCGGCAAAAAAGTGGGGGGCAGCAAACTTCAACCTGATACTGACTACAAACTGCTCTTTGGGACCAAAAACTCTTCGAATTTGGGTTCCTCGCGGCCTTCCGCAACGGCTGGTTATAAGTCGCTACCACATACCAGACATAAAACATGTATAATTCACTGCTTACCATGTTATTCCCGGGGCCCACTAATGTTATTTACCTTTCAGTGTCCCTCTTTCGCGGCCATCTTGGATGGCACACTATCGCCTCTGGTGAGCGTGCCCGGGGTCAATAGGCACACAGATTCAGTCGATCAACAGCCTTACGAGGCCTTGATGAACGCCTTAAAACAACGGGCTCGTTGGCACCAGGGCCGGTAGCATCAGGTAGCGAGGCAGCGTCTGAGTCGCACTCAACATTGTCAGTCACAGCGTTGAGTACCGTGACATCAGATGTAGTAGAGGCGTCAGCATCACTCAATCCCTTAGACTCAACCGTAACACCTTCGGTCAGACAACTCACCACAATGAGAGGTCAGTGTGCAAAGTATGGCATTTTTGATGAGATCTCTTCGGTGCGAGTGCCCTTTTAGAAAGGAGAGAGTGATACGAATTTTATCAACCTGGTGCGAATTTGTGAGACTGGTGCGAGAAAGGTGACACCTAAACCAAACAAATAATGGCTGAATGGTTATTAAGACAGGAGGGGGCCTTATGAAGTCATTAACTAAGCAATAAGAGAGGTAGCGTTTTATCTTTTGGGAAGAGATGAATGCAGTTTTCTCCCTGGTATATGACAGATTGGTGCTAATTTTTGGAGGCTGGTGGTGCGAGAATTTTAGAGGACTGGTGTGACTCGTCTGGCCTGCTGCCATACTTTGCAGACTGGCTGAGAGGGAGGAACGTCACAACTAGGAGCTAGGTCTCCAGTCGAAACGGTGCTTTCTCGACCGTGAGTGTACCGAACATGAGTGAATGTGGGTGTGGCCTCGATCAGAGTCACGGGCTCAACTTGTGGGTCTGCTTTTGACTGCCGCACAAACTTTCTTAGAAGAGCTTTTCCCGGGGACAAGAGCCAAGAGGGCAGCGAGTGTCCATTTAAGAATTTCCTAGAGAAGGAAAACAATCTCTCATGAGGCGTCTGGTAAGTGGCAGTGCAGAGCAAGGAACGAAGAGAGTACAGCACAGTGTCAAGTACGGACTCCCACATGGTTTCCGGCAGTCTCCGGGACTTGAGGGTGAGATGGACCGTTTTCCAAAGACGCCACTCATCCTTTCACACTGGCTGTTCCCTAAGGGGTGGTAAGGTGAAGAGTGAGTCATCACAATACCATGGTCGCTCAGCAACTTTGACACTTCAATATGAACTGAGCTCCCCTATCGGAATGGATGGAAGACAGGCACCCAAACACAGAAAACATCTTCTGGAAACAAGATATGACAGTTTCTGCGGACATGTCACGGCAGGGATACGCGAACGGGTAACGAGAGTATTCGTCAACTATGAGGAGTAAGTACTTGTTCTGACTACACGATGGCTTTAGTCCCATGAAATCTACAGACAGACGGTCAAATGGTCTCATGGCATGAATCGGATGCGATTCTGGAGGCTTGAAGAAACGAGGCTTCAGCTCGGCACTGACACTACATCCGAATATCATCGATAACAGCATTTGCCTCTCTCTGTACCGCTGGGTGATTTCTCTCCGACGCTGAGAGCGTTCTGGAGAAAAAGGCAACTGGCCTCCCATGCTGAGACAAAGTCGCAGCGAGAGTAGATGCCGACGCATCAGTCTCCATTTCAAACGGCAAAGACTCGTCAACAGCAGCAACTGATGCCCGACATATGTCTGCTTTCAGCGCCTTGAAGCTTTGAAGCTTTTTCACCTCCAGCCCCGGCAGCTCCCCCTTAGCAAGGAAAATTAGCTTTTCTAGGCACTCTACCCCCGTTTCTCCTGCCAGCGATAGCAGCAGCAGCAGGTGCTCCTATAACCTTCGCAAGCGTAGATCCCCAAAGCACAAACGTTAAAAACCACCATGGGTTCAATTCTGCAATGGAACACAAATGGCCTTATCGGGAAATTCCCGCTTTTTTCATCAATATTTGCTGAGAAAAAACCGGCGCTAGCAGCATTACAAGAGACCCACTTTACTGATAAAGATAACGATAAATACAAAATCTCGGGTTACTCTTGGTATCGCCATAACGTAAACGCTGCTGTCCGTAAGGGAGGCACAGCCATCCTAATAGAAAATAGCATCCCACACAGTCACGTGCCTTTGGTAACATCACTGGACTGTGTAGCTATTAGCTTGAAAATACAACACGTCCAATTGACGGTAGTTTCAACATACATATCTCCTTCCGACCCTGATCCAACGGATCGGGAACTCGCTCAACTATTTAATCAAATAAACGGGCCTTTGTTATTACTTGGAGACTTGAATGGTCACCACCCATCCTGGGGCAGCGCCACACCAAACCGTAGAGGTGAAATTATATATGACGCAATAGGTTCTCAAAATTTAGTTATCCTAAATAACGGCGCACCAACCCGCCAAGCAACGCAAAGCGGATATTTAGACTCAGCCATTGATATTTCGTGCTGCACGCCTAGAATTGCGTCACTGTTTACCTGGGATGTCGAAGACAACCCAGGCATGAGCGATCACCTCCCAATCAAAATTGATATCCCCCAAGGAGCACTCGACCGCGTTGATCTGTTTACCCCTTCCTGGAGTCTAAAAAGAGCGGACTGGACAAAATTTGAGGCAGAGGTCGACCTCACACTGGTCACCGAAGGTGACCCACACTCGGCAGACATTGAATTAATACTAAGAGCCATAAGCTCAGCAGCACAAGTAGCAATACCAAAAACCAGAGGACCCCGAAAGAAAAACGGAGCCCCATGGTGGAACGCAGAGACGGCACACGCCAAAGCTCAAATGATAAGAGCCCGCAAGGCATATGAGAGGAGGGCACACAGCCCTACTCGATGTGCACTTCGGGCAGCAAAAGAACACTTTCGAAACACGTGCAAGCGGGTTCAAAAGGACAGTTTTAACTCTTTTGCCTCCAAATTCAACCGCTTCACTCCCACCACCCAAGTTTGGAAAACCATCAGAGCTTTCTCTGCGAAGCGACCACCCCGTGGACCTTTCCCTCAACTAAAAATAGCTGGCCAACCCATCACCGAACCTAAGGAAGTCATGGATAAATTTGCTGATCATTACGCCAGTGTCGCAGCTAATAACTCATACAGCCAGCGCTCCAAAGACCAGGCAGAATGGTGCAAAAAGCACACATTCATCAATTATGGTAATCAAGAGTACTATAACGTACCATTTACAATGACCGAGCTAAATTACGCCATTAGCAAGTGTGGAAACACTGCAGTGGGCCCTGACGAAATTCACTACTCTTTCTTCAGGCACCTCAGCCAAACAGCACTAAAGTACCTGCTTTCGGCCATTAACAACATGTTTCTTAGCGACTCTTTCCCCACATCGTGGCGAGAGAGTATTATCATTCCCCTTCCAAAACCTGGCAAAGAAAAAACAGACCCAAAGGATATCGCCCAATTTCGCTTACTAGCTGTGCTAGCAAGCTTGTCGAGCGCATGGTAAACGTTAGACTTCACGAGATCCTCGAAAAGAAACTTGATGCTATGCAATCAGGCTTCCGGCGCGGGCGAGCCACCACTGACAATTTGGTGAAACTAGTCAGTGACATCCAGAATGGCTTTTACAAAAAGCAAGTAACAATAGCTGCATTCTTAGACATTAAATCGGCGTTCGATCGCGTACAAAAAGACGCCCTTTTGTTTAAATTAAGCAAGCTAGGAATTCGTGGCCACCTTGCAAAATTCATTGAAAACTTCCTCAAGGACCGAAAATTTAAAGTCCGTTGTGGCACCACATTCTCCTACCTGGCAACCCAAGACCAAGGCACACCCCAGGGTAGCGTTCTGTCCCCCACCCTCTTTCTAGTAATGATCAATGATCTCTTCGCCAAAAAGCTACCGCCTGGAATAAATTACTCCCTTTTTGCGGACGATGTCGCCATTTGGAAATCCACTGCAATCGATACCAGGCGGTATAATGAACCAGAATTTCAACATGCAACTACGCAGTTGCAGGATAGCTTAAACGACATCGATAATTGGTGTAGTTTAATGGGTCTATCACTCTCGGCGGAAAAATCATCAGTCGTTGTCTTTGCCAGAGCGCATTCCAGACACGACCCTCCACGGCTCCAAATCTCGGGTAAACCTATTGAATGCACCAATAGCTTCAAATTCTTGGGCGTCACCCTAGATTCCCGATTGAGTTTCAATGAGCATATCACCAAAGTCGTCTCTAGCTGTCAAAAGCGAGTCAACATTCTCCGCATGCTCGGCGGCACAGAGTATGGCGGGGATCGAAAGACCCTGCTTATGCTCTACAAGTCCCTGATTCGGTCCATTCTCGAGTATAATTCGTTCGTTTTTGACTCGACGAACAAGACCAATAAATTAAAGCTAGAGCGAGTCCAAAATGCCAGTATCCGGGCAGCCACAGGCGCGCTCAGAGAATCCCCCATCACCAGCCTGCTAACTGATAGCGGGCTATGCCCACTGCAGACAAGACGCGACGCCCAGCTTATTTCTTACTACATTAAGGTCCAATCCACCGAAAACCACCCGGCAAAACAATGTTTTGCCCATCCCAGACGAGCAAATAAAGCCACTCTACAGAAGTGGCCCCCATTTAAGCACAGAGTAGCGAAAACCCTGGAAAGCCTCAATCTTGCACTGCCAGCAACAATAGGCAAACCCCCACTCTCCCGCTTCTGGACTCGGAAAAAGCCCAAAGTGGAATTTCTTTTCACTTCCCGTAAAACGGACTTCTCAGAGGAAGAAGTCTCCCAGAAATTCCTAGAGTTCCGATCTTGTAACGCGGACAAGACCTTTATATTTACAGACGGCTCCAAAATAGGCGAAAAAGTAGGCCTCGGCATCTGGGGGCAAAATATTTGCCTACAGAAAAGACTTCCGGACAACTGCTCTATCTTCACAGCCGAGGCTGTTGCCATCCTAAATGCATTAGCCATAATCAGAACCCAAAATATCAACTCAGCCGTCATCTGTTCAGACTCTAAATCTGTCCTGCAGGCCGTCAGTAACGTAGTCAACCCCAGCCACCACGTTATAGCAGATATTCAGAAAGGTATCGATGATACCCCTGATGTCTCTTTTCTTTGGATCCCGGGCCACTGCAAAATTCAAGGAAATGAAAAGGCCGATGAGCAGGCAAAAAAGTCCCTAGAACTTAGAGAGATCGCACCCTTAATGTGGTCTGGAGATGATAGCAAAGCTCTCCTCCAGGACAGTATCCGGAAGCAAATTCAAAATAACTGGACCACAAACCACAGCGCCCACCTATTCTATATCAAGCCTAACATCGGCTACTGGCCCAGTTCCAACCAAAAGAGTCGCCGGCGCGAGGTTATTCTAACCAGACTCAGAAATGGACACACAAAATTAAATGCCTATTGGAACGCGGGTACCTGTGGTACCTGCGACGCAATGGAGAATCCCTATCACATTCTCATCGATTGTCCCCAGCACAATACCCATCGGCAACCCATGCTAGATTACTGCCGAATCCAAAACATCCCTGTAGACCTAAAAACTCTGCTCGGTAACGACCATCCTGAGCTACTCGAAAAAGTCTTTACATTTCTAAAGGACTCTGGGCTAGAGAAGTTTCTATAAATCACCCCTCCCAGTATATATGATGGAGGGTGCATGGTGCACCCCCAAAGTAGGACTTGCCTATTTTCCAATCATAGATGATCCACCGCAAAATTTAAGCAATAGTTGTTTAACCTTTCAATGGTTTATCGTAGGCTAAGGATAGGTTATGTTAGGCTAGCTTTGAAATCAGGTTAGGTTAAATAGGTTAGATTTCTTCACCGCAGTGATACCTTTCACTGCGGGTCTATGCTAACCACACTTATACTCTTACTAACAATCTAACTATCCTCTCACACTTCTTTTCCTCTGCGCGGCGGCTGCCCAGCCGGAGAGGGGAGCTGCAACCTCACCTCCGGGTTGCAGGGTAAATTCGCGGCACCCTGGCCAGGTGTTTAGCGCACTTTCTAAAATACGAAAATTATTGAGTTAACGGAGGATTTCGAGTAACGTAGACAAGCGGACATCAGTAGCTGACACACAAAATTCTAAATTCTAAATTCCAAATTCTAAATTTAAGGTCTTTAACCACAGAAATAACCTTCGCCCTCTGCGGGTCTAAACTTATTAAAAGACCTCCCTTGGCATGGCTATGCCATTGCCACGACCGTCCATTCGCAAGCTAAAACATCTTGCAACCCATTACTTGAAATAACTCCCATTGCTTTAACAGACTAACGTAGCTTGCCCTCACACAAAATTCTAAAATTCTCCCACGCACTCCTTTAGAGGTGGGCAAAGGTGCTATGCATAGAACGCCTAATAAAAAGCCATTGATTGATTGATTGAAGCTTTGAAAAGCTTCTTCTCCCAATGGAAAGGACTTGGAACCGAGGCGTGGGAGGATCCTACTAGAGAAGTTAGGTATCCACCCAGAATAGTTGGCAAGGAGCCCTAGTGTTCGCTTCAGGGAAGCAGAGTCTGAGGGAACCGGAATGTCCCTCAACGGCTGCAGCCTCTTAGGATCGGGCCGAAGAGACCCGTTTGAGATGCAGTACCCCAGAAAGGATATCTCAGTCAGGCTGAACTGGCACTTACTGTCATTCGGGGTCATGTTGTTCTCCTTAGCGGCGGAGAGGAAACGCTGCAGATTGCGGTCGTGCTCTCCCTTGTCTGCTCCACAGACGATCACGTCGTCGATATAGGCGTAGGTGCCCTGGAGCTCATTGTCTTTGATGAGCGAGTTGATGGCACGCTGGAACACGGCCACAACGTTAGTGAGGCCGAACGCAAGCCTTTTGAACTGATAGAGTTCGCCATCTGCCTCGAAAGCAGTGTACTCTTTCTCGTCGGTTCGGAGGGGTACCTGGTGGTAGGCGCTTTTGAGATCGAGAGTGCTAAACGCCCGGTGTGTTGCTAGTTTTTGGACTTGGTCCTCCATGCGAGGCATCGGGTAAGCATCAAGCTGGGTGTACTTGTTTATGGTTCTGGGGTAGTCCACGACCATTCGACGTTTGTGTCGGACCGGCGCACCGCGCCCCAGTGCCTCCGGCAGGCGGACGAACCCCGGCCCAGCGCCACCACGCATCCGCCGGGGCCCCGCGGTGCCACAGGTCCGCCGAAGGGCCCCAGCTCATGGCCCTGTCTTATCTAGTGTAGTACAGCTCTCGAAGAGTCCTGGGGACAGCATTATGTCATTGTGAGGAGGCGGAAAGAGTAGAATGAGTTTATGGGTGGTACTCCCGAAAAAGATTAGTAAAAACTTTACATGGCGCATTGAAGACATTATGTGCGTAGCCTTGGATAGCACAAAAGATAACGGTAAATATCATCTTAAAATTTGTTACTTTATAAAACCTATGAGAAATCTGCCGGTCTATGGTAAAGTAATCCTGCCCTCAAGCTACCAAGGACTAAATCACTAATATTTTGTTGCGCACCATGATGGTTTTGTGACTGGCGTGGCGCGCACGGGGGTAGTGAGTGGTAAAGTAAAATATAATCATAATTTGAAGAGGGATGGTTGTTTGTGAGTGAGAGACTTTAGGTATATTTTTTAGTTTCTCAGTTTTACAAGATTGAATGTTGTGAGTCACAGTGCCATGGAAGTTCAAAATATATTATATATTGAACTAAGCTACTTATAAAAATTCTGGTAATATCTTTCAAACTTGGAGGTAAAGATTGCAGACTCTTGAAATGGCTTTAGAATAATTGTATGCTGACAATTGTCCCCTTTTTCAGAGCACTGATAGAAAATCTGATGGCAGATGAAGCTGTCAAAAAGAAGGTGGAAAGAAGCTGTTACATACATACCCTTTGTGTCGGGTAAGGATGCGGAGATGAAATCAGTATGTTAACATGTTATTCAACCAGGATTATACGGGGATGCTTCTCTCTTCTCCCTCCCTGTCCACATTTTCTTTAGACAGTTGTCTAACATCAGCCAAAGTGAGGAAAGAGTTCGAAGTTCCGACGGTAGCATAAGAGTTACGAGTATTTGAAACTTGAATGTGGTTTTAATAGGATAGTTCGCTGTCAGTGGTGAGCTATACTGACTCCCTCCCCACCCTGCAACTTTTTTCTTGGCTGGTTTAAATGCACTTTCCGCTCACTTTAACCCGCGCCCCACCGGGGGTCCGGCGCCACCTTTGCCCCACCGCGCTGTGGTCGGAAATGCTGTCGTGGGCGGTCACGGGGCCATTTTTTCGGATTTTGGAATTTAGGGGTTTTATGGCTGCCAATGTGAAGAAAATTGTTCAGTGTCCTGAATGACCACTATTATCGAGCTAATTTGGTTGACAGATGCACTTATTACTGATCAAAGTAATGCGATGATGAAATCCAGAAGTATGGGATTCGATGCGTCTGCTAGATCCGAGTTTTCAACTTTGAATAATAAACGTCAAAACTGAGTCAGACCAAAAATAACTAGTATCAAAATGTTTCTCATAATCAGCTTTAATGTTTCTCATGTCAGCTTTAAGATGATTAGCATTATATATATATATATATATATATATATATATATATATATATATATATTTGAACTTTGATAAAGGTATATAATCTGCGTTTTACTTACCCCTTTCATAAGTCTACGTTACAAACTAGTTGCCAACTTTCAATAGACAAGCAAAAAAATTACGTTTCTGCCAATTAGCTTTTTGTGGAAACATAAGTTAAGTAATTCTCCGTCATTGCCTGAAGAGAGTTAAGTGCGCAAATGTGCGCAAAATTGTCCACAGTGTAAATTGTACTGGGCCTCCCGCCACCCCGAGCCGTCCTTCCACCCGACACCCGGCGCCTCCGCGGCTCGCCACAGCCCGCCGGCCGCCCGCGAGGTGCGGGGACGCTTATCTGGTGCTTCTCATGTCGTATTGCTCGCCTTTATGCACATTATCTTCATTGTAAGCTCATGGTTTTCTTGACCTTACCCAGAATCTTCCTTGGTCAAGGTCACCCATACATATACCATGCTCATATTGCACATGATTCGACATGCTATGATGAGAGGGGTACACTGATAACTACTGTCTTGATCTTCCTGCCGTCTGAATATATGAAAGAAACCCATATTATCGTGCGAACATTCAACGTGACCTTTTGTGGCTTCTGGGGACATCAATTTTAAAGAGCATAGGCGGATCCAGGATTGCCGATCGGGGGGCACCTTCCCGGGGGGCGCCATCCGGACCGAGGGGCGCCATCCGGACCAGGGGGCGCCACTTATGACCGGCAAAAGCTATCAGGTGGGCGCCAAATCCTATCGGTGGGCGCCGACTTTCGCATCCTGGGGGGGTGGGAAGCGGCATTTCAGGGGGGCGCCATCGACCTTTCAGGGGGCGCCAAGGGTCGATCGGGGGGCACGTGCCCCCCTTGCCCCCCTGGATCCGCCTATGTTAACGAGGGTAGCAAATGGTAAGCAGCTCACAAACTCATTTCACTCAGGGGTTCCGAATGGCAATATGTATTTTGTTTTAGCCCGATTAAACGATTAGTCTGAGAAGAGGCTGGGTATGCCCTTCTGCATGCGGACCCAGCACATCTGACCAGGTCGTTAGGGGTCAGGTTAGGTCCATTCATTTGCTTAACACGCGCACTGGAAGGGGGCCCTCGGAGGCTCCCTCACCTATGTTTCCGAGGGCGTAAGAACAGCTCGTAGAGCCGAAAAACGATATTTGGCCACATTCGAGAGAATTTAACGGTGCATCGAATGGTGAAGAATATCTATAAAAGCGGCCGAAAATTTTGAGACGTATTGACCCCGGCACGCTCACCAGAGGCGCTAGTGTGCCATCCAAGATGGCTGCGAAAGAGGGACTCCGAAAAGTAAACAACGTTAGTGGGCCCCGGGAATAACCTGGTAAGCGGTGAATTATACGTGTTTTATGCCTGGTATGTGGCAGCGGCTTATAACCAGCGGCTTCGGAAGGCAGTAAGGAGCCCAAATTCGAAGAGTTTTTGGTACCAAGGAGCAAAGTTTGTAGTCAGTATCAGGTTGAAGTTTGCTGCCCCCCCTCCACACTTTTTTGCCGGTGGCGACGCTTATGTTTGGAAAGGCATTTTCCATCGTACATTCAAACTGGAATTTCAGACAGCTTGAAACGAATAAAGGCGTATATCTACCGAATTATTTCAATATGTCATTTTCCCGGGCCAAAAAGGAATGCAGTCATAGGCGGATCCAGGGGAACGGCAAAGTGGGCAGATGCCCCATAGGCAGATTCAGGGGCAAAGGGAGTACGTGCCCCCGCCATCGACCCTCGGCGCCCCCTGAAATTTTGCTTCCCGCCCCCACCCCCCTCCCAGGATGCGAAAGTCGGCTCCCACCGATAGGGTTTTGCTCCCATCCGATAGGGTTTCCCGGTCAAGAATGGTGCCCCGCCCCCCGGGAACGTGCCCCCCGATCGGCAATCCTGGATCCGCCTATGATGACGACTCAAGGATAAAGGCTTACTCCTGTTAGAAGCAGGCTCAAGGGAGTGGAAGGAGGCATAAGTGGAACTGGAGATTGCCTTACACCCATTCTGCAAAGTATGGCAGCAGGCCAGACGAGTCGCACCAGCCATCTAAAATTCTCGCACCACCAGCCTCCAAAAATTAGCACCAATCTGTCACATACCAGGGAAAAAATGCACCCATTCCTACCCCTACAATGCAATGCTACCTCAATCATTAGTCAGTTAGTTAAGGACTTTTTATAAGGCCCCCTCCTGTGTCTTAATAGCCATTCAGTCATTATTTGTTTAGTTTAAGTGTCACTAACCTCGCAAATTCGCACCAGGTTGATAAAATTCGCACCACTCGGTCCTGTCTCCAAGGGCACTCGCACCGACGAGATCTCGTCGAAAATGCCATACTTTGCACACTGGCCTCACAGCCGCTTACCAGGTGGATTTCAATGGAAGTCAGATGGCTGAAAATGTCTGCAACAGACAGCAACATTTGAGCCTATCTTCTTCCCAATTCTCAGTTTCAACTTCCACTGCTTGGACAGCACCTTATCCTGAGGAAACTTGTGCAGGCTGAGACTTCGACACTTTCTTCGGAAGGATACACACTGAGGAACGCAGCAGTTCTGATTGGATGCAATGGTTATCCGTCTCTTCTCCATTTTCTTTGAACTTTCCAAGATCATAACAAACAAGAAAATAACGCCAGTCTTCAATATTCACGTCCACCCAACGTCACGTATAACCACGCTGTTTCACAACAACGAGTTCACCACGACTGAAAATGCGTTACTTACAATGGGGTTCAAAAATGACCCGGATATGAAGCAGCCACGCCAGACGTCAGCCCCTCTCCTGGCGTTTCCAAAAAATCCGCCAGGTGCCAACACTTTAGATGACCGAGGCCAATAGGCGTTCAAAGTCAGACCTTCATTTTGAGATTGCCACAATCGCGCGGTAGGACCAGTTCGCTTGCATTGGATACCGAGTGGTGGCATCATAACGTCATATAACCGGGATAATATGCCAAGGTCACTTCACAGGAAGGTCAAGGTTAAGGTCATATCAGAATTTTCAAGGTCATTGACCCCAGCGCTTCCCGTCAAATAGCGTTACCAGGCCGGTCGTGTATTATGCTATGAAGTCATAGTTAAGGTACCTGAATGTAAAGATCAAGGTCAAAGGTCAAAGTTAAAGGTCATTTTTAAAGGTCAATCCTCATTTGCCACCAAACACTGGCAAAAGTGTTAGTCAAAAAGTACATTATTGGTAGTATACCATATTGTGACCTCATAGGTCAATGACCTATGAGCTGTATTTTACACTGTATCTTCTGCATTTTAGTGATTACCCGATGATGTTTTATAATATTGACTTGAGCTTTTATTGGGATGATTCCTGTTGCTCATAAGCCCTAATAAACAAATAAACAAAGCTTCTTTGCAACCTTCCATCTATGACCCTGCTCAGCCTTTAGCTTATTTTCATCATTTTCCCGCTTAATAACGGTATTTCCCAAAAGGTCCCCAGCATGGCCAATATTTGACGTTTATGACATCGTTTGACCTTGAAGATATTGACCTAGGTCAATGAAAGTTGACCCCTACCCAGCCTCCAACCAGAGTTTTTCTGCGTCTCTTAATTTCCGAGATCTCAGAGGGGGCCTACCAGGCCTCCCTACAGTGCGCGTTAGTACCGGAACCCTCTCCAGTGCGGGTGTTAGTTGAATCAACTTAAGTATACTTCTAGCATTGCAATTGATTTAGCATGATCTGCTGAAAATTTGGGGTGAATCGGTTCGGCCGTTCCAGCGCTGTAGCAAAATGAACAGGAACAAAAACATCGGTGGCCATCCGTGAGGCCGTTTCCGACCACTGTGCACCGGGGCATCGATGCCCCCCTCTAACTGGGCAAATATGGGGGTTAGCGAAAACCTGCAAAGTGCATGAGAGAGCTCGCGTGAATTCAGTAAGAAATTACTTAGCATGTATAAGCGCTCAGGTCAATGGTTTGACCTCCAGAGGTCAAGTTAGGTCACGATAGGCTATTTTCACTAAAATATGCAATGCTTAGGCAAACTGGGTATCACTTTTATGCAATGAGAGCTATTGGGATCTGGTAAAAAGCATTTGATAGGAAAAGGCCAGACCTTTTCCCGCTATGTGGAACGTCATGACCTCCGGCCAGTGGTTTAACCTCCAGAGGTCACCTCGTGACCTAATAAGACCTAAGGTCACGAAAGGTCAGAAAGTGACCTTCCCGTATATCAAATGAAAACTAGTGACGAGATATACACGATGGTGTTTGATTCAGCGCTCTAGCTTAATTAGGTCAAAAGTTATTGTCAAAATAATTTTTTGACCCCTGTGACCTTTGATGACCTTGAAGAGGTCAAAGGGCAAATATGGCCCCTTGGATCCGTGAAATGATGTCCAAGAACGCTTTTCTGAGCTTGCTGAGCATTTGCAATGATTTTTGTGACTTTTAGATCATAAGACAGCTTTTCCCCATGCTTTTTCGATGGGAGAGGTCACCTGGTGACCTGACCTCAGGTCACGAAATCGAAAAATCCCGGATATACATATATACATACGTGTAGACGCTGGAGTGGTCATGAATTGTAGACAGTTTCAAATTGATCGACTAAGAAATGTAGCTCTTATAGAGCCCAGAAGTTGAAGTGAGGTGACCTTGGTTGACCTCGCCTGGTGACCTGACCTTGGATGACCCGGAGTAAAAAATTTCAAGGATGATGGGAAAATGATGGGTGAGAGATAGAGCTCTCAACTGCGGTGCTGCGCCTCGTCGTTTTTCTGCTACCCCGAAAAAACTTAGGGGGCCATCGATGCCCCCTCCGGTGGGGCGAGGGTGAACGCCCAAAATGTCTGTCTTATAACGTTGGCCTTGGGCATGGGCTATGTATATGCTTCTATATGAGATATTGGTGTGGGCTTTGTGTATAATTCGAGCCAGACTTTGAGAACTCTGAAAAATTATTTTCAGTACAGCTTTGGGTCGCCCAAAGCTGAACTTTATTATAGATATTAGATATTAGATAGCAGTGATATTAGGTAGATATTAGATAGCAGTGATAGCACTGCTATCATCTACACTACATCACGTAATTCATCACTAGTGTCCAGGGGATTATCAATTAACTCCCAAAACCCAAATTTGTGTGTACTTTGCTAGCTTTAGTAATGTCAGTTTTTTATCCACCTTGCAGCAGTCTGACATGCCCGAAGAAATGCGAGGTGAAGTCATGGAACTCTGCGTCACTGCGTGCGAGAAGTTCTCCAGCAACAATGAGGTGAGCCGATTCTACCTCATCTGGTGAATGCAACTGCGTGGAACAACAAGAGCCCCTGTGAAGGTCAAGTTTTTTGCATTGCTCAATGTAGGTGAATGAGGGTTTTGGCTCTGGCCTCTTATAACAGCTACGGTTCGGACATTGCAATAAAGGTCCGCTGCTTCCCAGCTTGGCTCAGAGCTTGTCGTTTCTAGTTATTCTCTGTGTCGTGCGCTGACCCACAAATATAAGAAACGCGTGGAAATAATTTTGCAGGCATGTTTTTTTCCTATTGAATGCTCCTTAAGCCACGGCTGTCGAGTAATTGTTCGGTTGTGACATGAATGTTATTTCACCTTGGCAAAATTGATGCTGTTTAACAAGCTTCGATTGCAAGTTTTTGAAAATACTGTTGTGGGCACTGAGTCATGATTGTCGATATTTACGCTGTTTCTTTCCACACAGAGGAAACGTATGATCTTTGCACGTGGGTTATTTTCAGAACGCTGCCAAATTGATCAAGGAAACGATGGATAAGAAGTATGGCCCGGCGTGGCATACCGTGGTCGGCCAGGCGTTCGGATTCGAAGTATCGCACGAGTGCAAGAATTTGTTGTACATGTTCTTCGGTGGCAATATGGGTATTTGTGTATGGAAGTGCAGCTGATGGGCGTCCACTTGTAGCGAGCGTTGAAGGCGTTTGGTGGCGTGAGTTGTGGGTCTCGGTGTGAAGCGGTAGAGAGCTTGTGTGGATTTGTCGGTGCGTTCCTAGGCCAGAGGTGTTGACGCACGCAGTTACGTGTGCTGTTGTTTGACGCAGTCGGTCCCTTCCACGTTCTCTGGAGGAACAGTCTGTTCCTGCCACGTTTTGTGGAGGAAGTGATATGCTCCTGGATGATTGATTTGTGACAACTTTTGGTCAGTGTTTTCTTAGAAACCCGACTATTTCTGCAAAGAACCTACATGAAGCTGCCTTTTTATTTGTGATAGCCAAGGAAGTATAAGTTTTTCAGCAGTACTTGTTGGTTTTACATTGTTTTGCTCTTGTTTTCACAATTGTGAATATTTGCGTTGCAATAGTCTGTATTTCACGTCTTGTCTTCACTTTCCAGTATGGGTTCTTGTGATGATTCACCTGCCGGCACTGATGGTTGTCCTCCGCATAACATTCCAAGTGTCAGAGCCATCCCAGATGAAAATGTAGGTAATGCTTCATGGGAGGTGGAAGTGCTCGTTAGCGTCTGTCGAACATTCTCGGGGCGTTCCACGAGCTCTGGCGCGGGCCGGTAAAGCGACGGCTGCCTGTCGCCACCGGCGGGCGGGTTCATCTCAGTGTTCCGCCGCATGCACGGTAACCCACTGGCTGTTGTAGATTGTAGCCGTTTCATACTATTCCAGACCTAAGAACGGTGTAAAGCAAGAAAACCATTCAAGTTTTTCTACTCCATGAATTTCCATTGATATGCAATATGAAGTCATCATGTGCTGGATTCTATATACTTTTGGTGAAGGTGGTGTTAAGTTTTTAAATCCGTATGGCTTCCTGGCCGGTTTTCGCTGGTGGACATTTTTGGTGAGTTCTGACCTTGCCCCGGCGCCGCTGTCTTCAGCGGCATCCCACGGTTGGAACGGCTCACATTGAGAGGCGAAGGTCTCGGTAACGAAAGATTCGTTTATACCATATGGTATTCGTCAGAAGAATTAGGCTGAAATCGGGGCTAGTTTTCCAAATCTGATGCGCCAGACGCGTTTCACCGGAATCAATGATAATTTGATTTGGATGCTCTGCACAGTTCCGGCTTTGCCGAAGGTGATGTATTAAAGAACTGTATATTTTTTAGTGATAAAGTGATGGGAAGTGTGCATGCCTTTGTGAATTTGAATAGCGATGGTGCTTAAGTAAAGCAAATGGGGAAGCCAGTGGAAACCTTTATTTGTTATATTTATGCTCTGGCTTACGTTCCTTTCTCTGAAGTTATCGGAACTTTTAGTGTCATGTGTCTCTTTTATTCATTAGTGTGATTCTAGGGCAACACCACCGTCGCTGTTTTTTTTAAATATTCGCACATATTCCCGTGACGTCCAACTTGCTGATGCCGCACAATCGTTGACTGGATTTATGCGAATGGGGCTGGAGTTGGTATATAGCGAGCCGATTTCGCACTGTCATTGACATGTTATTGGTTTCCGTACTACTGTTTTCTAGGCTTTGTATATTTATGGTGTTATTTGATTGTGGATTGAGTTTTGATCTCTGTCTCCGAGGTTTTGCGGCCGTTTGCCTGGTTGTGCGTGTGGTGTTCCTCAATGCGTGTTTGAGTGCGCTGGCCTGTGCTGCGTGTTTGTGTGCGCTGGTATGTGCAGCGTGTTGAGTGGGTTCGGCCCCGGCGCACGCGCCACGTGCTCTGCATACGGCGCCTTGTGTGCGGCCAGCCTGTTTGTCCTATGTCGACTTCCTTTAGAACCAATGTTCCTACCAGTCACGAAGTGTGGTTCGACGCGTCGTGGTGAGAAAGTTGTACGCAGTAACGCATCTCGCCGGAAGATTTCGTAGAGCAGCTATTTTGGACGGAGTATCAGCTGTTTTCCCTGAAGATTGCCTGTTTACTTATTGTACGTCGTGGTTACTCGTTTCCCCCTTTTTAACATTGTAGATGCTTGCTCTGGATCGCGTGGACTGAAAAATAAATTTCACTTTCGAGTACAGTGTTTACCGCAATGTCAGTACAGGGTGCAGCAATTCAGCAAGTTATAGATCGTGGGAAGATCAACGTTACTCTTTTATGCGTTGTGAATGATTTGACCAAGTATTCGTGGCAACGGACCAAAGTTCGTATGGCTAAAACACGTATAGATAAACTTCGTACGCTAAAGTTCGTAAGCAAATGTACGTAAGGTATAAAACTCGTATGTCAAAAGTACGTACGCAAAAGTTCGTAAGCAAATGTACGTAGGGTATAAAACTCGTATGCAAAAAGTGCGTATGCAAAAGTTCGTAAGCGAATGTACGTAGGGTATAAAATTCGTATGCCAAAAGTACGTACGCAAAAGTTCGTAGGCAAATTTACGTAGGGTATAAAACTCGTATGCCAAAAGCACGTACGCAAAAGTACGTATGTAAGAATACGTAAGCAAATGTACATAATAAATGCATAGGCTGGGAGGGCCGGCGCCAGGGGGTGAGCTGGGGCTCGTGATAAAGCCATATGTTCACTCAAACGTGGCATTTTAAATAGTATTTCCAGCCAAAAGCGGGGCCTGGCCCCTCCCCGCCACTTTCCAAGAGCAGGAGGGTCCGGTCCCCGAGGGCCCCCCGGTGGCGACGCCCCTGGTCAGTGGTCATCTATATCCGCCACCGTGCTCAAGCTATTTGAAAGCCTGGCGAGATGTGGGCAGGTGATTGATTACCTCTGTACTTGGTGCCGTGTAATTTTCCATACGATTTTTTTCATGGCAAACATTTTACCTCTAGGAGCTTTACTCATACGAACTTGTGTCATTACGAAACATGTTATCCTTACTAACATTTTGCTCCTACGTACTTTATCCCGTACGAACTTTTTACATACGAACTTTTTACATTGGGGGCATTCCAGGACAGATCGACCAAGGCTTGACACCAACATATCTAGAAAAAATCTGAAACTTTGTCTCCGTGGTAGTTTTGGGCCAGAAACACGCCTGTGAGAATCTTAGCCCCCTCCGACCAACGGTGAGCGAGTTATAGCCCGAGGCATTTTCGGGAGGTCACCTTGTAGACTCATCTTTAATGTTTCATAACTGAACAACGCATTGCCCGATTAACAAGTTTTGTATATCATTGAACTCGTCTTGAACCATACATTATTTTGAAAAAGAAAATTTAAAATTTAAAAAAATTTGACTTTTAATTCGTTTGACCTTTTTCTTAGATGACCTAGTTTGACCTTATCGATATTGAAATTGACCTTTTAGACGCCTCAAAAATTTTGCTTCATCAAATATCTTTCGAAAGAAAAAATTAAAAAATGCGTTTTTGCTATAAGTTCCAAATTTTTAGCACCTAAGGTAGGTATGCAGACGGTTTTTGACCACTGCGGTAGTACAGCCCTATGTTTAACGCCGCAAACAAAGCGATTGCTTTTGTAATCGGTTGCTTGCAATCATATGGCATTGTCTTTACGAAATTTTTATCGTGAAAGTGTCAAAATATATGAAAATTAACACGCGCCCACACAAGGGGTGGGCAACCGGCCTCTTCAGGTTTCCACAGGTAGTAAAAAAAAGACACCTTCGCGCAGCGCCACCATACTTCATGTACCTCTAACTCGAAATTTTTGCAGCTTCTAGCAAAATTTTAGGTCTGGGTCATACTAGGTCAGACAGCCAACCCAGGTCAAGAGACCTAACCTCGAAAAAGTTTGGGAGGTGCATCAATAATGTCAAATCTAGCCTATCGTCGTTAGATTCACATTACATAGTAAGGTCGCCGAGCACGATAATTTTCGCAGCAGGATTTCTATGTCGATAACTGAGAGCAGGGTCAGGGTCATGATCTTTCCATTAGAAATGCATGGGGCCATTGGTAAATTTTGATAACTTGAGAGAATTGAGAATTTTCGAGAATTGCGATGGAGGTTTTATTTTTACGTTGTCGTGTCTGACTTGCCACTACAGTTTGATTAATATTCTTTTTTACCATACAGACCTAAGCCTGGCTCTAGGTCAAAGCAGGTTAATTTTGGCATTTGACTAGGCAATATTATAAGATACATAATCCGCTTGGGCTCAACAAGAGTGTTCCAATGGTGCTGAACGTTTCTTCCTACGGCTCTCCTCTGTCACCTATTATGCCACAAAATTTAGGTTTCCACTTGGTTCCTGTAAAAAATACTGTGACCTCGAGCAAACTCAAATGTGACACGACCAAACGATTGTATGTAACATATTCGGTAGTGGTTAAAACTGGCTGTTTAGCGCCATCACTCCCAGTGCACTGTGTCATTATTCATCTGGGATTCTGGGATCCGTGTCAGCTATGAAATTATCACCTTGTAAAAATATCATGAGGCAACCTGTTCAAGTGACCAAGTCGAATGCGTTACAATTTCAGGACATTTTTCTCATATATGAGCAGATTCAAATTACTTTTTGGGAATGAGCGCCTTTCAGACACGTTTGTTTACATTGCATGAATCCTCTCAAACGTATGCTGTGCTGCACTGGGTCACCTTGTATCGATATTATTTTTCCATCTCCAGGAACGATGTAATTGTGTGAGTTGGTGGTGCCCATAGGATAAGTTATACTTGTTTCAATTATGGATAAAGCCGCGACATCTTTGTAAATTTTCGTTTAAGGCTGAAAGGTCAATTATTAATAAGTTCATTTGCCCTCGTCTCCCTCGAAACAACGGATCCCTTTCTATCACTTTTAATGACTGCAATTTTTATTTTCATAAATATTGTCCAAGTTGCTGCCAGTTCAGTTTTAGGAGTAGGTGTCTCACTAGAGTCATCAAGGGACTTTTTACGGATACCCCGACCCCACCACTCAAACGAGCAACTCCCACGATGAAGTGTTAATCAATGAACCAAAGTTGAAAGTCCCACAAGGCATAACGACGACCGTCTACCTCAGGTCACCCCCTCACCAGTCAGTTACCAGCTGGCCTTCAGTATTTACGGTACCTACCACCTCCCAGTTGACCCAAATTATTTTTTCAGAAGTTTCAAAATGTTGTGTTAGAGGTACATGGAGTACGGTGGCGCTGCACGAAGGTGTTTTTTTACTACCTGTAGATACCTGAGGAGGCCGGTTGCCCACCCCCTCGGGTGGGCGCGTGTTAATTGGCATATATTTTGACACTTTCACGATAAAAATTTCGTAAAGACAATGCCATATGATTGCCAACAACCGATTACAAAAGCAATCGCTATGTTTGCGGCGTTAAACATAAGGCTGTACTGCTGCAGTGGTCAAAAACCGTCTACATACCCACCTTCGGTGCTAAATATTTGGAATTTATAGCAAAAACGCATTTTTTATATTTTTCTATCGAAAGATATTTGATGAAGCAAAATTTTTGAGGCGTCTAAAAGGTCAATTTCAATGTCAAAAGGTCAAGCTAGGTCATCTAAAAAATGTCAAACGAATTAAAAGTCAAAATTTTTAAAATCTTAAAATTTTTTCAAAATAATATATGGTTCAAGACGAGTTCAATGATATACAAAACTTGCTAATCGGGCTATGCGTTGTTGAGTTATGAAGCATCAAAGATGAGTCTACAAGGTGACCTCCCGAAAATGCCTCGGGCTATAACTCGGTCACCGTTGGTCGGAGGGGGGTAAGATTCTCACAGGCGTGTTTCTGGCCCAAAACTACCCCGGAGACAAGGTTTCAGATTTTTCTAGACATGGTCGTGTCAAAATGATTTTTTTGTTTTTTTGCCCTGGAATGCCCCATTGGGAACATTTTACCCCTACGTACTTTCAACCGTACGAACTTTTTCCATACGAACTTTTTACATTACGAACATTTTACCTCTACGTACTTTAACCCGTACGAACTTTTTCCATACGAACTTTTTCCATTACGATTATTATCCACGTGCGTACTTTATCTATGCGTACTTTAGCCATACGTACTTTTGCGTACGTACTTTAGGCATACGAACTTTTTCTTTACGTGCTTTGGTCCGCAACCCCTAGTCGTCATTCCAAAACACCAGTGACGTGGTTTCAAATGATGTGCATTGGTGCATCCAGGAGTAGCCTTTGGAGGGGGTCAAACCAACGTTGGGTGGTGGGCCTAAATAGCGAAAACATTGGATTTTTTAGAAAAACGGTCGACATGTGGTCCTTGGGGGCACAAATATACTATTTTAGGCTTGGGTGGGGGCCACGGACCTTTTGCCCCATCCCCCTTGGATCCGTCAGGGTTGATGTGCCTATACCGATGTAAGGCATTCCAGCTCAGGAGTGTGCGTTGTATTGACAAAAAATTGCAGTTGCAAAAAACGTGAGTTCGCACTGCCGAGATGAAGTTGCGGGTGTTTGAACAGAAACTACTGCACATAAGGGGAAGGAGGTGAAGCTGCGGGGCAAGACTGACCGACTGGGCGAGGTCAGCGTGGCCAGTGTAGCTCAGGGGTTACGTCGCGTGAACTTAGGGTCTCGGCTTCAAATCCCGGCACAAGCTGAGGGCGGGTGTGCTCCTGTGGTTGACCGTGGTCTCGACCAGGCGATGAGGTTCAATCGCCCTGCGCGACACGGTGGGAATGAGAAATCTGTGCGGCACGGTGGGGCATGAGAGAACAGTCACCAATTCCCCCGGAATTCTGCTAAGAGCGGTTCATTGGGCATTGACCTCTAATGCTGGCGTGAGTCAGGAGCCGGAAAGCTAATAGCTCAGTTGTGTCTAAGCACGGGATTCTCAGTGGCAGGAAGTATACATGCTTCGGACGATCGTGCATTGACTTCTCAGCCTGGCGGAACAATCGCCACCTAACGCTGTTTTCGGCAGTTGTGACCCATCCTCATCCCCATTCCCCCACTCCAGTAACCAAGGCCGCGCCGACGGCCCGCGGCAGACGAGTTTTGTAGTTCTGCCTAACGCCGCCAGGGGAGCCGCGATCTGGGCTCGCTTCTATCCCACCAGCGTGCGTGCGGTGGGGCGGACTTTCCACCACGGTAGTGACGTACCCGGCCTGGTGTGTCCCGAGCACGTCCGGCGTGCGCTGGCCTACACGTCTTGTCGTACCCGCGGTCAGAGGAAGGACAGTGTTGCAGCGACAGTCAGAGGGGCGCTTGTTCTGCTGAGTACCGCTGCCAGTACAGGGAGAGGTATCGAGAGTTGTGGACTGGACGGAGCGCCACTGGTCAGGTTAAGTGAGAATACGTGTTAACGGGCTTTGTAAGCTCTGGGAACTATGAAGCGCAGTTGGAGGTTGGCTGTTTGGTTACTTTGTTGGATCACCTGTTGTGCAGCTCAGAGTGACGTTCCTGTCACCGATGAAGCTGCTGGAGACCCGGCCTCCTGTCGTAACTCCAGCTCGGACGTGTGCGTGCGCACGTGCTGTCCTGAGGGCGAGAACATCATCGACAACTCCTGCCGCCCCAGCACCATCGCCTGGAAGCCCACTTTTCTGAATGAATCCGACATTCCGCGCATGGAGGTAGTGTCCGGCTTCATTCCACCCTGTAGATTCGGCCATAAGCTGCAGACGTTCTCAGACACAGTGGACCCCCTCACTCATTACATACTGCAGCCCTCCCGCGGAGCTGACCGTAGAAACGTCCACTGAAGTCTTTGACCTAGGATACGACTACTGCTTCTACAATATTGAATATGAGGGGTTTCTATATGAGGGTGTCAAGTCCTGTCAGGTGATTGAGGTTCCACAGCTGAGCGGTCTGGCCAGCATCGAGGACGTGCCGACAGTGTCTGTGCACAAATGTTGCACGGCGAGTCAAAGCATCGGTGTGGTGACCAAGGAAGAGGACGGAGATACCTATCAAGATTTCGGTTGCGTAGAAAAGGAAGAGCCCTGGAGTCCAAGCGTATTGCAAGGCTATCCAACCTCGCTGGTCCAAATCCCTGAGGACAAGAAGGAGATCTCCGACAGTGAAGTCTTCCAGTGTCCCAAAGGCACAGAAGAAGAATATTTTCTATCCACAGACATAGAGCATGCCAATTTCCTGTTGTCTAATAGCAGTCTGTTTCTTCCAAACTTCAACGTTTCATTTGCGCCCGGTCACTTTTGTCAAGATCAGTTCAGCAGTTCTGGTTCCCCCTCCCCTGTCACCAAAGCCTGCTACAAAACAGGGAAGCAGCACACTCAAGATGACTTCGAGGCTGCGTGTCCAGAAGGCGATGTGTGTGCCCTCAAGTGCTGCGCTCCCGGCTTCTACCTGACAGAAGGTCGATGCACGCCCACCATGCAGCGGTGGGAACCGACCTTTTTCCAGGGCCGTAGGCAGGTGACTGGTGACGTTATGCATCGGCTGCTGCACGGCCGCGCCGCGTGCGACGAGAGCGGTGACTCCTTCGTCTTCAGCCGACGTTTAAGTGATGAGGACACGCCCTACCTGCAACTCGACGGCCACATTGAAGTGCCGGGAATCAACCTCACTTTCAAGCGGCACGAATGCTGTATTGACAATGAGAAGTACTACGACACCACCCGGCAGGCGTATGACACAGCCGACATGGCCATTTGTTGTCATCAGCGCGATCTAAAGACGGAGATTCGCGACCTCGTCGCCAGCATCCTGCTCACCATATCCGCCATCTTTCTCTTTATCATGCTGGCCTTCTACATGCTTGTGCCAAAGCTGCGGAACATCCATGGGAAGTGCTTGATGTCGCATGCGGCGGCGCTGTTCGTCGCCTTCTTCCTCACCGCCTTCAACCAGTTCTATGGAGTCAGTCTGGGCCCAAGCTGCGATATGTTTGGTAAGTTCCAGCTTAAGGCACCGAGTTAAATTCTAAAAATAAAACTTTACGAACTTATCACCTCAACACTTTCCGTTTAGTGTAGACATGTTATTAGCGAGCGTCGATGCGGGCAAAAACAAATGTGGAAGGCGCATACCTTCCACAACGTTCGTTGCTTGGTTTACCCGTGAGTGAGGCCGTTCAGTGTTCTGCGACTCCTTTGTCCAGTGGATTTCAAATGTCCGCAGAGGAATGTTTGTCTAAATGTCAATAATAAGTCACCAAACCGTTTCATGCTGGCAGCAAGGTGTCTCATTTTTGTATCAAGTTTTCCCGTTTTTGCCGTGAACATAAATTTACCAAATATTTGGGGCTGCTTTCTCAGAGATGTAGTTGAAGATGCTGTCAGCACGCATTATCCAGGTACCGTTCGGCGCTGTTGTGTCTTGTTCAGCTTCGATCCCTGATCTTGATAATAGAATTGGCCAAGGAATCGAGGGAAGCGCGAGTCCCTGCCGGAATTTGAATGTGAAGTGCCGGAGTGTTCTGGTCCGCCGGGATGACGTTCGATTGCCTGTCGGCAGGCCTACTGCTGTACTACTCCTTCATCGCCGCACTGTTCTGGCTGAACGTCATGAGCTTCGACATCTGGTGGACTTTTGCGTAA
Source organism: Lepas anatifera (assembly GCA_034440635.1). Taxonomy (NCBI): domain Eukaryota; kingdom Metazoa; phylum Arthropoda; class Thecostraca; family Lepadidae; genus Lepas; species Lepas anatifera. The sequence continues at coordinate 94,038 of JAOTON010000479.1, read as the reverse complement.
GTACGCTGCGCTCCTCTGGAGGATACCCGTGTGCTAGGGTAAACTTGACATTCGATGGCGAGATGTTTTTATCTACCAGGAAGATGTTTGGTGCCTTGCTGCGCGCTGCGGGGAACTTGCTCCGCGGACACTTGGGGAATTATATTGTGGAAAGTTTCTTATCTCTGCATTGGTGGTTTTCCCTTCAATGTGGTATCGTCGGTGAGATTTTATGAGAATTTAATGTTAAATGGAAAGTTGTATATATTCCGGTGGCTATCTCCCCCTTAACAACCTTCCCGAGCTACAGTCGAGCACAGGGAGCATGCCAGTGGTAATATTAACTTGGAACTAGATCTGTACATCACGGGAACTCCGGTTATTCGTTTCTCAGGCAGGCACCTAACTATATAGCACCCTGAACCCCTCCCCCTCAAGTGGAATACAACGCAAGAGCAGGCGTGATCCTGGCTCTTGACTGCTGCCGGTATCAATGATGGCTTGCATGATTCGCGTTAAACGTACTCTTAAAATGTAGCTATAGCATGCACCGCAACTTTGTTCTCGTGTTCCATCGCATGTTGGCTGATTCCTTGCTTGGTATGCCGTCAGGGTTTATAATATGGCCCGTATGAAGAGCGGTAGATCTGTAATTCTCTGAAATCGTTCGGGGTCTCCCGAACAGCACATAATGACAGTCGCTCTTTGCACCACTTCGTTGCATGGCTTTGCTTAGCGATCTTGCCGATGAAGTAAAATCGGTCATGATAACTGCAATGTTATCTACCTTGCGTGCGTGGTGCGTTTATCAGCCATATAGGTAGGTACATATTTTAGGTGCGTTTGTATTTTTCTGTATTGCTGGACATTGATACAATCGAGCCATATTATGCGTGAAGTTTCCTAGTGCTAATGCTCATGGCTGGAGATCTCTTCTCGATCCAGGAGGGGTCCGGGGTGGGTTAACGCTGGCACGGCAATACAAGCCCTATGCAAAGCCTATGGTAGACCCAAAATCCAGATGTCCTGGCCCCCAACCCCCGGGATTTCCACCCATGCTAATACTATTTAATTAGCATGAGCAGCTTTCGTGACTTTCTTTGAGCGCAATGATTGGTACCTCTCAAAACATGTTTTACTGGTTAGAGTTTTCAATAACAGTGCGTTTCCTGATTGCGGCCAGGCACTCAGAGAGACCTATGCGTAGCTGTGAGCAGCGTCTCGCGCGCTAAGGGCGTTTGTTCTGCCGGTACAGCTGACGCGTTTTACTGCATTTTGAGTAGGTCCCCCAGTGCTTATTTTGTTAATATCCCATGGGCCTCAGCCCGTCTCCCTTGTTATCCTTACGAGACATATTTTGCCTCAGAAACCCCACTAAAAGCAATGGGCTTAAATTTAGAAAAAATTGTGAACTCAAATTTGTTGATGCAAAAATCACTTACTTGATCCCATTTGTGTCAGGGGGCCTGTTCGGTCCCCACCTTTCCGCTTTTATTTTCCTCGATTATTTTTCAAACTGTTTGGGATTAGCATGTGAAGCCTTTTGATTTGCCTTGAGACTTTTTTTGAGCCCACTTTAATAAGATAACTTTGAAAACATGGCTTGAGCAGTGGCAGATATTTTGTTTCAAATTCAGGAAGCTTTTGTTAGTAATCCTGATTGGAGGTCACATATTATCGTGTGTAGTATGGTACTCTAAGAAGTAATTTGTCCGTGTCTTCTTATATAGCTGCTAGAATGTCTTCGAATTTTCCATGAGAGTTCAGGTGATGGTTCATTGGTGGTGTAGTATCTTTTTGCCAGGAGCGGCTCCAGCCGTACTAAATGAGAGGTTTCATATAGATAATAATAATTATTGGGGCTTATCGACGCACAAGCTGCCAGGGTCATATGGCGTCGCCAACTCTTTCCCTGTTGGAAGGGTTCCTCGGGAGCCAGCTTGCTCCTTGTTCAGGGAAGCCGCCGGGCCTTGAACCCGGGTCGGCTGCGTGGCAGACAGCTACGCTGACCACTCCACTACCGCTCCCCCTTTCATATAGATATTGACTGTATGACGTTATAGTGATATGATGGTTTCTGGTTAAGCTGGGGATACACCTGGGTTGTAGCTTCATTATGACGTCCCGCCACTGTCATTCTCGTCATTTATGTCATTTGGAACAAACTTTTAGTTTGTAATTATCGTGCCCGAAACCTATATCTCGTCATCTAAATATGCAGTAGAAAGCTGGTTAAATGCACTGATTATTATTTCACCAAATGTTCTTCCCTGGTTCTGGAAACGCCACGGAGTTTCAAGTTTTCGCACGTGAGTGGAATATGCCCATTTTGCTCCAGTTTTTGCTGCACGAATAGTGAACATGATATGAGATGAGCATCCAGAAATGCCCATTTTGCACCTGTTTTTCCTCCACAAATAGTGCATATCATTTGAGATGGTACATCTCTCGCATTCAGATACATGTAATTCCCAAAAATGAATATAAGAAAATTGGACCTAGCGTAAGTGATTTTCCCTACATTTTGATACATGTGGGCGTCTCGCATGTTGTAAAATGTACCTATGAAATACTGGCGCCGGGATAAGGTGGTTCTTTTCATTACCGTAAATTAACCCAGCAGCCATCCCATCTTTCTAAAACGATTTGCAGTTAATCACATAAGCCCCTTTTTTAGCAAGTCTGGAACTGACCCTGACCAACAAATGATAGGAAATTGTGATTTTGCTTCAGTTTCCGCCCCATCCGTACCTACATGTCTTTTACAAATCAGAGCACGGGACTAGGGTTTGAGGAGGCTTTGATAAACTTAAAAATTTGTGTATTTTATCTCCTGTTACCACGATGTGTTCAGGTTGTATACATTATTTTCCTGGAAATAGAGATCGCACTGAGAGATGGTGAACTCAGATTTAATTTCCAAAATTCAGAGCTGGGATTCAGTATATTTTTCTACCGGTGGTATCGGTATTCGGTGGATGAAAACGGGCCATTCAGTTCGGTATTTCAGTAGATTTCCAAAAAATCTACTGAATGATTTGGTAATTCTGTATTTCGGTTCGGTATATTAAAAACATGTATTAAACACCCTTAAAAGCCTTTTGATATATTCTAGAGGCCCTAAAACACCTATATTAACCTTTAACTACATTTTAGAGCATCTGAAAATTTATTTGAGAATTTCTGAGCCTTTATTCAACCATTGTTTTAACGTTTCAAAGTTATAAAGACATTTAAGCGTAAAACAGCTAATAAACTATCTTCGGCTACAAGTCATTGCAGCTGAGTCAACCCGGCCACCTCTGCAAGAGGGCTGTGCACCATCAGTAAGTGATGACGTCTATGCCATAGCAAACCAAACACCAGCTGCAAATCACTGAACTTTAATGTCGCAGTCAGAGAGCTGAGATGCATTGGTCTGTTCTGCTCGTAAGATCCAAAGAGAGAGGACTTCCTGCCAAAACCAGCGATATCTGCTAACTCAAGTCATTCGGTAGATCCATTCGGTATCGGTATCGTTGCAGGTTCGGTGCCGAAGATTTGGTAGTGGTAGATAAATATACTGCCGGTAGTATCGAAATACCGAATTTCATTGGGTACCCCAGCTCTGCTTAAATCGTAGGGGCAGATTTCGAGGTCCCGGTGGGTCCGAGACTGCCACCGTGGCACAAATCGGTAGTCGCCGCCAGGGGGCCCGACACTATGGCAGAGTTCATTCTGAGCTGGTCTGACCACGCCCCCACATTGGTACCATGACAGGCTGAATGGCACGGCTGCGGTGTCGGCTATCCGAGAAGCGCTGGTGACGTCACCCACGGCAGCGCCCGCTGCAATGTTGCAGGGACGTAGTCAGGGGGCGAGGCGCTTCGGAACCCCCTCCCTCAGTAGCGCTTCGGGATCCCATCTCTCTGTAGTTTTTTTGGGTAGACTTAATTTCGTTTCTTAATGAATTATCCTTTCATTCACCATATGTTGAAAATATTGTACAATTTGAGCTTTTTAAAGTTTGACTTGTCTATGTTTCGCCCTTGGGGCTTCCACAAAGTCAGTGAAAAATGCAATTATAAAAGAAAAGAAATGGCATGTTACACTTGAACATATTACTGGGGCGTTACAAATACAGTTCTCGTCTTTTTTAATCCTCGCTCAGATTTATCTCAAAGTTATCTTCTTTACCGCAGAGTTCGATGCATGAGGGACTGCCAGATGTTGTCAGTGTCGATGCCTTTAGTTGCGAAGTAGTATTGTATCTTCTGCTGACTCCGTTGAAGCCCCATGAGAAAAATGTAAGGAAAGCACGATGAAGCTCAATTTTAAAATAGGTTAAACAAACGGCAAAGGAAAGGCTAATGTATTTAGAAATTAACATCATCACAGCAATACTTCACCGCTTACCGTGGCTTCATTTGTCGCAGGGATATAGGCTTTGGCTCCCCTTATCCCAGCCCGAGACAAGTTAAAGACTGTGTTTGGAGTCATGTTGCTGGTTGAGAGATCCCATCGGTAGGAAAGTCTCCATCTAGTCGCCCCTATTCCGCATGAGGTAGCGCTGTAATAGCCGTCGCCCTGCACGCCAGACATGTGCTTTAGCCAGCGGCAATGACGCGGTGCATGCCACTGAGATGGCCGCCCACGCCCGCGCCGCTGCCCTTCGAGTCAGAGGGTGCCTCCGTGATGCGCTTTGCTGTATCACTGAAGGTGGTCCGCGCCTCAGACAGCGTGCGAATTATGATCGCTGAACTCATTCTGGAGCTGGCGCGCTGTGGCCGCTGTCTCTCCTTACACCCTACTTAAAAGTTGTCTTTCTTTCCTGACACCTTGCAAAGGCTTCCGATTAGGGTTTGCGAGTAGTTTTAGCCTTGGTTTTAGCAGTGAAAAAAAAACGAAATATGCGCGGACATAAATCGCGTGTGTGTTGAGAAAATGGTCTGTTATTCTAAAGAGTAGCTTAGTTGACGGCTGTTTAGCTGGTGAATTATTTTATTCAGAAAGTCCAAAAGAAGAAATTAAAGCCCTTCGTATCAAATTTGTTTCCTGCTGAGTTCATTTAGTTTTGTTCCATGCGAATTTCTGGTGTACAAGCATTCATTTGATTACATTCATTCATTCATTCATTGATAACATTCATTTCATTACAAGCATTCACTGAGCCGCCCCGGTAGTTCAGTTGGTAGAGCGTTGGGCTCCGGCCCGCTGCTCAAAAGCATGCAGTGGCAGTGCATGTCCAGGCTTGGGATCGGTTCCCCGAAGACGCTCCGGCGCTCAATAGTTTGCCCGACGTAGGTCGGCTGGCAACCGACTGGTGAGAGGGTGACCTGAGCGGGGCGGCCGTCCCTGTGCTTTGTGGGACGTTAAACTTTAGCTTCTAAATTATCCCTTCATTGTGGGAGTTGCTCGTTCGGGTGGTGGGGTCGGGGTCTCCGTGACAAGTCCCTTGAGGACTTCAGTGAGACTCCGACTCCAGCAGCCGTACTGGGAACAAGTTGGACAAAATTTATAAATAAAAAAATTGTCGTGACTGAACCGATTGCGATTTCGTCGTGTTTGTGTTACGGAATACCGGAAAGTCACTCAACAAAGTTTACGCCAGCCTTTACTCGCCATCTTGATACAGAAGCGTGCGCTCGGTTGTTGCTAATAACGACGTTTTACTGGTTGTTATGTATGCATGCTTGTATTCATGCTTAATCGTGCATTCAGTAGGAATTCTGGGTACGTATAATATGATTCATAAGGGCTGGGATGCCGACTCCAAGCACCCAGTGTCAAGTATGGGCGTGCTGTACACCCCTAATTTGAACGTATACGTCCATATGGTCCATACGTCCTATAGGACTGCGCTTTTAGGTAAATCAAATTGAGGTATGTTTTGACTGAGAGTGGCAAATGTTGAATGCCTCCCGTGCGGTCAGTGGAGATGGTTACATCCCTTGGCACGAACACCAACCGAAGCAAATAGCGGGTTGAAGATAGATTTAGGATAAGGTTACGATCAAACTCAAAAAATTACTCTATCGAGGACACAGGGCGGCCAAAAGACTGTTTTTTCAGCAATGGTCGTTCAGGAAATTTGGGAATATTTGGCAATGACGCTGCTAGTGTTTCGGCTGTTAAATTGCTGCAAAGCTGGGGCCCAGTGGATTGGGGATTGAAGTTTAAGGGCACGTCAGCGGCTAAGGCCATATGTGGGGGCCCAGTGGAATCCCTGAGCAGCGCACTATGTGGATTCATCGACCGAAATTCCAGCTAGGTGTTAGCTGAAAACATCGTGTGCTCAGGAAGTGTCCGCCCATGTTACCTTTTCAAGGGAGCCATTGTTGGCTGTGAGAGATTGCGAGACGTGTAGCAGCTGCGTCCAAGTCGAGAATCCTCGGTATCTCAGCTGCCTCTCCTCGCTGACAGTAATTGTGGTTTGGGCTCACTGGCTCAGCTGGAGCCGTGGCGTCTCAAACGGTAGTGGTGAGCAGGTTCGAGGAGGCGGGGAGCCGTTTGCGTAAGCTGGTGACTGTCTATTGCCTCTATCGCTTTATGCAAGTCACCCGGCCACTGTCACAGCCACTGCGTCCCACTGCCCGGGAAAGAAGAGCCTGAAAATTGCACGCATATACCTACTGCGCAGCTTTTGTAATCAATTTGCCTGGTACTTATTTTTGGCTTCACTGTCGATTAGCTCTGTCCCTTTGTCGCATGATCAGGCGCTGCTGTGCGAGACTTCTGCCAGTGCAAAACAGCATGGTTGTCGTTGAGCAGGCGCTCTGGGCAGACAGAGACGTCTGAGGCGCGGTCCAAGGGCGGCGCCTGGCGAAGGGAATGATTGTGGCTATTCATCGTCTGATTTGCTGGAGTTTGGGATGAATGCCACCCGAACAGTTTGTTCAGCGTCATTGCTTAGACGCGTAACAGCGTCTTGAGAATTGTCTCGGAGCTTTGGTCTCGGCGAAACTAGCTTACCATTGAGTTGCTTGATTCTTGTACAATTGAAGCATCACTTATATGTAACCGCTGCAAAACCCTGGACTCGAATGGCTTGAATCGCTGCTGTGTGACGCTCGCTTAATGCCTAGAATGAGAGCTCTATCCGTTCCCTCCGCGCTAGAAAGCACCACCCGCCTGTGTTTTGCCTGTGTCGTCACATCATACTTTCCGACCACGCGACACCGCTGACTCTGCTCCCTTGTTGAGCCACCGCGGATAAATAACAAATATTCTGCGCAATGCCCAGGTGTCTGCAACGGTCCAAAATTTGGCGAAGAGAGGAAAGAAACAGTCTCTGTCTGAAATATTATCTTTATCTCGAGTAAACCACATTTCCGATCTCCCCATCACTGGTGCGACGGTTGCGAAACGGTAGGTATTGCACCATGCTGCAGCAGTTGCCATGTGTTTGCTGTGGTCGGAAAGCCAGGTGGGGGTGACGCGGTGGGAGCGGCGGGGCACGGTGGGCGGCCGCCGGTTGACATTCGCCAGCAGTCCCCTGGTTTACAGAAACCTGCGCACCCAGCAGCCGTCCGAGCGCTCGCTGCGGAACCGGTTCGTGAGGCACTCCCTCTACGCCTGGGGGTGCCGCTGCTGATGACGGCGCTGCTCAGCTTCTTCAACTACGCACCCGACTATGTGCTTCCCCCGGGCACAGTCTTGCGACCCGACCTGGGCACCCGCAAGTGCTTCCTGTCCGGTGAGTTGTGCCAGCCGGCGCAGCGGCGCCAGACACACTGAGACACAGGAGCCCCGCTCCACGTGTGGTGTGTCTGGCAAGGCGTGCGTGCTCCGCCTTCTTAGGTAAGATGATGTCATTATCTGATTCGTGATCTTGAAGATTCTTCAAGCTTGGGTAAACTCTGGAATGCATAGTTGCGAGTTCCTATGTGTGTACTTTAGTCAAATGTACCCGTTTCCATTAATCGTTTTAGAAAAAAGAATTAATAATGAAAGAGGATGTCTCAAAGCTTGTTTTTAAACCAATATCGAATGCCCATGGCTTATTTCTGGCCATGCAGAATGTCTGGAAGGCAGCAGCAGATTTAAGAAATATATTTAGTATTATTAAATACCGTTGTGGTCAATTGTGTAGGAGACCATTATGTTTGTATCCTGTTTAGGGTGGTGCCAGCATTGTTTTAAAGGAATTATTCGAGATTAACTCAGAAAAGCGTGGCTTTCCAAGCCCCAGAATTATGATTGTTCCAGGTTTATCGTATGTAACGTTAAGATATCCTAATACGAGCAATACTCTATTGACAGCATGCACAATAATTTAGACGATTTCCAATTGCTAGTCTTCACATATAGATTTCTCTACGCAAGCAGAAAAGCATTGATTCGGACTTAAATTCTAAACTTTTAACTTTAACTAGCTCACAAACCTGCCCACAGCACTGCTCATGCTGATTTATTCCTCTCTATGATTATGCATTTCGTAGAAACAGCCAGCTTTATGCCATTAAGGTCAAGTGCGTGTATTCCCTTTGGGTTTCTTGGCCGAAGGCGAAGAAATTGACCAAAAGTGGCCGAAAGCGGCCGAAATCGGCAACCGCTAAGGTATGAGCAGTGAGTGCTAGACCCGAAAGCAAAGAATAAGACACTTGAATCTGTCCTGTTCCACCGTCAGCCGCTCCTGGTTTTTAATCGGCTGCCCCCGGCATCCCATTCTGCCGTGCAAAGGTGAAACCACGTATGTCCCATACGGTTTGCATGGTACACATGTGGTATCACCGTTGCACGACGGTATTGCGTGCCCCGCTTCAACGTGGATCGCCCTCATGGATTTTTGACCGCCCTCTACTTTGTGGTTGGGTTCCCCTATTTGACGAATTTCCTCCCTTTTTCGGTCCTAGGACACCTCACTGCAACATGGACCGCCCTTGTCTACTTTGGTGACCCTCTTCCGCGTGATTATTCGCCCTCTCTCCTGCATTGACCGCTATTTTGCAGCCTTAGGGCGCCCCACTACAACAAGGCCCGCCCTCATTCACCCCCAGCCGCCCTATAATTTGTGTTTGGGCCACCCTATTTCAAAATTGGCGACCGTTTTCAGCCCTATGGTGCCCTTGTGCAACACGGAGTGCCCTCAGTTTTCAAAGTAAGCTCCTGCCTCGAGTTGATTTAGTGTATGCTTTGGATATCGATTGGTGCTATACTTTGCTCAGGTACCACTCGGGATCGCCCGGGGCGCACTCATGCCCGCCCGATATGTGGTTGTGTTGTCTATGGCAGCAAGGACATACTACGATGCAATATAACGGGCTGGTGCATACATGTTTTCCTATTGGGCGGAGTTTGCGCACGTTGGCCAATATCGGTTATATTTTTACAAGAATATTCCGAATTTACAGATGACTGTGTGGATGCTATTTCAAGACTAAGATCATGTATCTTATCTGTATTTCGGATTTTTCGGATAGCTGAGATCCAGAGTACTAAGAAAAATTCCTACGACACCTGTGAAGAATTGAAAGTTCGGCAGGAAGCACCTGAACATTTTTATTGCGCCTTTCCCCCGCAAATGTGTAAATCCTGAAATTATTCCCCTTATCTGGGACGTAGTGGATTTATCACTATCGGCTTTGCACAGACAGGATAAATTGGGGACACGAATTAGTCCTAAAAATATACAAGGGCTGCCCCTGTTTGTGAAGTCGACTTAAAAGCAGTTTGGGGTAAATGCACCCTGCTTCATTGGTATCTGTTTGACCAGAAACGCAGAAGTTTTTCCTTTCCCCGTTAACGTTTTGTTCAGTCATCGCTGGTTTAAACGACATCGCAAACGGTCAAAATTAGTGTCGCAAATGCATCTTTCATGATACCAAAAGGCTGCCCCCTAAGTGGTCACTGGCTACCCCCGAGGTTTCGCCCCCCCTTGTACTGGGATTTAAGCCTGTGTTTTTGTGCCTCTCCCTGATGAATAGCATGCTGATGTTCCTGTTGATAAAGCTGTGCTGTTGTTTTTATCAAGTCCTGGACCCGTGTTTGATATGGACTCGTTCAGGAACTTACACAGTTTATGGTGAGCGGATCCTAACAGCCGCCGAGCCCATGTACAGAGGTGGCACTCAAATATCTGAACAAATGAACACTCGGGAGTCTTTTTGCCGGTCTTAAGTGCCTCCAAATCACTTACCTTAGAACATCGCAATCTCTAGGTGTTTCACCACCTGTATCATATGTCCCGCTGAACGGCAAAGATTACGGAAACCAAGCTAAATACAGGCAACGTGATGTTCTCTACCAAACCTGAAGCAGATCTTAACCAAATGGTTTGGGAAGAATTGTGAAAAACAGTGGTTTCGAAGAAAGCTGATCGAAATCCCTAAAACTGGGTCAAGTTCAGCTTAGCCACTTTAGGGTGAGGGCATAGCCGGGTCGAGTCTCCCCGGGACTCCTTTATCGGACGTACGTCCGGAACTTCGTCATCACCCCGGTCGATTCCTTGAGGGCGGCTGGATATCCCGCTGACAGCGCACATAAGACTATCTAACTCTTGCTCGACGCATGTGGCCGGAAGGTACCTACCTAAGTCTAGTTGGAGAAGAGTGGTGCGCATGGTCATGTGGGTTTTAGACTGTTGTGGTGAATAATGAGTGGACGGGAGGGAAACTGTGATGTTTAAATTTCCTCCATGCGAACTACAGTACTCATCACATCTACAGCTGTTTCAATGAGGGCAAGACTTTACATATTGTCGCAATCAAGTTGTGAGGCTTTGACGCCACTGAACAAAATGTAAATATTGGATGAAAAATGTGTTCCTGGCGCATTTAGCTTCCGTCTCTTAACTCATGCTGTCTGACATCTTCGCCTCTGGGAACAATCAAGTGACTCAAAGCCAGACTATTTACCTCACTGGTAAAAGCCAGACATCCAAGTGTTTTGAGGACTGCACAGACCCATCAAGGGGCGGATCCTGGGGAGGTTAAAATATTTGCACCCTCAAACCGCTCGATTTTTCCCATTCTGTTCACAGACGATGTTTGTCACCATTTTCGACCGTTATCACCCTCTTTCCAAACCAGCTGTCTGGATCCGACACTGCCCCGCCAGTGACCATCGAGCTTCCAGCTATTTAACCCGCGCCCCACCGGGGGTCCGGCGCCACCTTCGCCCCACGGGGGGGACATCGATGGCCCCCCTCTAACTCCGAAAATATGGGTGGTAGCGCAAATCTGCAAAGTGCAATAGAAAGCTCGCGTGAATTCAGTAAGAAATTACTTTGCATGTTTTAGTGCTCAGGTCAATGGTTTGACCTCCAGAGGTCAAATTAGGTCAAGATCGGCTATTTTCACTCAAATATGCAATGATTAAGCAAACTGGGCATAACTCTTATGTCATTAGAGCTATTGAGGCCTGGTAAAGTACATTTGATAGCAAATTGCCAGTACTTTTTCCGCTATGTGGAACATAAAGACCTCCGGCCAGTGGTTTGACCTCCAGAGGTCATCTCGTGACCTAATATGACCTGAGGTCACGAAAGGTCAAAAAGTGACCTTGCCGTATATCAAATGAAAGCCAGTGTCAAGACAAACACGATGGTGTTTGTGTCATTGCTCTCGTTTAATTAAGGCAAAAGTTATTGTCAAAATACTGTTTTTGACCTCTGGTGACCTTGGATGACCTTGGAAAAGTCAAAGGGCAAATATGACCCCTGGGATCCGTGAAAGGGTGTCCAAAAACGTTGTTCTGAGCAGTCTGAGTATTTGCAATCATTTTTGTGGCTTTTATATCATGAAACAACTTTTCCCCATGCTTTTCCAATGGGAGAGGTCGCCTCGTGACCTGACCTCAGGGCACGAAATCGAAAAATCCCGGATATACACCTTGTAGACCCTGGAGGGGTTATGAAGTGTAGGAAGTTTCAAATCGATCGACTTTGAAATGTAGCTCTTACAGAGCTCTAAAGTTGAAGTGAGGTGACCTTGGTTGACCTCGTCTGGTGACCTGACCTTAGGTGACCCGGGGTAAAAAATTTCAGGGATGATGGGAAAATGATGCAGTGAGAGGTAGAGCTCTCAACCGCGGTGCTGCGCCTCGTCGTTTTTCTGCTATCCCGGAAAAACCTTAGGGGGCCATCGATGGCCCCCGCCGGTGGGGCGAGGGTTAAGAATTAGTAAAAGAATGATGCATGCATAAAAAAATAGCATGAAGCTTGGTCCTAGAAGTTACCGGTTACAGCACATGTTAGGCATCGTGCGGATAACATTCCGTTGAAACTTAAAATATTTGAGTCATATTTAAGTAAACAAACTGCGATTAAACGTTTAAAGATCTTAGGTGGCCACCTAATAGTTGGCATGAATTCTATCATAGCGGGAACATAAGTTGTATCACTTTCTTGTGCGTGTCGCTATTAAATTTAACCCGTAAACCACGGATAACGTGGAATTTGGTTGATCCTGTTTAATCAAGATTCCAGGCAGGGGCCTCATCAATTCAATTCCGATAAGCTTTTACCGTATTAAACACATATATGATGGCATAAACGTAATTTTATGTTTGAGACACTTCCCTTGAAACCTGGCTGTAATGCACCTGGTGACTGCAAACACTTCAAAATTGTTGGGACGCGGGTAGGAATCCAGGGGGCGGGGGATGCTCGCCCCCTTTGGTCGGTGGTGCCGACCCCTCGATAGCCGGGTGCCGACTGCGGACTGAACGCCCCTAAGATGCGGGAATTTTGCGGTGGAGGTGCCTTAGAATTGATATTTGAAAAGGTGGTCCTGGCAAATGAGCCATGTTTTTGGCCTGTTTTATTGCTTGCCCCTCGGTCACGATCAGCTGCAAATCTTAGTGGGGTTATTTGACCATCTTCCTCCATGCAGCAGAGCCCTTTTGGCCAAATTCTCTCCGGTATTTTCCGGTAAGAATTTTGGAACCCCAGCCATTAAAAAAGGAAGAAAACGGTACAAAGCGTACAAGCGACCTCTCGACCCATCGTCCTCCGAAATTGTTTTTTTTTAGTCATCGGGTGAAGGATCCGAAACTACCCTGTCTGCCGTCTGTTTCGATCACCGATGTTATTTTCATAGTACGGAAAACGCAGTTCAGTCCGCAGGTCGCTCCTGAGCAGCCGGTCTTTGGTCATTGGTCGATCTTTATTTAACATTCAGAAAGTATAGGATATTATGATAAAAATAGTGCAGTGAAATTATTTGTACACAACTGGGCAAAGCTAGGGACATGGCTGACTCGAGGACTTAAAGGCTGGGGACGGCGAATTTAATTTAAAGTTGGACTATTTTGCGCGAAAAGGGTCTTATTTATCCCCCCCGTAATTTTGTTTAAGCATCTTCATAATATAAATATCGTAGCTGAAATCCATTAGACAACGATGGATCCAAAACATTGTGGAAATCTGAGCAGATGTATGTTGTTTGCAATAATCCGTGCTGAGCGCGTGCTGCTACCACCGTTAACCACAGGCCAGTGCGGAATACATGGTTCTGACCGGCATTTTATTTGGGGTCTCACGACGTAACAGCTATGACAACATATGGTGTCGGGCTCTTGGGGAAATGTGAGGCAGGGGATAGCTGCGTTTGTGCAAGCGCCAAACTTGTTTCTTTCGTGGTTATTTTATCTCGACTGGCAAATGTGTAGGCTGCGTTAAGGGCGCGAAATGGCCTAGGCCGTCGAGGCGCCCTTAAACACCAATGATGACAATGATAATGATGATGGCCAAGCATGTTTCGGGTGTGACCAGCCTAACAACCTTCCGAAGAAGGTAGGAAAAGTGTGCTCCGTGCATGTCCACACGCCCTTATTGACTGTGGCGCACGTACATACAAACCTCTTCTTTTGCGAACCACAGTGTATGACGAGACCGCCGGGCCTTTGCGGTGACTGCGATCCTTCCGACCCCTGTTTTTCTCTGCACTTCCAGTGATATCTGTCCTCGCTTCCTGTCAGAGAACCACTCCCGGACAGAGCCACGTGCTATCACTGCTCTGCGGAAGGAGGCGCGTTTCCAACGTCGCTGCGCAGGCTGGGTGAGGGAGGTTGACGGGTGTGGACTCCCCAAGAATTAAGAATTTTTAGCTATATGACAGTCAGTTAGGCGTGAACTGTCACGTTTCGCTGAATTATATGGCTTAGTTACTTGTATTTAACTCTGTGTGTGGGGTGAAGGGGTGTTTGGACTCCCCTCAGTTTTTTTGGATGACGCTGCCATACACCTTATCCTTTATAAATTGCGAAATTGTTTCTAAAGTTTTAAACTTGGTTCCTCTTAGGTCAGATCATCGGGCCAGGTCAGGTGTTCTCGCCTCCAGAAATGTTTCAATTGGCACTGGTGAAAACAGGCAAAACATAGATATGTAATATGAATATCAGGCACTGGAGCCCAAGAACCACAAGCTGTAGCAACAGGATTTTTATATCGACGACCTAGGGTCAGGCACGGGGTCGTGACCTTTCCATTGGAAATACATAGGGGAAAGCATTGCAGGAGTTGCTTGTTCGGATGGTGGGATCGCGGCCTCCATGACAAGTCATTTAAAAGTGAAGTGGAAAGACCTTGTCAAACAAGGTTCTATTTGTATTAGGGGGTTTGCATTAGGCAATTGTATAAGAGTCCTTTTGGTTGTTTAGCTTAGTTGGTAGCAATAATTTTGTTGTGCCCTGACAGGTAAGTTTCCAGCTGGTTGGTCCCTCCGCCCGGTGCAGGGGATGCATTCCTCCTGGTTCTCCCGTCTGCGGCAGTGCTGATTAGGTCGTGTATGCACGGCTGTAGCCGGGTTTAAACCGGTAGTCGTTGCGGCGGGGAGTACCGCCTGTTTTCTCTGGACCGGATCAGCACGTCTCAGCCAGGTTTTTTCATTACCGGCTCGATGGTGGCTAGTGCAGAACGGCAATGACGTCAGTGGCGAGACCAGCCAGCTTGAAAGGTTTCCATCAGCGGGAATGTAGCAGTATTTTCTGATTTTTAATGTGGCGGATATTGGAGTGTTACCTCCGCAAGGATGGACTCGTGGTAAACACATTTGGCAACCGGCTTGTACAGTGAAACGGGTTTTAACATAAAATATTCGTGTTTTAAGATGGGAAGGCGATGGAAACATGGTTCGATTATTTCGAACAATGAGTTTTTGTGACTCAGAAAATTCAGAGGAATGTTGTTGTTTCATCCACCTCCAACGCACTTTAAGAATTCTAAGACAAATACAATAATCTGTCATCAGAAACCCTAAAGATTGACATACAAGATTATTTCCACGACCCGCCGAATGTAGAAACGCATGAGAAGAGAATCTGCACTTTGAGAAGGTGACATAGGTGGTGGTGTCTGGTTTATTTCCAGTGATGGTAATGGCTTCAGAGGAGAATACTCAAATCCAGTCTTATAGCTTTTATCGCCAACAACCATCAACCTCCTCGCCGTGATTTGTGTTGAAAGATAAATACAAGAATCCCAGAAGATGCTCCTCCCACGCCATTTTGGACGCTGTACTCAGCCTGTGGCCATGCTGTGCCGCAAGGCATCGCCTGCAGCTACACTGCACCGTATAACGTATCACCTGCAGCCGGACTGCACCGCACTGCACGTACAACCCACAACCGAACGGCGACGGCACCGCCAGGTGCGAGCCCGAGGGTTTAATCCGACCACAGTCCCCACCTCCTCCCCGTGCGAGAGCTTTCTGATATTACCCGCTTTTGTCCAATTTCGGTTTCTCTATAAGCTGTATGTTTTTCGCGATCTTACCCGGGTTTTTCTGCCCTCCCCTCCCTAAACGCTGGGTCAGGATCCGCCTCTGTGGGTCGGCGAGCAGGCGTTCCTATTATCGTTCACAGCACGGCGTATTGTGCCTGACTTCACCGGCTGCGGCGCTGGGACCTCTTTGATAGCATTAGTAGTTGCTTTTAGTTGTATTATTTCCGGCACTAAACAGAAGGTTTAGTTAAGCCCTAGTTAAGCCCATTAGAGTTAGTAATTCCCTTGAAATACGGCGGGAGCGACTAGGGGAGGGGGCACTAGGGCACGGTGTCCCTCACCCCCACTCGCTTGAATAAAAATGTTGGCACTAATCCCATGGCGTCGACTGGAAAGAAATGGGCCGAAAAGCCCATGGTGTCCCCTGAAATCCGGACGTTCCGCCGCCGCTACTGATGACAGTTACTAAACATCTATGCATATCTTTGGGGATACATCTTAATGTGCAGGATTTCGCAAATCCCACAATCCTATATTTTGATTCCCAATATTTCCTCGTGCACCGACTCAAATGTCCCTAGTGGTCTTCATACAGACGCCACTCCCCACCACTCCCCTTGTCCCACCAGGGTGCGAGCAACAGCGCCCCTAGGATGCGTTCTGGGCCCTTTGCCCGTCAAAGTGAGAGAGCCCACCCGTATTTCGCATTGCCAATGTAATATCTCCTGAGTTATACCCCTGGCAAGGCGGCGCCGTTTGTGTTTCGAATATCCAAAACGGTTTCGAATACCCACCCGCATGAGCGGCGCCACCGGCAAAAAAGTGGGGGAAGACAGCCAAACTTTAAAAGGACGCTGACAAAGAAGTTTCCACGTTAAGACCGAATACTGTTCGAATTTGGGCTCCTTGTTGCCTTCTGCAGCGGCTGGTTATGAGAATGTCCGGTTTTCTCCCATTTTGAAGATCAGGAATTTTTTTGCCAAAAAGTGGGGGGAGCCAGGCCCCCTGGCCCCCCGGTGGCGACGCCCCTGCCCACCCACCCCCCGCTTTCGACGCCCATGGGTGAGAGGGTGACCCGAGTGGGGTGGCCGTCCCTGTGCTCTGTGGAACATTAAACGTTGGCTTCTAAATTAACCCGTCATTGCGGGAACGGCTTGTGCGGATAGCTGGTCCGGAGTTTTCATGAAAAATCCCTAGATGACTAGTGAGACTTCGATCTCAAAAGTCGAATCTGCAATAATTTGGAAAAATGAATAAAAAGCCTGTAATGTGTGTTTGATACTAACCACAGAACGCACATATTATAGTTATTAGAATATTGAGATGCAGTGCCGGATACAAGGGGGGCTAGGGGACTCAAGCCCCCTCCCCCGAAATGTCAGAGTGCCTGCAGCTAATGCCATAGCTGGAGGCTGTTCCGAGGCGATGGCGAGAAAGGCTCGAGCCCCCCAGCCCCCCTCCTACCCAATGAGGACCTGGATTTGCCACTGTTGAGACGGTATCCTCAAAAGAAAATTTTATTATCAGCTTCTGGATGTCCCACAGATTTAAATTTGTAAATATCCGCCATTTTTATGTTGCTTTCTGACCATTCTGAGGATACTGGGCTAATACCTTTATCAGTGACTCAGAGAGCACACCACCAGAAGCCGGTGACGAACGAAGTAAGAAACGGCTTCTATTCTAACAGTTTTTCCGGTCTCGTCGTCTGGTTTTAGATACTTGAAACTTTTATGGATAGAAGGCACTGCCAAATGAAAAAGCACCATGATTATTAATTTTCGAAATTTCCAAAATTCTGCGTAAAATTTTGCATTATGTAATTTTTAACTTTTATTGTTCTATTTTTTCCTAGTGTAACTAGAATATTCAAACTTGCACTCTTTTAAATTATGACAATTTTTAGTTCACACAAAAAGTTGTAAAGAAAAATGTTTAAATTTAAGCCTCTAAATTAGATTTTAAACTTTGTACCCAAATTTTGCGGAAAACGCATGGTCAAAACTATGGGCTCAAAATATCTGGAAGCTACGGCAGTTCAGGTTCTAAGTCAAATATCCACTTATAGGCCTGTTTGTGCAGTTCTGCACAAACACAAAAACAAAATGAAAACGGAAATTTGAGGGTCCTTTTTGGCCAATTACGTGAAGGTCTGCATTTCCCAAACTATCATTCAAACCCTTATGTCTTCCGATCTAATTAATCGAGTTTAGATTTCATTTCAGATAATAAAAGAGAATTGCCTCCCCTCTTTATATATTTGGAGATGAAAACTTTCAGACTGAAACTTTTTTATTTTATAGGCAAAAATAAAATATAAGTTTTGAAACTTTTTGTTCTCAGCCACCTGGTTTCTAGAACATGATAGCTACGGTATTGAACTTAACACGGCTGGATAGCCAACTTCATTGCCGTCATTTTCTCACTCAAACTCCCTCCCCCCACTTATCTCTTACGGCTTCCGAGCTATAAATCGTAAAATACATTTCAAAGTGGTAATTTTATCTGTTCATTTTTGCTTCACACCAGGATTTCGAATGGTTATTATCGATGGAAGTGGATAAAATTCGGCAGAAAGCTAGTTCAGAGACATATGTTGCCATTGCAACAGGTTGCAGATCTTTGCAACACCAGTGTAACTTTACTTAAATGTAATACACAATGCTAGTATGTTTCCCGCTCGAAACCTCATCCCGCCGTCCGGCGGTATCATCGATGGCGGCCGTGCACTGAGAGCTACCATCCGAGACAGACGCCACAGCCATCTATGCATGCTATAGATCAGCACCGTTGCTCGGTGGTGGCAGGGTAGTCTGTCTCGTTTCGGCTCACCTGCTCGTGCCGCGTTTGACATTCATATCACCCACTGGTTAATGCATCCTCTGATCATAGGTAACACTGGTCAAAGGATCCATGGTTGCACACCATTTCTTTCCCAGCCGAATAAACCTCTTTGTGGTGATGCCATGACACTTGACTCACTCCACTGCCTGCTTAGATCGACTGTATAACCAGTGGCGGATCCAGGACATCAGTATGGGGTTGGGGCTAAGGAGCTCGAGCATAGGCGGATCCAGGACATCAGTACGGGGTTGTGGCTAAGGAGCTCGAGCATAGGCAAATCCAGGATTGCCGATAGGGGAGGCACCTTCCCGGGGGAAGGGGTGTAATCCGGAACAGGGACCTCACTTTTGACCGGCAAAACCTATCAGGTGGACGCAAAACCCTTCCGATGTGCGCCGATTTTTGCATCTTAGGGGGGTGGGAAGTAATATTTCAGGGGGCGCCATCGAATGTTTAAGCAGGTGCCGTGGCCATTTTAGGGGGCGCCGAGGGTCGATCAGGGGGGCACGTGCCCCCTATGCCCTCCCCGCCGCCCTGAATTCACTTCTTAGCTCGAGCCTCCCCACCATTGCCTCGAAACATCCTCCGCCTATGCAATAGCTGTAGGCATTTTGACATGGGGGATTAAGCCCCTAGCCTCGCCCCTTGTATCCGCCACCGTATTTAGACATATGAATTATTTTTAAATCTCGTTGCACTTTATTCCATATTATCGAACAATACCAATGAGAGACAATCGGTGATGCAGATAAATGGCACAGATTGTAAACAAAAAATAATGTCACATTGAAGCTGCACTGCTCTGTGCATGCGCAGTGGAATTATAAACATAAGCCTTAAATGCGAGGATACTTAAGAGGAGGACATGAACAGAGGGAAAGCCAAGGTGCTTGAATTTAGCACGAAAGTTTTGTCACCCTTGGTAACCACAAAGGTCAATGCGCATGCACATTGGAACTTATGGTCATGGAGGCTTTCTCGGGAGGCAATGGACCGATTTGACTCAAATTTTGCGAGTAAGAGCAGAATACTATCTGCTAATCCCAATTGACGGCATTATGACCCTGCACTGTGCTGCGCATGCGCAGTAGGAATTCTAAGGAATAATAGGCTATAAGGGGTAATTTATACCGGGAGACAAACACACGGCATACCAACATGCTTCAGTCAATTATAATGGTATCTTCGCTCTCATTTTCTGCAGACGTTACTGTGCATGCGGACTGGGACTTAGGGTAGCCGAAGCTAACTCGGTAACAAATAGGCAGAATTGGGTGAAAATCTGCAGGTATAGGTGAAATATCGTCGGCAAAACCATCGTATTTTATATTGTATTTCCTCTCTTCTGGGCATGCCCAGTCTTTGCTTAACAAAACAAACTTTATAGTGTGTTTATTTATGTGATGACATGAACAGAGGACAGAGTGGCGCAGTGTGCAGAGACATGCTAATTTAGAAAAACATGGGCTTACATAGGGGATTGAATGGAGTCATAGAGAACACAAGACCTAAAGTCCCAACATTGCGTTGGTATAAGTATCATACTGCTGAAAACACTCGCCTGTCAATCGAACTGTTTGGCTAACGTACATTGTCACCGGCTTCTCCTGCGCCGGAGCGGCACCTGCCGAGGCCGCAGGCCGAGGTTGTGCTCGAGATATTGTTTTACACAGTTATCCAAATTGGTAACTTTTATTAAATGTGACCAGCCTTCCAACAAGGTAACGCGAGCTTTTTCTCTTCCTCCCCAGACAATAAGGTTCAGCTGTACTACTTCTACGTGCCAATCTTCATAGTGACCGGGGTGAACATCGTCTTTTTCGTGGCCACGGCCTGGACCCTCTTCAGTGCCGACCGCAGCACGCAGAAGATCCTGAAACGCAAACGCACGGCACGGGACAGGTAAAGTATCGGTAGCAGGAAGGTCCTGGCGCGGGGCTCACATTTGTTCAGCAGTAGAGTGGCTCGTGAGAAAAACTTTTCATTGCTGGGCTTTAAGACCGACGGTTTGGTCCTAGGATGTGTTGTGTGTCTATTTCTACCTACTTATATAATGTTTTTATTTGTTGTGTGTTTAACACATTGATGTTGGTATCATTATGGTGCATAAATGTATTGTGTAGGTGTAGAGGGCCACTGATAAGTTCATGCTATTCCGCTACTGGCTCTTTTTTAAGCCGAGCTTATACCTGCATTGATTACATCCAGTCAACGGGGGCCACAGTAATAAGCGTATTTTCCCAGCTATTCTCGGTTTTAGCCAACCACCAATAGTCGCCGTGTGCTTGGACACGTACGCGCGCGTGAGAGTTCACCGCGGATGTACATACGTGTGCCTGTGTCGATATCGAGAGGAAAGACGCGCGAACGTCAGACGACGGTATAAGTGTAGCGTCTGTACAATAACGTGTCAGGCGAGCGTGGCATATCGCTTATGCTTCAGGATACATCCTGGCCAAGGTATCACGTATGCCCTGGAGCTAAGACGTGATATTGCATACAAAGAGAAAACTGCTGTCGGCGCCTACACAGCTCGGTTTTTTGTTTGCGTGGTATTTGACTAGGCATGGTGAGCTGTTGAGACGTGTGAAATATTGTTTCCTGTGCTGATACATGGTGTCTGGTTAATTGTCTGTCTTAATTTCCTCTTGCCCTAAAACAAGTTTGGGAAATCTCAATGCCAGTACCCATAGGTCGGTCTATCGACCCTTTTTCTGCGCCGCGCCAGCATTTACTGATCGATGTGTTTTTTTGCAGATTGAAGGTCTACGTGAACCTGTTCATAATCATGGAGGTCAGCTGGATTGCCGAGTGCCTCTCAACTCAGATTCCTCCGCCTGAGGCCTGGTCAGTGGTGCTTACTTTCACAACTAATTAGTGGTACGAACAAACGCCAGTCAGAGCAACGTGTCGGAGCTAGTTCAGGGCAGAGTGGGCAACTGCACACCCTAAAACAGCTGATTTTCTAAAAAGAGCAACGTGTTTGCCGAAGCTAGCTGTTTTCTTCATCCCCCACCCGTAAACTGTATTACCTGGTAACACCCCTGTAAGGTAAGCTGACGGGGGAAGTCTAGAAGGGGAGAATATGTGCCAGAAGTCCGATGATAATACCGTCGCTGTTTTTCCCCGTGATGTCATGGCATTGTCACGGCCGCCTATCTAATGCTCTCTTCTCACAACAGGTACTTCACCGACATCATAAACGCGTCTCAGGGCACGCTCATCTTCTTGTTGTTCATCGCGCGCAAGTCTACCCGTCAGACGATAGCGGAGAGGTTTCGCGAGTTGTGCCCGTGCGGCGCTGGGTCGACCCACACCGCTGGGCCCGCCGCCGCCAACGGCGCCAAAGCGGTGAGTCGAGCTCAGGCTCCCACGCCACAGTCGCCGATCCGCCCAAACACAAAACGGTCCTGAGCTTTACCAAACTCGCTTATTTGTTCCTGCGTCTTCCACTGTTTTGACTGTTTTCCTCTCCTCTCTTCTTTTCGCCCCCGTAAACTACCACGGGCCGCATCGTCCACATGACTGACACAGGCCAGCAGGGAGTTCGACTGACGGTTTTTTCTGGAACACGTCACTGTTCTAGTTTGGCGTCATTTTTTACTGAGTTGTCTTAGTGTGTTCTTGCAAATGGGATCTGGGATTACGGAAGGCTCCACCTCCAGAGAAGAAAAGACGCGTCCCTACGCCCAGTGTCTGAGGCAGCGATGTTTGTGGTGAACCCAAATTACAAGATAAATCTGGGAGAACATCGCTCACTTGACGATCAAACTGACAAATAAACTGCACTTTAAGATTTGAAAAAAACGTTTTGGGAAAATACTACCCCAAAACATGCTTAAACGACCGTCGGAAGTAAATCGGCTCCCCCTTTCAGCTGAGGTGCCTGAGCTGTGGTTTGGTGTTTGGAGCACTTTAATGTATTTTTGAGACCGTGTATTCGAAACTGGAATTTCCATTACAAAAATCTATGTTTGTAATTTTGCGCCAACAACGAAACTGCGTCAAGTTTGACAAGACATGACCTCTTCAGTGCAATTCTAAACTATTCCACTTAGTCGATGATTTCTTCTGACCTTTTCCCCGGTGTCTGGGCAGCAATCGGGGCAGAACCCGTCGTCTCAGACGAAGACCACCCACGCCAGTAGCAGCAGCACAGGCGCGCGCAAGAGCTCGGACGCCGACGCCATGGCCATGGGCAAGCTGGCGAACGGTGAACCCGCCGGCGATCGACCCTCGAGCGACCCAAAGAGAGAGGCGAGCAGCGGCAGCGGAGGTTTCAGTCCAGCGAAGGCTGGAGACGACCGCGACGAGGGAGGTCTGGTCAACGATGTGTTTGAGAACGATTCTATTGGGGACTGCGTTCCTCGCAGTAACGTGTGATAAGCATTGAGTATCTTTTCTGATGTGCCAAATGTTTTAATGCAGACTTTATGGATGCCAGCCGTTGTTAATATGTTGTTTTTGTGGCATTAGGGTAGATGCTGAAGCTTTTATGTGGCCGCACTTGATGGGAGTGCGTGCATAAAAGAAAGCTGGTACGGCCAGTACATCGTGATCGCATACCGACATGTGGCAACGCTGCTTATAGTGCCGGAGGGAAAGTTTGCGTTTCATTGGTTTAGCATGGCTTTCTTGAGATGAACTCTCACAGCCATTGAATTGTGTTTACGCAGTGAGTATTGCACAGAGACTTTGACGCAATGTAGCGGTATGAACATAGGGCAGAAGTGATGTTGCACTACAAGCAGTTGAGCAATATGTCTAGCCCCGAAGCTCTGATAGAGCTTCAGTGATCTGAAGACATTATTCAGAGCTTAGCAGCCCGACTTGATATCATTCAGGCAAGTATCGTTCCACTCAGGCATTGGTTGGCGTTTTTGATTTGGCAACGTATCGCTCTCGTTTGAGTGAATCGCCCCGTTGGATACTTTCCATTTGACCTGAGTTTGGGTGATTAAGAAGACGTGACTGTACGGTTTGAGTAAGCTTATGTCGAGAAGACATATGTGGCGTCTGTGATTACTATTTTTACGTTTACGTCATAATGTCATGGTGAAGCGAGTTTTCTGTCATGCTGTATCAATATTTTCACACAGTGGAAAATACAAATTGATATCTTGGATAGATTCTGTCATGCATTTCGAATCATCGTCCTTTGAGTAAATCAGAGCATTTGTGTTGAGGCTGGTGACATTCTACAAATGCAAAGCTTGTTATGTAGCCTCAGATGATTTTCCACAGAAGTGGAAATCGTCTGAGTTCACGGAAGTAGGGAAATCGTTCGCCGATGAGTGGATGGCAGGTCACGATTATTTCTTAATTAGTTCCAAGCCGATCTGACTAGGCAGTCTGCTCTTAACGTTGATTGGTGAAGTGGGATTTTATTATGGTTTCCTGTTAATGAAGATCGAGATTAGGGCGACTGTGCTTATTTTTGGGCTAATTTTGCAGATTTCGCCGAGTGAGGGTCGTTCTGGCGTTACACTGAGCGGTGAGGTGGAAGACTTGTTTACAGAAGCACTTGTTCCAAGTTGCAGGAATTCAAGTTGAAAGGGGAGGCCTCCATAAGGAAGGTTTTAGTGACCATTAAATGGCAATTGGGGGACACTTTCCGTGATAATGCGTAACACCTGCGAACGTCCGGAGGTGAATATTTTTTAGGGTCTTATTTTTACCAAGATTTTATATATATATATATATATATATATATATATATATATATATATAATTTGGTGTATATTTCGACGACAGCGCAATTCTCAATTAGTGTGATTTGTGTTTAGTTTAACACCTCCAGCCACCTCCACCTCCAGTGGGCCTCCGGCCACCTTTGTCCTGCTGGAGGGGAGGGGTTTCAAACACTCCTTCGATCTCGGTTTCTATCAGGGATAGCGTATAGCGAAAAAAACTGCGGAAGCTGGCAGATAGCTCATAAAGATTCATGAAAAAAACCAAATTGGTCACTTTTTGGCTCGGTTCAATATTGAAAACACGACCGGTCAAAGCAGGGGACCAGGGGCAGACGCAGACCCGAGTTTTGGGGGCCAAACCCATGTCTGCCTCTCCTCTTGGGACGTGCAATTTGGATGCTCGACAGATCTAGTATAAGCTACCTCTCCAGTACATGATCGCTCTCCTGGGGGGAGGAGCGAAGATTTTTTTGCTCAACAGGCCTAGTGTAAACACTTCTTAAATTCTCCGGCCTTGGGGGGCCAAAAGATAGTTTGACCCCCCTCCAGCGCTTTGGGGGAGCATGGCCGGAATGCCCCCTTGCGTCCGTCCATGCAGGTGACAGGTTCGAGAACAATTTTTGGGCTCCAGTATCTGACAGAGTTGAGTTGGAATCAATTTTTAGGCACCTTTGCCTCTTCTCGTTACGGAAAGTCGAATGATGTATGCTATAACTATACCTACTAGGTCAAAACAAAAACGACGTGACCTAAGGGCAGGCCAACGTTACCATCTGGCCTAGCATAGTCAAAATGCATATCAATCGACTCGTAATAACAATCCAAACGTAATGGCATCAACATAAAAGCTTTGCCATCATTTCTGGCAAAGTCATATTGCCCCAAGTCTGAAAACCTGCTTTAATAATCCCAGATAACCTATCAGAAGTCACAGGTCTCAACTTCCAAGGTGGACCTGGAAAAGGGCATCAATTACTACGATTTGGAGAATAGGAAGGTATTTGAAACTGTACCTACAGGAATACAGCCATTCTTTGCCATATTCCTGTTTTCCCATGCATTTCCAATAGAGATGTCATGAGCCATACCTTATCCTAGGTCATCGATATGAAAAATATCAGAACATATGTTGTAGTACTCAGTGGTCCTATTATGTGGCATAATTTTCAACTTAACACGCGCATTGACGGGGCGGGTACCCGCCCCCCTCGGGTTTTTCGGAGATAGGAGAAAAACGGCGGCGCGTAGCGCCGCCGTACTTGGTATACCTTTTCCTTCATCATTTTTATAACTTCTGTGAAAATTTTAAGGTTAGGTCATCTCAGGTCAGGTCACCAGTACAGGTCAAGTGACCCGACCTCAAAAAAGTTTAAGATAGCATAAGTCAGAGCAGGGTGAACTTATCCGATTGAAACTCATATCACATAATGGCCCCACTGAGTTCTCTGAAATATGTTCCGGTATTTTTATATCGATGACCTAAGGTCAGGTACGACGCATGACCTCTCCATTGGAAATACATTGGAAAATGGTTTTTTACGGAATAACTTAGTAACGGATGGTGATAGAGCATTTATTTTAGCTGCATTAGACTCGCCTGGGCTTTGCGGTTCTAATGATATGCATTTTATATAATTTGACCCTGACCTGACCTCAGGTCAGGTCAAATCCTTGATTTGACCTAGCAAGGTCAAATTATATATCATTCGATTCGGCTTGCTAAGAGGATTCATATAGTTCAAGTCGTTTTGCTCTATCTTTACTTGTTCAGATGTAATGCCCGAAAAACAGAATTTTGCATGTTATCCCTATGACGGGCATGTTTTGACCTCTCGTGACCTTAAATGTGTTCTGACAAAAAAATGGTTCAAATGTTTTCGATGGAGAAGTGGATGGGCGGCCCAACGCCGTTTACCGTTTTTCGCTACCTACCGTGGTTCTCGAGATCTTAGGGAGCGGGGCGGGTACCCGTCCCCCCGTCAATGCGAAGGTGGCTCAGACCCCCGTCAATGCGCGTGTTAATAGATTTTTGCTTTTATTTCTAATGCCACCTAAACATTTTTGGAGGTGAGGTCACTTGACCTACCCTGGTGATCTGACCTGAAGTGACCCAACCTTAAAATTTTGAGGAAACTTGTGAAATTGATCAAGGATAAAGTGTGCCAAGTACGATGGCGCTTCGCACCGCTGTTTTTTTACGTGCCGCCGGAAAAATTTGACGGGGTGTTCAGACACCCCCACCGGGATAAAGGTTAACTGTAATGCACTCGAACGGGTGCTTTCTATCGACAGTGGCGGATGCAGGATTTCAGTACGGGGGAGCTATCCCACGCACTGGCGGATCCAAAGGAGGGGGCAAACCAGGAAAAACCCCTACCCCATACAAACCCCTCGATTTTTGTCAGTTTTCTTTAACCCATGCCCCGGTGGCGGGTACGAGCCACCTTCGCCCTGGTGGGGGGGGCTAAAAAGACCCCCCACGATCTCAAAAACTAAGAGAGCTAGAAAAAGCGCAAAACGGCAATCGAAAGCTCTTAAAAAATGATATCGAAAATACTTCGGTCATTTTTCTTGTCAGGTCAATATTAAGGTCACCAGAGGTCAAAATAGGTCAAAATCTCTTATATGAGGTGTACTAAGAAAACCTCATATATCTCAGAAACTATGCTAGCTAGAAACATTTTTTCAACACCATTCGAAAGCTCTTGAGCTGCTCTTTCATTGCAGTGGTATTCGTTTTCGTGTCAGGGCAAAGCCTAGGGAGCCACAGGTCACTGAATATTGGGCATATTCTTGGGAATGTCCATAGCCACCCATGCATAAGGGCGTTTCCTTTTTCGCTAATAACTTCCAAACCAAACAAGATACAGCCATAGTTGATGCACCATTGCAATCCTCTCGTCAATACGAATCAAATGATATATAATATTGCTATGCCAGGTCAAATTTAAGAATTTGACCTAAACCAGGTCAATGGTCTGATCCAACTTGACCTGGTATAGTCATGATGTATATCATTTGACTTGCAGTGACTATACAAACACTTTGGTGACAAAATAAAAGTTCTATCTTAGTTTATTCTAAATTTATAGAGTAAAACACCAAAAAATGCTTATTTGACCTAAAGTGACCTATTAAAGGTCACAAGTCAAAATTTTTGGCATAAACTTCAGAAATGGGCTAAGATCAAATCGTAACCGATGTTTGAAGTTGATTCCATCCATACTTACGGAGAAAAGCTCATTTCGTGATTTTCCCCATGTATTTACAATGGGGAGGTCATGCTCTGCACATGACCTTAGGTCACCAATATCAAAAATCCCGGAACAAATATTGTAGCTCTTGGTGGGCCCAATATGTGGTATAAGTTTGAACTTGATCGATTATCCCTCCTTTTAGTTATGCAGTCCTAAACATTTTTGAGGTGAGGTCACTTCCACCTGGCCTGGTGACCTGACCTGATATGACCTTGGGCTAAAATTTTCAGGAAAGATGTAAAAATGATGAAGGAACAGCTAGACCAAGTTTGGCGGCGCTGCGCGCCGCCGTTTTTTGATCACTTCGGAAAAACCCGAGGGGGGTCTAAAAAGACCCCCACCCGGGCGAAGGTTAAAATAGATGTTTTGTCACGATTTTACGCCCTGTTGCTCCTCTAACCGTCGGTCGGGATCCAACCCTGATCCTACGTCGGATCGGGAGGTAGCGTAGAACATTTTGTATGAGTGGCCAAATAGTGGAACAGAAATCTGCAGCTGACAGTGGAGCGATGGAAAACAAAGGACGAAGACACAAACAAGCTGTGCCAAAATTAATTTTAAGTAAATTTTAAAGTCAATTCTAAAGTGTCTGTGACCTTTGGCATCGCGTTTATATACCTATAAGTATATAAGCCTTGTATAAGTATAAGTACATCTTATATATATATATATATATATATATATATATATACCGCAGTTATCGCAAAGGCACTTAAATCGCCCTACGTCATAGCACATAGCCTTTCCCGGGGATGGATCCACAGATCTAAAAGACGATGACCAACTCCATGACACAGGATGATCCAGGAAATAAAGAGGGACGCTTGCCACTCCATCGACCCTTGGTGCCCCCTAAAATGATTGCAGAACTCCCCGAAGTTTCAGTGGCGCTGCCCTTAGAAGGTTACTTCCCACCCTCTCCACCTGCCCCTGATAGTAATTGACGCCCACCTGCTATAGGTTTTTTTCCGCCCAAAAGTGGAGCCCCTGGTCCGAATGGTACCCCCCCCCGATCATATGACTCCTGATCGATATTCTGGATCCGCCTATGCTCTATTTGCCCCACTCTTGGGTCCGTCTCTGTTTGATAATTATTGCGGGTCCTCTCGGTCCAATCATTTTCCAATTTTTCGTCTTAGACGCGCGGACCAGGGTGGACATGCTTGTCAGAAGTTTGTATCAATTATGAAGAGGGTTCTGAAGTTTTTTTTACAAATGAGTTACTAGCATCTTTGGAGCTGCCAGGCAAAATTGCAAACATTTTGACGGACACAAGAGCCGTGTTGTTCTGCCGTGCAGAACGCATACTAGTATGCCGCACTTATGCGTAGTACGGTATCTTGAAGTCATGATACCATACTGCGCATGCGTGTAGCATACTATTATGCATTCTGCCGGCAGAGTAACACGGCTAAGGAAGAACAACAGGAGGAACAACACCACGGGACGACGACGAAGACACCACGTGGATTGTTGGTTGTGAATGGCATGCGTTGTGAGGTACGGAATAATAAGCTTTATCTTTTCATTTCCGTGCTGCAATGTGGTTATTACGTTTTGTGAAGAGGGAGGGTTGTTAGTGCCTCTTTTAGTCATGGGGTGGATGGCAAGTGCTAGAAGGGAGGGCCTTCTTCGAGGAGGGCGGTCGAAGGCAGAACAAGTTAACGAAGCATTGGAGAAAATTGAAAAAAATCAGTGTTTGATAGGAGATATTAGATTCTTTGCAGGGTAATAGAGAATATTGTGTGCTATTCGGGTGCTAAAGTAAAATAGATTATGAAAAAGGCGTTTCATGTCTTTTACTTAATGCATATGAACATATGTGGTCCCTAGGCTTAAAATTGTGCCATACCTGTGTGTTTGTTTTTTGTTGTTTTTCTTGACTTCATTTGCTTCTTTAGGCATACTTTCCATTTGCTTCATGCTTAGGTTGTTTGATCTGTTTGATATTTTTTGTATTTTCTGTTTAATTTGTCCATTGCTTTGTTCATTAGTTCCCAGTCTGCAAAGAACATCAGCAGGCTAGACGAGTCGCACCAGCCATCTAAAGTTCTCGCACAAAACTTTGCACCAATCTGCCATATACCAGGGAGAAAAACGCACCTATTCCTACCCACACGGTGCAATGCTACCTCTTTTATTAGTTGTTACTCGAGGACTTTTATAAGGCCCCTTCCTGTGTCTTTATAACCATTTAGTCATTATTTGTTTGTTTTCAGTGTCACCTTCCTCACACCAGTCTCACAAATTTTCACCAGGTTGATGAAATTTGTACCACTCGCTCCTGTCTCCAAGGGTACTCACACTGACGAGATCTTGTTGAAAATGCCATACTTTGCATACTGGATTAGTTCTATGTTTATTCTATTGACTAGACTAGCCATGTTTTTTGCTCCAATCCAATAATTTCCCTGCTTATTAGTTCTATTAATATGTGTATCTATCATATAGGAATTGTTTGTCATTCTGTCTCTTCTTATTACTTGATTTTGTCCTGCATTTTTTCTATTCTCTTCCTTCACTTCTGTTTATCTTCTACTGTTTGCAGCTTTGAAAAATTTGTTTTTTTAATTACTTAAAATGGATTGTTTAAGTTTTATTTCTTATGACACTGTCTGCCAAAAGTTAATACAATATTTTATTTTTATTCCCACTCGCATGTTCAGGTTCATTAACCTCACTTCCAGGTTGAGTTGGCTTCATTGCTAGGAAGCACCTGAGCAGGCCTTTCCTCCCATCCAGTGACATTTTGTATGGCTTGAGCATATTGCATTCACATTTAGTTCAGTACACAATGTTACCAGATAAAGTTTTCCAGAAACTTAAGAATTTTAGCATTTCTCAAACTGGAGGAAAGTTTTGAAGGTGACTAGATGAAACTGCCAATGTTCTGTGTACAAATTGTTTGAAATCAGTGTCAAAGTTTGCTGTATTTTCTCACCTTAAATCATACATAAAGGTTTGTACTTTTGCTAGTCAAAAAGTGCAAGCACCGTGATCTCTCATTATGTAAAATGAAATAAGAAATGTATGAAGATGATGATGAAATGTTATCTTAGTGCCTGCATTTATGTACAGGGAAAACACATTGATTCAGTATTTGAGTCCATGCACTTTTATTAAAATTTAATCAATGCACAGTAAGAAATAACAAGGGATAAACAATAATGGGGACAGAGCTCTTACAGGAGCACTTGGTGAAGTGTGGGCAACCTCTGGAGCATGTGAGCTCTTTGAAAGGAAAGGTGATGCTTGGTATGCCCTGGGCTTGGGGGGGTAATAATGGAATGGTAATATTCACTGGCCACATCCTGTTTAAGTTTGATGATATAATTTTTTCAATACTGCCACAGTGTTGATTTTTTCAGAATATGTGGCTGCCAATAGGCATAAAGGATGCATTTGGGTGATTTTTTATTTATTCAGAATTGTATGGAATAGGTGGTTGAACATGTTTGTGTTCATTGTCACAGTGTCTTCATACAATTTACAATAGGATTATATCAGGGTGTGCAGAATATTTTGTTGCAAATGTAGTTCAAGCTTCAAATCACATTGATAAACTCCAGAGAGGGTGATGTGGTTGTGTGTTTCACTTGGATTGACACTTCAGGATTATTTGAGTGAAGGGGCAATCCTAGGGCTGCCCATTTTACTGGCACCCCCAGGTTTGCAAAATAGTCCACCAGATTCCCATTATTTGGGCTAAAAGCTACTCAGAACTGGTTTTGGTTTGCTCGAGACTCGAAAACTGACGATGCACAGCAGGTTTGAATATAGCTCCTATATTGTATCAATACACAGTGATGCAGGAGGCCAGAAGAAAACGAGGTGAAACATCTATCTCAAAAACCGATTACGATAGAACGATGCTTTTTACTTCAAATGAAGGTCTTCTATCGGGTGGTTCAAGCAAGCACATGCAATATTGGTTTTCTATATTTGGCTTATGACAAATGGCCGTTTAGTGATGTCAGTAAAATATCATAATTGTGTATTGGTGATAACCACTTTTGATTGAGAACCTATGACGATAGAATGATTTTTTCAATTGAAAACTAATGGTCAAATCGTTTGAATCAAATCACAAAATATCCATTTTCAATTCCAGATTTAGACAAATTATAATATGGTGATGTCATAAAATGTCACTACACGTTGTTAATGCCATAGGTGGATCCAGGGGGGCAAAGAGGGACAGGTGCCCTCCCACAACCCACCCTCGGGCGCCCACTAAAATAGTCACGGCGCTCCTCTGAAGGGTCGATGGCGCCCCCCTGAAATTTGTCACTTCCTGACCTCCCCCTCACCGAAGTGAAAATCAGCGTTCCACGATAGGATTTTGCGCCAACCTGGAAGGATTTTTCGGCCAAAAGTGGTGCCCCCTTGGTCCGGATGGCACCCTCCTACCGTGAGCAAGGTGCCACCCCCCCGATTGGTGATCTTGGATCTACCTATGGGTAATGGTCCTTTTTAATCAAGAGCTTATAATGATAAACATCGATTTTAATTAACTAGAAGGCTTTTCATTGAATGGTTCAAACAAACACAAAACAGACTTGTGTTTTTATTTCAGGTTTCCGTTAAATCACGCTTTGGTCATGCATGAAAACACCACAATTTTTATTTGCTGACGATCATTTTCCGTTCCATTACAGGGACTATTGAGGGTATTTGATGGCTCTGATGCTCAGTACAATTGGTTCCAATCACTAAAAAGCCGAAAATCTGACCAAAAGCAATAAGCTGAGCAAAATTTGCGATTTATACGGAAACGTATTTAATTTGGAGCATATCGACAACCGCAACTAATGCCATGTTTCGTGGTATTACGTTTACACATGTGTGAAATCGCCAGTTTTATCATCTACGGTCTTTAAATGGTAAAATCATCAAGTTAGCATCCAGCGACCGAAAACAAATCGTGACGGTTTTAGTCTAGGACTAAAACCGTCATAACCTGTTTTCGGTCGCCGGGTGCCAACCTGATGATTCCACCATTGAAAGACTATAGAGGACACATCCTCAATTATTCGCTATAATTTTCAAGCTGATCGTGATAGTACATTTTCTGCAGGCTTAAGAAAACGCGATTTGTGTGGGAATGCTATTTTCAAAACATATCGTTCTGGGCGCTATATAACCACTAAGGTTGGTGCGCCCTTAAGCCCCAATAATCAATCAATCAATCAAAACATATCGTTATTAAAAATGTTCTCACTATGTTGTTGGGACTAGCTAGAGCCGTATTTCTGTGACCAGAAGGTCACAGAAACCTGAAAGATAACGATGGTGTATTTTTACTATCGATGGCTAGGTGTTAGTTTTTGCGATTCTTGTTTGGAATCATGCCGTTATTTTTTAGCAAGATTCCGGCATGTAGTGATGTGGAAAAAAGTTTCGTGTTTCACCAGCCCACTGTGCGGCCGATTACAGTTTTTCAAGACAAAAGTCTGGGGCTGCCCAAAATTATTGGGAAATGACCCAAAGACTGTCACCTAATACTTTTATACCTCTTTCACTTAGAGGAAGCTCTACACATAAAAGCTCACCATGACAAATACTTCATCGATGATGTCTACTTGAGTGGGCTGCAGGACATCTATTTATATTTAGCTCGATGGTGGGCATTCGACATAGCGGTAGTGAGCGCCAATTCGTGGAGCGTGCAGAGGCGACTTCAACGACCAAGAAAAGTTGGCATCTCAGATGGTGGTGGTGGGTGAGGGGAGACACTCTCGAGGTTTAACAGGCTCAGAGAGCCACACAGCCTGGCTGGAAACCATGCCTGCCCTTGAACGAGATACTCCTTCCCAACGTTTCCTGAAATTTGTCCCGTAGGTTTTTAATTTTTAGAGGGACTGCATCGCAGCAGATGGAAACCTGAAGTCAGAGAAATATTTTTAAGACATCTTCTGGGCTCACAGTTCGAATACTTTTGCAATGAGAGGTGCTTAGGAGGCCATCCAAGAGGTCAAGGTGGGTGAAGATATCTGAAAAAGGCGAAGCACAAGATTCGGAATAAGTGTAAAATATAGGAAAAACGCAGCTGGACGCAGAATATTTTGAAACAGCAGGATAGCAGAAAGATCATGCTATAACACCATGCTACCCAGCTTTTGAATCGGATTGAATCTTGTCCATAAATTAAATTGGAATCCTATTTTTTTGGTTTCCCATGTGTTTCTGTGTATGTCCTTAAAGAGTTGTCCCCCTTACCACGGAAAGAAGAGACAGGTTCCCCAATATTTGTCAGAACGCTCTCCTGGTCCAAGTGTATCATCGACACTTCAAATCATTTGTGTCGTCCAATGACGTCGCTTTTACAAACAAATGTTTTATCTACATTTCACCTGGAAGAAAACACGGTCATAGCGGGGGTTGATTCAAAGTGCAATAACTTAGAAACAACTATCGAAAATAAATCAAAAGTAGCTGTTATGCATGCCAGGGGTATTGCTGTTATCAGAAATGGCCACTTTCACTAGTTTCATCAAAGTGAAAAATTTGTCAGCATGCGACTTTTGTCCCGCCCCGCCGCACAGTACAGCCGTAAAATCGACGTGACACGGTAAATGAAGGAAGTAAGCGAGGTTTCCCATGGTCCAATGAATTCTTAAAGGTATCATATCCATTTAATATTTCTAAGAAGTCACTTTTAAGGGTTTCATCCTGTTATTTAGGCCCGCTGCATCACTATGCAATGCTCCAAACTAGACCATGAAGCTTATGAGCTATCAAATATGCCTGGAAAAAAGGCTATTGATTTAATAGACACACTCATTCACTGCGCTCCATAGAGTACGAATGAAGCTTCACGTGAACACAGTACCAAGTCACAGTCAATAGCAAGAAGCAGTGATGATCCTCCCTTCACAGCACCTCCAAGCCGCCGACGCCACCGGTACCGCCGGCCCAGATTCTCAGTTTAGATCTCATGTGTCATACAGTGATCTAATCTCAGATCTCATCTCATACGGTATACATCTTTGAATTTCAACTACCAGTAGTTTTTATTGTTCAGTGCCGTCTTAATGAAGTTGCGCTTTCCAGCACCTCTCGGCCAGGTAGTTGGTCACTCTGACATTCCGCACAAACTCTTGTTTCCTTGTATTGCTGGTCCTCCTCCCACAGTTCGGAATCCCTCACCAGCCACTTGCGATCGACTTTGAAGATAGTGAAGAGCATGAATGAGTTGGAGCCTCACAGGTCGGTCAGTTTGGTCATGGAGGCGAGGTCCATGGAGCTGGGCTTCTCGAGGGAATACTTTTTTACCCAAGGTACATTAAGTAATGGTATCTTATGTCAGTTCGGTCTTGGAGGTGAGGCCCATGGAGCTGGTCTTCTCGAGGGAGTACTCCAGAGCGGGTTGTGGGCGAGGATGCTGGTTGGCTCGGCGGTGTACCAGTCGTGCCTGCCCAACACTTGCCCTGAGCACTACTCCCTCGAGAAGCCCAGCTTTAAGGAGCTCACCTCCACGACCGAACTGGCCGACCTGTGCGATCCCAAATCCTATATGCTTTTTGCCATCCTGGGAGTCGGATCACAAGTGACTGGGATTCTGAACTGTGGGGCGAGAACCATCAGTACAAGGCACTGAGAAGTTTGTGTGGAATGCCAAAGTGACCAACGACATGCGAGAGGTGGTGCTGCACCATCATAAAATACAGCCAAATTCTTACAAGGAAAGATAGGCTCAGAAGAAAAGAACTGCTGCAGGGTATGGAGATGTTCTGGAAGGTATATGTCAGCTTCACCAAGAAGACACTGAGTAATAAAAACTACTGGTATTTGAAGAGTTTGCACAGTATTAAACATTTGAGATCTAAACGGAGAATCTAGGCCTGCGGTGCTGGTGGCGTCGGTGGGTCGGAGGTAGTATTTTGAAGGGAGAATCATCAATGCTTCTTGTAAATGGCTGTGACTTGGTACTGTGTTACACGTGAAGCTTCTTGTCGCATTGGTACTCAATAAAGGGCAATAAATGAGGCGTGTGTATAAAAGCACCAGTCTTTTTGATAAATATATTTGATGCTTGCAGGTTTCATGGTCTAGTTTGGGGTAAAAGTGCGATATAGGGGAGATGTTCCCTCCCGCTGCGCATGGTCAGTTTTGTGTCTCGAAGAAAACAAAATCAGTTTTGAGTAGTAATTAGGCCAAATAATGGGAATCTGGTGGACTATTTTGCAAACCTGGGGGTGCAAGTAAAATGGGCAGCCCTAGGCAATCCCACCTGTGTGGTCATACAACACAATCAGTGCTAATTCTGGTACAGAACTGGACAAGGCAAATATGTTTTCTTAAAGTGCCCTCGTCAAATTGATTGTGGAAATCATGGATGATCCAACATACTAAATGTTTTTGGCAATGTTTTTGGGATATGCAGTTTCTGAAGCCTGTTCAGAGGAAATAGGCAAGTTTTTTTTCAAGTGTAGCAAGCCATGAGGATAAAACTCTAGAATTCTGAATCAGTATACCAATCAGGGTAGGTGGAACATGTTGAAAAAATTGGTATCTTGGAGGAAATATTTGTCATGAAAGTGTTATCAAGTAGTGATGGAAATTTTAGAAGTATGTTGTGCTCATTTATCTAATAAAATGTTGGTGGGGATTGAGTTTGTTCACTTTTTGTCGCCTGGAGTTTTTCCAGCCTGTTTAAACTGGTAAAAGCGTGGGACTTAAACCAGTGTTTGCCAACTGCTGCTAACCCTGATGCTTACTGTTTAGATTTTATCAGCTGGGATCTTTATGTTGGGGTGCTGGCCCGCGCCTGCACCCGGTTTGTTTATTTTTCTGCCTCACATGAAGTGCAAGCTTTGTGTTGGGCTGTGATATATCCGGCCACTAATGTTTTGGTCCAATACCGCTGTTGCAAATGCAGCTTGCCCTTTCCCTTAACGTCTTGATTTACTTCCGTTGCAGATAATCAAGCTCCTCTTTTCACCATGACGACCGAGCCTTACATTGAAAAGCTGGTGGCGGACTCTGCCGCTTTCCTGCGGAATGTCCCGTTGCACCACATGGCGCGAGAGGTAGTAACCTGTCCCTCCGTGGTGGCGGAAATACGGGACAAGGCCACGCGGGACCGCCTGCAGGTGCTCCCTTACGAGCTCTGCATGCGCGAGCCCAGCGACGAGGCGGTGCGTCAGGTGTCGGAGTTCGCCCGACAGACGGGTGACCTGCGCTTCCTGTCGGTCACGGACGTGCGCGTGCTGGCGCTGACACTGCAGGTGACCCGGGAGGCGGTGGGAGAGGCGCACCTGCGACTGCGGCCGCCGCCGGTGCTCGAGCGTCGCCAGGTGGACGTGTACCACCCCAAACACCAGCCGCGCTCCCAGCTGCCCGTGGGCTTTGTCGCCGGCAAGGTGGCAGACTTGACGTTGACAACCAGCGAGCAACGGGATGCTGTTCCAAAAGCGGTGATGAACGAGATAGGTGAAGAAGGAAGCGCAGCACCACACTGTGCTGAGGTTTCGGAACAAGATACTTCGCGATGCCAGAGCGCAGCTGTTGACAAGACTGATGCCTCTTCTGTTGTGCCCGTAAGTGGCGCAGGAGACCACAGCGCAGAGAGCAAAGAGTCAGATGCGGACGATCCTGCTGATGAAGAGATGTTCGACGCCCGGGAAACTCTGGAGGACGACGTCAGCAGCAGCGCAGAGGAAGACACTGAAGAGAGTCACGAGAGTGGAGATGACGAGGACGCTGATGCTGCAGATGATGACGATAGTGATGACGGTGGTGGTGGATGGATCACGCCGGCCAACATTCAAACTGCCAAAGCCGAGATGAACTCGAAAGCCGGCGAAGTCAAGGAACCTGTTAAGGTAATGGTGAGAGACTGGGTACTGCCCTCCCTTCCAAATGTTACCATTGTGTGACTTTTAGTCGGTGGAGTAAAAGTCCGCGTTTCTTGGTTGTTTATGTCTGTTGCTGGTTCATAGTTCTAATATCTTCTAAGACGCAATGTTTTTGAGACATCACTAGTAACACAGGTGTTGTGACAGGTGACAAGATGACAGGTCTGCCATTTGTCCTGGACATTGCATGAACAAATAGTTGATATTATACGTGAAGACTTCAAAGTTGTCTTGCCTCTAAAAACTTCAACTTTTTAAGGCCGGCAGTTTTTTAACATTCTGATACTAGTGTCTCAGTTATCATGTGGGACATAGGTGTTTCAATTTGCGCTCGCCATTTTGCTCTGTATTTATTGCTTATTTTGTCAAAGATCAATTCAACGTGGCTTATGACTTGGCACGTCATAACTAATTAAAAGTGAATTAAAACCACTCACAAAGCCTTATTAACCCTCTCTCAAAGGGATAACACAATCGTAAGATATGAAATTAGAAATCGTTCACAAAACAGCACTGAAATGTTCTAAAACGTAAGATTTAGGTTACAAATTAAAACCCCGACTGGTCCTGTAAAATGACAACCATCAGCGCGACTGGAAACTATTCATCAATGAGGCTCGGAAGGGCATGGCTTGGTGCATTTTCAGTGCGTTGTGCATAGGCGCTCCTGAGAATTCGAGGCGTCTAATTTGCAGCTGCTCCGGCAGTCTCCGCTGTGTGCGCCGGCGTGGTGGGAGCCGGGCACGTACTGTGTGATACTCGACTAGCTGTTCTGCTCTGATCCAACGCAGCAGGTTAATAGCACCAGTGACTTGGCTGCCTCTTCGGCCACTAGCCCTGCGAGCACGTAGATGCGTAATCGCTGGGGTGTGATGGATATGTGTGACACGACGTATGCTGTAAACAGACACTCAGTCATAGTGCTGCAAACAGCACTATGGACAACACCCGTGACGGAACAATACTGGGCACAGCACGTCTTAGTGCCTCATGTTGGGCGGGGCTCAGTGCAACCAGTTTGCCATTACAATTCAGATACATTGAATTTGCGTGTTCTTCGGAACTAAGATGTCTGTCGATTACAGCGCCCAGTTTTTTTCTGTTTATTTCCATCGAATAGTGGATAACTGTTTTGCAAAATTTAATGTTTTTTTAGGTATTCTGAGCATTGCAGGGGTTCCAATTATGTCCATTTAGACTTTATTGGCATTCACCTCCCATGTCATTTTGACACAACCATTTGAAGCTGACGTACCTGGATATTTTCAGCAAACTGCACTACTTATACCATGTCCAGCACACAGAGGTCGATGACATTCGTAAAGGGCATGCACAATATACGGAAAAGGCTTCCAAAATTTCGAGCTGTTTTTATACTTAAGAATCGTCCTGCTTTTGCTTTCATTGCTAGTTTGGACATGTCGCGTATAACCAGAGATATGATTTTGAACCATGCGTTTTCAATTCTGTATTTAAATTTCACATTTTCAATTCCATACATTCCGTAATTCCTTACTTTTTAGTAATTCA
The DNA here is from genome assembly GCA_034440635.1 of Lepas anatifera. NCBI lineage: Eukaryota > Metazoa > Arthropoda > Thecostraca > Lepadidae > Lepas > Lepas anatifera. The sequence continues at coordinate 55,232 of JAOTON010000479.1, read as the reverse complement.
TTATGAGTTTACGTGCCAAAGTACGTATCTTGATATATTCAGCTGAACCAAACTTGAGTTCAGCTCAAAATTAAGTCTTACCCTTTTCCATTTCTCTGGAACGTGGACAATGGCGACGATTAGTGCCGTTTCGGCCGAGCTTTGTTTTCGTTTACTATGCTGATTACTCTTCAAAAGTCGATTTTGTTTGTTGAGGATATTCTCTGGTTAAACTTGAGTCATGCGCTCTACAGAGTTCATGATCGTCGGTACGATAGAAATAGTTTGGCTTTGGGTCGGATCATTTTAAACTTTGCCTTTTGAGTATCCGTGTTATCAAAGTGTATTTTCATAATGGCCGATAGCTGGGAAAAATGTTTGTGATGCAATGGTGAGTCCGTCGTTTCCTGTGGATGAGGGTTTCGCTCTGGCTTCACGTAGCTGCTGCTGCTACTACCACTGCCACCCGTCTCCCCCAGGTGGCGTGCATGACCACCGACTTCACCATGCAGAACGTGCTGAAGCTGATGAACCTGGACATGGTCTCTGTGGAGGGCAGGCGGATCCGCGAGGCCAGGCGCTTCGTGTTGCGCTGCTTCGGCTGCTACCAGATCACACCTGACACGGAGAAAGAGTTTTGCCCGTGGTGCGGCCACAAAACGCTCAAACGCGTCTCCGTCACGCTCAGGTAAGCACAAGTTGAAGCGCACGAGTGTCGGGTCATTTGAAACGCTTCTAGTTATTTCGGCAGTGTGGTGCTCGGAGGTCTGCTGTGCCAGTCACGGATCTGTTACCCTGTAGCGGCGGCGGCTATGCTCTTTGCCGCGGTCCGTAGACCTGTACGTACCACTGACGTCCGTGTGCCCGTACGTACCACTGAGGTCCGTGTGCCTGTACGTACCACTGACGTCCGTGTGCCTGTACGTACCACTGAGGTCCGTGTGCCCGTACGTACCACTGAGGTCCGTGTGCCTGTACGTACCACTGACGTCCGTGTGCCTGTACGTACCACTGACGTCCGTGTGCCTGTACGTACCACTGAGGTCCGTGTGCCTGTACGTACCACTGACGTCCGTGTCGACGTACCACTGACGTCCGTGTGCCGATCCAGACGTCCGTGGCCACGTACCACACGTCCGTTGCCGTACGTACCACAGTCCGTGTGCCGTACGTACCACTGACGTCCGTGTGCCTGTACGTACCACTGACGTCCGTGTGCCTGTACGTACCACTGAGTCCGTGTGCCTGTACGTACCACTGACGTCCGTGTGCCTGTACGTACCACTGACGTCCGTGTGCCCGTACGTACCACTGACGTCCGTGTGCCTGTACGTACCACTGACGTCCGTGTGCCTGTACGTACCACTGACGTCCGTGTGCCTGTACGTACCACTGACGTCCGTGTGCCTGTACGTACCACTGACGTCCGTGTGCCCGTACGTACCACTGACGTCCGTGTGCCTGTACGTACCACTGACGTCCGTGTGCCTGTACGTACCACTGACGTCCGTGTGCCTGTACGTACCACTGACGTCCGTGTGCCTGTACGTACCACTGACGTCCGTGTGCCTGTACGTACCACTGACGTCCGTGTGCCTGTACGTACCACTGACGTCCGTGTGCCCGTACGTACCACTGACGTCCGTGTGCCTGTACGTACCACTGACGTCCGTGTGCCTGTACGTACCACTGAGGTCCGTGTGCCTGTACGTACCACTGACGTCCGTGTGCCTGTACGTACCACTGACGTCCGTGTGCCCGTACGTACCACTGACGTCCGTGTGCCTGTACGTACCACTGACGTCCGTGTGCCTGTACGTACCACTGACGTCCGTGTACCTGTACGTACCACTGACGTCCGTGTGCCTGTACGTACCACTGACGTCCGTGTGCCCGTATGTACCACTGACGACCGTGTGCCTGTACGTACCACTGACGACCGTGTGCCTGTACGTACTGCTGACGTCCTCCTCCCTGCGACAGGCCGGACGGCACCCAGCAGGTCCACATATCGGCGCGGAAGCCGATCAGCAAGCGCGGCACCAAGTTCTCGCTGCCACTGCCGCGCGGTGGCAAGTACTCGGTGCCACCGGTGCTGTGTGAGGACCAGCCTCTGCCGCAGCAGCGGGCCTCGGCCCGCTCTCAGGTCAGGCGTCGTCCCAGCGGGCCGGTCGGCCCCCTGGACAACGTGCAGATGGGGCGGCCGAGTCAAATTCATTGTGCCTGTGATTGTGCCCTGGGGCGTAGTGTCGAAACCTGTTCGTGTACATGCTTTTGAAAATGCGGTTGATGTAGTTGAAATACGACTGCTAAGATGATCTCAGCGTCCGGGTTGGCTACTAAGCTAACTGAATTCACAATGGGAAAATCTGGAGCTGGCTTAGTTTTAAGAGTAATTGTGATTGAAGTAATACAATTTGAGAATACTTAAGAAAGATCACTGACATTCGTGTAACCAAAAATTAGGGCATTAAATAGTGAATCAATTGTTTTTGGGGAGTCAATGACCCTAGCAACAGAATTCCCCGGAGGTGAAGTCTGAAGACAGAATTGATCGGTTCTTCAGATCTTTCCAGCGATTACGCTTTAATAAGATGTGTCTCATTTAAGATGCGTCGCTTCTTGTTGCCGGCAGGCGGCTCCTAGATAAGATGTGTCTCAATGTGTCCTTATGGTCATTGTCTCTTTAACTCACTAGTACCATAACTTTTAGATATTGCCAGCGAAGAAGGTTTTATTGTTTAGTTATTTCACGAATGATTGGCTTAAAACGTTAAACAGAGTTAAGATTTTATACATCATCGGGCGAGAAAATTTGTGGCAGTTACCTCGTTTTTTTTAATGATAACCCGTAAATGTAAGCAAGATATTCATGTCTAAACCCCCCAGTTCCGTCGGAACCAGAAGATTATTGCGATGGAAACGCAGACAACGAAATCGCAAAATATCACCACGCCCACCAGCCGTGTACTCCTCTCAGGGCTCGTCTCGCACAATCATTTCTTTGTCGCTTCACAGGCCAAGAACGCCATCCTGTCGGAGGACTTTGTGGCGGGAGCGTCTCCGTTCTCAGCGCATGACGTGAACTCGCGAGCCGCCCAGCTGGGTCGCAGTGGCCAGCGGCGCCACGTGCCCAACTGGGAGCGCCGCAACCCCAACTCACGGGCGCCACCTACCGGCAACAAGAAGCGACGCAAGTGACCTCTGCTCAATGGGGCGGCTCAGTCGGGTGAACCACTGAAGCCTGCTTGACAGGGATTTTTAAAGCTGAGTTGTTGGTGACATGGGGCGGAGCTAGAGAGGATCTTGATTTATTCAGTTGTTGTCGCTGTCAGAACATGCGAAATCTCAGCATACCATGGCGAGTTTTTGCACTCGGACGTTGAACCTTTTGCCACAAATTTGTATTTGATTGCACGTGCATTCGAGAAAAGTCGAAAATGCTAGCAACTGTTTTTTACTTGGTTTTTTCAAGTAGACCCATTACATTGACTAAAAATGGGACGGTGTGAGGCGTTTGAAACTGCTGGACATTTAGGGATTCGAGGCAATTGAACGCAGGTAGTGAAAGTTCGTGTCTTCGTGAACACAGGACGCTGCCGGACCTGGCGTTTCGAATGCATGACTTCAAACTTAGCCTCTTATTGATGACATTTGGCTTCTGTTGGTGTGCGGATGTGTCTGAAAATGTGCGTCTTAATATATTTGCACGCGTATGATTTGCATTTAAAACAGTGCTCAACATTCGTGAACCTTTGAGTCCGTGCCGAAATCGCCGCAGAAGTAAACCGAGTCCAGTTATGTTGAGGATCTTTAAGGTTTCAACTCGATTTTTCACTTTCGGATAAAATCGTTATGCCTTTTTAACTTGACATTCCTCCTTTTCCTAGTCACGGTAGATCAAACCCGGGTTGTAGGGGAAACAAGTTGTTTACTACTACGATTTCACTTGTATTGTAGGACTCTGTGTCGCAAAACTGGTGTCACGCCAGGGTGCTGAGTGTAAAACTCATGTTAGAAAATATAGTCCGCGAGTGGAAAATTCAAAAGTAACGATATTTTGAAAGCTACTTCACACCTTTCTTTGACGTTTAGGAAAACTGTCATCCGAATGTCTTTACTACCATGCCTTTATACTCCAGGATTATTGAACTGTGGTAAAGAGTGTTATTGCTAAAGTGCTAAAGAGGCTCTACTTGAAAAGCGAGTGGAAAAGTAAGTTAAAATAACACAGAAATGAGAGGATAATTAAGCTTGCCCGGGTGTCGCCCTCCACCCAGCACCCTGTAATTTGGAACACTGACTTGGCTCTTGGACGGATTCGAAACCGGTACGGCTGTTCACGGCGATGCAGGTGGCCGTCGCCTGCTCCAGCATGCGGTATAGTGCATCCAGTACGACATACCGGGCGATTGGCTTGTCGATTGTCAGTGCGCGTCCCCTGCCGGCCTACGCTGACCCCATCCTTTCCTTTGTCGCCTGATACTTGCACGACTTGACAGGACGGGTAGCCGAGAGGAGGCTCGGCTGTTGCATGCGGGGGATCAGGAGCGGAAGCCAGTAGTTTGGGAGTCGCATCCGTCGGGGTCACCAGGACAGGTCAGTCGGTATCAGACCCGGCTCCCCCGGGGTAGAAGAGGACAGGAGCTCCCCATCTCAGCGGACTGGGTCTGCTTTTCTTGCTGGTCGTGTAATTCCGGGTGACCAGCTTTTCTGGCAGCAGCCCGATGCTATCACGTTGTAGGCAGGAGCGTGGTATGAGCAATGGAGACCGGAAGCGTTAGTGTCAGCAACGAAGAAGAGAGAGGAACAGCCTAAAGCTCATTTAAAATGGTGCCAATATGTCATTATAGTTAACCCCTGGTCGATGATTAGCCATGAAGATTCATGATAATCACGTCGTGATAGATGGTGCCTGTGGGCTAAAAATCAATTATTTAGCCCAAGTCTGGCACAGTTGGCACTGTTGTTTCTCGCCTAGTATGAGTTGAAGCGCGGGCTGGGGTGGTGCGCAGGCCGCTCGGGATGGGAGTTGTGGGCTCGAAACGTATCCTGAATAAACTTAAGTGCATACCGATACCTACTAACTAGCTGCAACCCACGTACTGTCTGAAACACGTAGACTTTGTTATAGTTTCCTGAGAAAACTGTCTTTCAAGGAGAAATCCACCAAGAGCCCTGCACTAGGACATAGCGACACAAACCACGTTTGTTGTTGCCAATAGGCACATTGATGGTGTGTGCGGTTCCGGGTGCTTTTGGTTCCCAGCGTGGCAGACGTTAGCGGCGTCCTTGAAGAAAGTGCGTGCGACGCTCCCGGGGGTAAAGACGCCGCTCGGCGCTACATCCGGGCCTCCGGTCGTAACTCTTCTTCTTTATCTCGGCTTGGTCGCCGCCGTGAGACAACAACAACGGCGTTAGTGCATTGGCGCCTGCTGTGAATCTGACCCCTATGATCGGGGGAGCAGCTGATTGGCGAGGCGTGTCAAGGCGCCGTGTGACTGATGTGCTTTGTGGGTAAACAATGGGACAAGTCGGGGTCTTCTTGCTCGGTGTGCTGAGGGACCGCCTGAACTTTGTTCGTGATAAGTTATATTATCATATCATCAGTTATTATCCGTTACTGATGTGAGACTATCGGTGCTGTCAGTATGGGGAATATAGATTTTATAACGAATATTTGTGGGCAGCGAACAATGCTGACAGGCATCCATCTCACAATGCATACTGCTGATAACACCACTTCTGATACACCCAGCACCTGTTTTCTACTTTTAATGTTTCGATGGGTATCCTCGTCTCGCTTTTCTCGCTCGCGACTCCAGAGTTCTCAGAAGCGCATACTAAAATTCGTACATGCCATAACGGATCCAGAGGGATGGGAAGCGGCCCTCTCCTTCTGTGGCCGGTCCATGGAGGATAGCACCCATGTCGGCAGACGAAGGCTTCTTCCAGGACAACTGGACGCGAGTTAAAGGCCGAGACCGTGCAGTGCTGACTCTGTAAAGCTTATTTCTCAGCGTGGCTCCGGTAGTGCCGTGGTTTCTCGTTTCCCTCATTGCTGATCGCCCGCTGCATGTCAGCCGCAGGGTTCTGTTCCAGTATTTGGCCTCCCGTCTCCACACCGCGGTGGCCGTCGGGCAAAGCTAGATCCGTTCCCCTTCGATAGATCTTGAAACAAACACCCCCTAAATACACCTTTAATTAGGCTGTTGAGGCCCCCTCATAATGATGCCCCCACGTGGTGCACTGCCGTCCCGCTGAGGCATCATCCCTGTGGTGCAGTCCTAAATCTGGCACTGCACTTATAAGTCCCACTCCTCCAAATTCGTCTCTTCCTTTTTTGCAATGTCCCATAGTTATCGATCACACAAACTAAACACTTTGGCTATGCAAGATGGCGAACTGACAGTGCTCCTTCCTTTTCAAACCTTTTTTAATTATTTATCCTGCAGTGCTGATTTGTTGAATTCTGACCCCTTTCTGAATCGGGCAATGTTCAGCTCGGAAAATGTTGGGGTAGAGCATTGTCGCCCTCGTCTTTGGAAAAGTAGGAAGCCACTGCCTCTTTTTTCTAGCCCTCTCGGGGCAGGACAGATCGATGCACGGCCTTGTTTTTATGCGCCTGTGTTCGCTTTTAGGCTGCGTTGCAGTCAGAAACTGCGATCATTTCATTACACCTTGATGCGTTCGTGTTTGTTGCACTAACAGTTGTTGGCACCCTTTCTGCCGACGCGTAGAGCTTCATGAATGAGAACCCTGCACGTGCAGGCGGCGAGACCTTGATGCTGCCGCTGAAGAGTACACTGCTGCCGTTAAATCAGGCCCCGTCGGCGCGCCTGGGCTGGCTGCTGCGCTGCGGGCTACGGCTGTAACCCACGCTGCCGCAGCCCACTGGGGTCGTATAAAGGCGAGGTCTTGACACTGAAACCAACAGACGCGTTGTGAAACAGGCTGGGGCTGATTTCGTCCGCTGAAGGAACGCTGACGTTGGAGATTCTAGAACACAGCCGGGCGTATGATGAGAATTGTGGTGAGTAAAGTAGTTTTCATGTGTTATTTGTCGACGCCTGTAATCTGTTCGGGCAGGAACATAACGGTTAAGAAAAGGGTGTGGATTTGTTTATCCCTGTGAAGTTTGGGGGTGTGTTCCTACACCCCCGATCCCGGAGCGAGCTAACGCTGCAATTTATTTTGAAGCTTTCGGTTTCATTTTACGAGCTTCAAGCTGGTTTCATCTGTGGATGCGAATAATGCGAAAACAGTCGTTAAGTTATATTATTTACTTTACTCCCGTTACTGCATTGTCCCAACATATTTAAGGTCTCCATCTGTTGTGTAGGACAATTTGGGTGAAAGTTTGTTGAGAGTGTGTAATATTGAGGCTTATAAAGAGCTGTTTTAAATTATATTTGTGCATTCGTGCTCCCAGTGATATAAAATTTTTCCTTTTTTTTTTCAATGAACCAGAAACGGTACGAAAGTTACATTTTGTATGCGAAAGTTACAACACAAAGTCTTATTCAGTGCTTTTGACCGTTTTCCCCATTGATCAGATTGAGATTTAACACCGCTTTCCTGTGTTCGTTCAGTTAGATCGGAACAGACAACCTGCGCTGACTGTTTTCAATGGATTTGATTATTCCGCTTTCCTTTCGTTCAACTTTTTGATCGAGCAACATTATTTTGTTTTCGCTCATTTTTCAAGCTCCATCACATCGAGGTCAATTTTTCTTGTCAGTGTCGGGGTACTTCCAGATTTTGGATACTGCTCTATAAAAATACCTTGAAAAGCATTGGAGTATTCGTGAGGACTAGATCAAGGAAGCCGTTTGGATATGATTCTCCGGCGTTTCCGATTTCCATCCATTAACCCGAGGGCTCAGTATGGTGCAAGTTAGCCTGAAAAATTATGGCGTTCCAACATCTGTAGATAGGCGTCATCATAGAGTAAATGGAAGACTGGTGTCGAAGGTGTTGTGACTGCATGGTATGAACGTTGTCGGAGGGAGCTCACCAGCTTCGTGATTTCTCCGATAGGTGGCTCTAGCGCTGCTCTCGGTGGCCGCGGCGGCGCCGGCGCCGCAGGACGTGGCTAAGATCGTCCGCAACGAGTCCTCGATGACTGGTGATGGAACCTTCAGCTACGCATGGGAGGCCGATGATGGAACTCAGGCCGAGGCCACCGGCGAGAACAAGGCCATCGGCGAGAACTTCGGCATTGCGATGCAGGGCAGCTACATGTTCACGGCTCCGGACGGCACTCAGTACACTGTGAACTGGACGGCTGACGAGAACGGATTCCAGCCCGTTCTCAACCCCACCAAATGAGCCACGCTGACGCCGCGCTCCTCCTCCAGTCGCTGGTTCTGGTAAACCACTCACCGGGCCCGGTGTGGTTCCTGGTGAACCACTCACCGGCCCCGGTGTGGTCTCCTGGAGCTGATCAACTGAACTCGGGGATTCACGCTCTCAACGGATGGTGACCGGCAGCCTCCCAAAGGACAGTTCGGTTTGGTGTTCGCTGCGATGACGCGGCAGTTTCGTTTCGGGGAACGCTTACCGAGCTCGCATGTCTGTGCAGGAGCACAAGTCAGTGGACACGCTCTGAAACATTGCTCAACAATTCCCGTATTCTCCGCTCCAATATTTGGACTGACGGCTAAGCATGGGTTGACATAACGAAAGTGACACTTCTGATGCTGATAGGATCACCCAAGGTGATACATTTACGCTACATTGAACTTGTTTTTTCTGTGCAGTATTATTTGCGCGTCTCCTGATTCTAAATGTGTCTTGTAGTCAAATACATAGTTTTCTGCATCTTTCGGTCGTATTAGCGTGAGGGGCTTGGCAGGTCATGCTTTGTCCTGAAATGAAGTGCCAGGCACGGCCTGTCGGAACTAACCGCCTGCAGATCTCCGATCCAGAGGTCAGCCGTACATTCAGATGATGCTTGAACTTCCATGAAAGGGATAGTGACGCCTTGGTGCAAATTCAGTGTAGTGTTCTGGGGCAATATTTATCTATAATTATGGATATGGCCTGATTTCTGAAAAAATGGCAAAGAAGCCTAAGAATTCGCGTTATTTAATTTACATGTAAGAGGCTATATATATATATATATATATATATATATATATATATATATATATATATATACATATACATACATCCAGATCGCCTGACGTCAAATCGGTGCACCATATCCTAATACATTGTGCCAGATCGAACATTTCTTATTTGCGCCACAAATGAATACGAACACAAATGAAGCTTCTTTGACTGAGAGAAGCTATCTTTGGGGACCGAGGTAACAGTTATCGATTTTGACATTTTTTTTGATAAATTTAAACATTTTTCACGTTTCAAACTAGTGAAGAAAGTTATACGCATTTGTAGTCGCTAGTACTCAAGGTAAACTTAGCACGTAGGTCTTCAAGAGTTTCAAACAATAAATATTTGTCCTTGTAGTGGGCCTGAGGGTTGCGTCAAGTTCCCAAGTTCAACTCATATCTTGTGACCACCAGGGAAGGGGGCTGGTAGGCAGCTAATTTTTACTTTTTTCCGCGAACGGTAAGTGCTAGGGAAAATTGAATTTCGATCAAGTGATTTCTCAATATGCGCTATCTCATCTCAATCACGCTATCAACGGAGGCAGGGTGTCCAACTGCACACCTTGCCTCCGGAATCCGCCTCAGTGTTGGTGGTAGCTGCGTATTTCCCTGCTGCGCGGCGCGGCTGCCCACCGCCCGCCGTGGTGGGTGCTACCGGGCACGCAGAGGGGTGAGCGGCTGGGCGACGGGATGTGACAGTTGCTGTTCCGCTGTCCAAAAACAATACATTTTCAGTGGCGTAGCCAGGATTCGGTCAAGGGGGGTCCGACTACCGTCGGGGGGCCCCCAGGCCGGGGGCCCCTTAGTAGTCGGGGCCCATCTCCTATGTCGTATAATATTTTGGCATTATAACATTTGCACGACGGAAATTTTTATATCCCTTCTCAAGTGTTTGTTATTATTTTGTTGATAGTTTGATTTTTCTCGATCCGACCAGGGTGTGGTAAATTTAGGTCACCAAATATTAAAGCTGGCCCATACCTATATGACAGCGTGGCTATAATAACAGTATTGTGGCACATTTCGGGAAATCAAATGTTGCTGCGTGCATGATGTTCAACCTGACTTTACCTCAATTCATTCTGGTAATCATGTATGAAGTTATTGAAGGTCGGTCGTTTTGAGTACGAAGAAATGGTCTTCTACGGAAAATGATTACCAATTTTTTCCGGTTGTCAAATTCATGAACTCTTTAACCCTTGCCCCGGTGGCGGGTACGAGCCACCTTCGCCCTGGTGGGGGGGCTAAAAAAGACCCCCACGATCTCAAAAACTAAGACAGCTAGAAAAAAGCGCAAAACGGCAATCGAAAGCTCTTCGAAAATGATACATTTTTCTTGTCAGGTCAATATCAAGGTCACCAGAGGTCAACATAGGTCAAAATCGCTAATATGAGGTGTACTAAGAAAACCTCATATATCTCAGAAACTATGATAGCTAGAAACATTTTTCTAACACCATTCGAAAGCTCTTGAGATGCGCTTTCATTTCAGTGGCATTCACTTTCGTGTCAGGTAAACGCCTAGGGAGCTACAGGTCACTAAATATTGGGCATATTCTTGGGAATGTCCATAGCCACCCATGCATAAAGATATGTGGTATGAGTTTCAACTTGATCGATTAACCCTTCTTTTAGTTATGCGGTCCTAAGTATTTTTTGAGGTGAGGTCACTTCACCTGGCCTGGTGACCTGACCTGATATGACCTTGAGCCAAAATTTTCAGCAAAGATGTAAAAATGATGAAGGAACAGCTAGACCAAGTTTGGCGGCGCTGCGCGCCGCCGTTTTTTGGTCACTTCGGAAAAACCCGAGGGGGTCTAAAAAGACCCCCACCCGGGCGAAGGTTAATCAGAAAGTTTCCAAAGAAATGGAAAAAATTTATAAAAATACATGGGATATGGTGGATGGTGGTGTGTTCCGGACGTCATATAACGTCTGTTCCGGGGAATGATCCTGATGAATTCACCACAGTTACTTTCTTACCCTTGCTATGTTGTAAATGAGCAAATTACCAAAACAATAGGCGCCTGATATAACTATTGCGTTGGATTACTCTGGCATTGTTATTTTAAGCCTTCCATATCTATTTTTCTTTTTGGGATTATGCTCAACAATGTTTGTCATTTTCCTTGTTTCTCTGGTTTCCTACGAAAATATTTGAAAGTTGTTTATTTCAGAATATTTAGGACGGTAGTAATTGGGACTAAGCTAATAGATTGAAAACCAGCTGAAGTTCCAAATTCCCTGTTCGATTTGCTATTATGGATGTTAAAATTATATTAATTTTTGCCTTTCCTTCAGTAATGGTGCCTGATCGACATGTTTCAATTTGTCCTTTTGGTACGCAATGGGAAAATATAAATTTTCGAAAATATGATTTTCGAAAATCTTCTTTGAGCCTAGGATCTCAAGCGATATCTCTGGATTCTATTCTAAACTCTAAAAGAAATGGAAAGGAAAAAGGACGCTCAATAAAAAGGATATATGAGTGTTCCCCAGATGTTATATAAAACCTATTCCATGGACGGTCCTACTGATGAAACCGCTCACTTTCTCCTCCCCAGCCATTGTTTGGAGATCCCGGGGGCTTGGGGAGGTGAGTACTTCCTTGGACTTTAAGTCTGATAGGCTTTGTACAGGGCTTGTATTGCTATGCCAGTGTTAAGCCATCCAGGACCATCACCCACCCCCGCCCCTGACCCCTGGGTCGAGCAGAGATATCAAGGGGCCTAGCACTTGACACGATGCCGAAACCAGTATCTGGGACCCCTGAAAACAACACCTTTCCCGCAAATCAGTACTTACGTCCCCAAAACCAGTATTTGGGGGTACCATGAGACTACCTACTGGAACTCCCTGGAACTTACTCTCGTGGGGCCTTGAGGATAAATTCAAGGGGAGGAAGGAGAGCAGAGAAATCACAAGGTTAATTTCCGGCCCCTCTCCCGATTAGATCCCAGGGGGTCTCTGATACTGATTCACGGCGCCTCTTGACCAAAATTGTGGACTCCTGAGAATCTCTCGGGGCTCCCTAGATTAGTTATCGGCAGCACCTATGGGCCTATTTATTGGCCCCCAGATTTGCTCTGGGGAGGGGGCTGAGACTGACTCTCGGGGCCATCCAGATTAGCCCTTGGGGGTCCCCTGAGGCTATCTCTGGGGTGGGGCGGGGGGCTGGGAATGACGTCCGACAGCCCTCTGAGACTAACCTTGGGGCGCCCCCTGAGGCTAACACTCGAGGAGGGAGGCGTGGAAGCACCCCTGAGACTGAGTATTTGGCACGGCACTCCTAAGACTGTCTCTCGGAAACCCAGATTAACCCTCAGAGGCCTAAGGCTAACTCGGGGCCGTGAGACCAAAATTCAGGAGCACCTCTGGGAATTACTCTCAAAGCCCCAAAATTAGCTCTTGGACGAACCGGAGACTAGCTCCCGGGAGCACTCTAAGACTAACTTTTAGGTGCTCCCTGAGATTGACTCGGGGCCTCTTATGCAAAAACTAGGGGGAGGGGGCACAGCCTCAGGCTAAATCTCGAGGGTTCCCAAGATTACCCCTCGGGGGCCTTCTGAGATCAGCACTCTGCGGATCAAATGAAACTAACTCTCGGACCTCCAGATTAACTCTCGGGGCCACCTGAAAGTAAATATTGACTCCTGAGAGAGACGCCCGCAAGACTATGGGACCGAATATAGGGGTGGGGGGGGGGGCTTATCGACACACCAACTGCCAAGGTCATATGGCGAATGTAGGGGGTCCTCTAAGACTGACTCTCGGGGTCCCCTTGACCGACTCTTGGGGTTCTCCGAGACTGATTTTAATGTAGCCCCCTGAAATAGACTGTCGCAGGGCCCTGAGAACCACTCTCTGGGGGAACCTGGGACGAGTTCGGCCCCTGAGACCGACTTTCGGGGTCCACTGAGACCAGCTCTCAGGGCCCCTCTGAAATACACCTTGACTTGAAATTTTATACTTGAGACCGAATCTCAGGGCGGGGCCCTGAGGCCGACCCGGGACATCCTAAGAACAAATCTTCAGGGGCTTCTAAGACTGATTCTGGGGCCCCGTGATCAGAGAATGCTTTGCAGTGGTTCAGATTGGCCCAAAGGGGGTGCTCGGACTCCTACAACTCCTTGGCTACGCCACTGCATCCACACATTCGGGGGCCCGCCGAGATCAGCACTTGGAGGCCCCTAAAAGCATTGCTTTCCCCCGATACCAATACTCTGGAGCCCCTGGATACTGATGCGCGGGGCTCCTAAGACCAAGCTCGGGGTTCCACTTAGATCAGGTTCGGGAGGCACCCTTAGGTCCATGCTTGCACTTTTCTCAGGAGTAACTCGACACCGTTGTTCGGGGGGCCCCAGATCAACATTCGGAGCCCCCCCCCCAGACTAATGCTCGGTACTCTGGAGCCCTTCGATACCAATGCTCGGGGACCCTGAGCCCAAGCCTGGGCCCCTGAGACCAACCTCTGGGTCCCATGGGGCCAATGCTCGTGCCTCGATCATAAGTCCCCTCGATATCGATAGTCGGGGGGGCACCCCGAGATCAATATTGCCCCCCACTTCCCGAGATCAATGTTCGCTGCTCCGGAGCCATCGATACCAATGCTCGGGGGATCCCTAAGACCAGCTCTGGAACCCCTAAGACCAAGATCGAAAGGCCCGTGAGACAAAGCTCGGAAGGCCCGTGAGACCAAGCTCGGGCCCCTAATGCAAAGCTTGGGGGCCCCCTGAGACCAACCTCGGGGCCCCTGAGACCAAGCTTGGGGGACCTGAGACCACGCTCGAGGAGCCCCCTGAGACCAAGCTTGGGGGTCCCCTGGTACCAAACTCAGAGGGCCCCGTGACACCAAACTCAGGGCCCCTGAGACCAAGATCGAAAGGCCCGTGAGACTAAAGCTCGGGGGGACCTGAGACCAAGCTCAGGGGCCCTTGAGACCGAGCTCAGGGGCCCATGAGATCAATGTTCGGTACTCTGGAGCCTTCAATACCGATGATCGGGGGCCCCCCTGAGACCAAGCTCGGGAGGTCCCTGAGACCAAGCTCGGGGGCCCCTGAGACCGAGCTCGGAGGCCCCCTGAGACCAAACTCGGAGGGCCCCCTGAGACCAAGATAGAAAGGCCCTGAGGCTAAGCTCGGGGGTCCTTGAGACCAAGCTAGGGGGACCCTGAGACCAAGATCGAAAGGCCCGTGAGACTAAAGCTCGGGGGCCCGAGACCAAGCTCGGGGGCCCCTGATACCAAGCTCGGGGGTCCCTGAGACCAAGCACGGGGAGCCCTGAGACCAAGCTCGGGGGGCCGAGACCGAGCTCAGGGGCCCCCGAGATCAATGTCTGGTTCCCTAGAGTCTCGATACCGATGATCAGGGGCCCCCTGAGACCGAGCTCAGGGCCCCCTGAGACCAAGATCAGGGGGCCCGTAAGACCAAGCTTGGGGCCCCCTGAGATCAAGCTCGGAGGTTCCTTGAGACTAACCTCGGGGGGGGCCTGAGATCGAGCTCGGAGGGCCCCCTGAGGCCAAGCTCAGGGGGCCCCTGAGACCAAGCTCAGGGCCCCCTGAGATCAATGTTCGGTACTCTGGAGCCCTCAATACCGATGATCGGGCCCCTGAGACCAAGCTCGGGGGCAACCTGACCAAGCTCGGGGGCCCCTGAGACCAAGTTCGGAGGTCCCTTGAGACCAGGCTTGGGCGCTCCCTGAGACCAAGCTCGGGGGCCCCCTGAGACCGAGCTCAGGGCCCCTGAGACCAAGATCAGGGGGCCCGTAAGACCAAGCTTGGGGGCCCCCTGAGATCAAGCTCGGAGGTCCCTTGAGACTAACCTCGGGGGGGGCTGAGATCGAGCTCGGAGGGCCCCCTGAGACCGAGCTCAGGGGGCCCCTGAGACCAATGCTCGTGTTTTCCAGTGCATAAGGTCAGCCCAAGGGGGTCCGCGGACCCCAAGGACCCCCCTTGGCTACGCCACTGTACATTTTCCATTGCATTTGACTTGGAGGTGTCAGCGTTTCACTATTCATAGTTAGGTATATCCCAGAGCTTTGTTCATACCTTTGCAGACGTGCGTTCGCTGAACCGCGGTCATGAATTCGTGCAGGTAGTGCAAGGCTCAGGTCAAATTTATTGTTCATTCATTATCAGGAAAGAAGGGATATTCCGAACAAAAAAATGTTTGCACATAAAGATCAGGAATTATATGATCTGATTAGGAGCAGGATCGTGCATGTAGGTTATGGGGTGATCGCCGCGAAATTTGGCATTGACTGGGATGATGCTATTTGATTCCTACACTACCCGCGGGTCAATATGCTTCTCTTATTGACGAGTCGAAAAGCAGTCCTTTGTCTTTAAAATATCGTAGATGTATTTTGCTGGCTTGGAAACGATTGTTTCTTTCCATTAAATTGTGTACTAGATTGTCCTTGGCTCACCAGGTTCCAGACCGCTGTCCCTTTCTGAGCGTTGTGAAAGGATTTGTTTGATAAAGAAAACGGCGTCATTTGCACAAAAGTTAATGTTCATGGTGCCCTATCACGCACGTGACCTGGATATATGCCATATTTTTACTGATAACTAAACTCAGGTGTTGATGCAACCAGACAAGCATAACCGTGCAGCCTTGGATCACGCGATTTTGGATGGTGTGGCTTATTCTGGCAGGAAAGTGTCATCGACCACAACCCTGGGTGAGACTGGGTTGCCCTGTCACGGCATGCGCAGAGCACGCCGAGCTCTTTGTTGAGTAAGGTAAAAATTGCGTCATGTGGGTCCGCTCAATCCTGCATTATAACCAGCATGAATGAGCTCATTAAAAAGTCAAATGCATTGTCCTTGGTTTTTATTCCCAGTGCCACATTTACCATGTCACATTAAAAACAAACTTAACAAGCAAGTTTTTATTTTGCCTCTCGGGATATCAGACGCCTTTCGAAGATAACCACCTCTTAACACCCGCCCCGATGGAACTTCGCCCTGGTGGGGTAGGGGGGTGTTCAGACATCCTCCCTCGAACTCGGCTCCTATGCGGGACGGCGAAAAACGCGAACGCTGGCGGATAGCTTATAAACAATCCATGAACAAACTACATTGGTCATTTTTTGGCTCAGGTCAATATTAAGGTCATAACAGGTCAAAGAAGGTGGCATGTTAGAGAAGAGTTTCTGGCCTCTAGCGTCGGACAGAGTTGAGTTAGAATCATTTTTAGGCTCCATTCGCTTCTTCTCATGACGGCGAATCGAATGATGTATAAAAGGAATATACTAGGTAAAAAAGGCCTGACCTATGGTTAGTTTTCCAAGGACTTAAGGACAATTTCCTGCACAGTTATTGACCCAAGTTCGAAAACCTGCTTAAGTAGCCCCAGATAACCTCTCAGAGGTCACAGGTCCAAACTTGCAACGTGAACCTTTAAAGGGGCCTAGGATACTATGATTTGGAGAATACCAAGGTATTCCAAGCTCTATCTACAGAAATAGATTAATTGTTCGGCCAATTTCTGTTTTGAACATGCATTTCCAATGGAGAAGTCATGATCCATACCTGACCCTAGGTCATCGATATGAAAAATCCCGGAATATGTTTTGTAGTACTCGGCGGGCCCATTATGTGGTATAAGTTTCAATTCAATAGATTCACCCGTTTATTATTTACCTATGCCACCTTAAACATGGGGGTGAAGTCTCTTGACCTACACTGATGACCTGACCTAGGATGAACCAATCTTAGCATTTTAGAAAAACTGCGGAATCGATCAAGGGTAAGGCATGCCAAGTACGGCGGTACTTCGCGCCGCCGTTTTTTTTTTTGCCCCCGGAAAAACACGAGGGGGTGTTCAAACATTCCCACCGGGGCCAGAGTTAAAGATCGATACATTTCATACAAGAACATGGCAACCTTGGGGCCGTAAAGCAAGTCACCCACCCCCGTCCCTCTTCCTCTCTACCTTCGGTGGGGTGGGGGTACCTTCGGTGGGGTGGGGGTACCTTCGGTGGGGGCTCGCCCCGTCCCTACTAGTGATCGAAAGTAGCGGATTCTATTCATAAGTGGTATAGTGGCGTCACCAGTGTGAGATCCTAAAGCGATTGAGCTCGTGACTGCTCCCGAGAAATTGTGTGATCAAGAGCTCGAAGTTTTCAAGTGATCAAGAGAGGCTATTTACGGACAGCCCCTCTCCAAGAGCAAGGGTCGGTCCGTGGTATGACATCACCTGCCAAGGCTGTATAAAGGATGCATGAACTATCAATACTATCGAGAATATTCCAAAACAGACAACCGTGCTAAAAAAAGATTGTTTTATTTCCACATTTGTAACACAATTGAAGTCAATTTTAAGGTTTTTTCCAGATCAAGTTTCTGGTAATGTATATAAAAAGTTATTTATCGGATATTTCGAAGCTATTGGACGATTCTTTATCAACGAATATTATAGTATTCTTTTATTATAGTGAAGAATATTACGTATTCCTTATCAAAATACGTAGGGGAATTGGGAAGGCCATTGGGGGTAGGGGCGGAAGAGCACATAGGAGATATTCGGAACGGTAGGTTTCAAAATAAGCAGTTTCATGTCATGTGTTTAGTTAAAGGAAATATTTAAATCCAAGAGATGTAAAAATTCTGGCAGTAGAACCAAAGCTTGGCCGCCGGTCCGTTAGGAAGGCGATCGAAATCAGACTGCAAGAGGCAGACATAAATCGCGACCACGAAAATGCCACCATCTGCCCAATCTGGGATCCTATATTAGAATCGTTGTAGGTGTAAGATGTTGAGGTAATAGGTAATTTAGTAATGGTTCTGGTAATAGATAATCGGATAGTTCCAGTTATTAAATCAAATGGCATTATAGGTAATATTCATATTTTAGGTCTCTTGACATCATCCGAACAATTGTTAACAATGATAATATGGTTTGAAAAGTTAACAAAATGGGAGGTAGCCCTATTGGGAAGATCAAGTGGTGGCCATTGTGTTTCTATTTGTATGATTGTGTAATCGATTCACAGTGTCGTAATATTTGTCGATAAAGAATCGTCCAATAGATTCGAAATATCCGATAAATAACTTTTTATATACATTATCAGAAACTTCATCGAAAAAAACTTGTTTATGTAATATTACTTCTGGCAAAAATGACGTTAAAGTCCTGCAATTGAAGTCCTTGTGTTATCTTGCTTTTGCAAACGAGCATCAGGAAATTTGGAATATTTTCAGTAGATCCAGTGGTGAAAAAATCCCTTCGTGTCTGTCTGACCTCACTCAGGCGTGATGGAATCCTCTTGAACCTACCTTTAAATAGACGTATCTTGATTTATGGACAGTGCCCATGTATAAGGTCTGCTTACGGAGCAGCACTGTTCTCTAATGCATGGTGCTGGGAAAAATAATAACATCGCCAGCTAGTCAATTTCCCTTATGCTCTTGTTTTCATGCTCTTGGATTAAGACCAAGCCATCGGAGTAAGACCAAATCAGTCCTTGTGGCTTAAATATAGATCGTTGCATAATATATTTCGTTGCAGGGCCTTGCAGACATTTTGGTTGCATGTACTGTAGCGTAATTGGTGCCCTTCAGTGGGTCAATAAGTAATGCTGTCTTCATGCGGATTCGAATGGGCTGTACTGCCTTTTGAGGGGTGAGCCGGTAACGAAGCCCCAGTTTCTGGAACCATATTTGGATCAGCTTGGATTATATAAACTTGCATGTTGCTTAGGCAGATCCAGGATTGCCGATCGGGGGGGATGCCATCCGGACCAGGGGGCGCTACTTTTTACCGGCAAAACCTGTCCGGTGGGCGCCAAACCCTAGCGGTGGGCGCCGATTTTTGCATCCTGGGGGAAGGGAAGCGACATTTCAGGGGGTGCCATAGACCTTTCAGGGGGTGCCGTGACCATTTCAGGGGGCGCCGAGGGTCGATCGGGGGCACGTGTCCCCCTTTGCCCCCTGGATCTGCGTATGTCATGTTGTACTATAATCTGTTGCGCCAGCCATTGTAGAAGAGAAATATCCGCCTGGCTATTCGTTCGGCGTGTGGGATCGAGATATCACTGAAGTCCTCAATAGATTTGTCCCAGAGACCGTGACCCCACCATCCGAACAAGCATTTCCCGTAAACGCGGGTGAATTTGGAGGCCAACGTTAAATGTCGCACAAAGCACAGGGAAAACCTCCCCCGCTCAGGTGACCCTCCCACCGGTCAGTTGGCTGCTAACTTACGTTGGAAAAATATTTAGCGCCGAGTCGTTTCAGGATAATCGATCCCAAACCTTCAAAGATGCACCGCCACTGCATGTTTCTGAGCACGGGGTTGAAGCCCAACGTTCTCCCGACTAATTTGTCAGGATGATGTCACTCCTGACGGGTGTGGATTGATGTCTCTGATGGTTGCCCGGGCAACCCCAATGAAACATGTGTTAAGAATTCCTTTAAATTTCATTGTTTATCATTTTCAGGCCTTTAAACTGGTCTTATTTGCTTCATATGGCCTGTGTGAAGGCCAAAGCAAAGATAATATAATGTCATCAATTTTTGCGCGATAGTTATTCGTATTCTTTCAAATTTGGGCACCCCCAATGAATTTGGGAAGTTCACTTCCCTGAATCCTGATGTATGTTCAAGCTGAGCGACAAGACGAAAACAAATAAGATATGCTTCTGATGAATGTCTCCAATGATGCCAAGGTTGGATGACCAGACTAGACTGATATGGTGTCTTATTCTCGCAGCTCTACTGTTATGCTGACAGGGGCGGATCCAGGATTTTTCGCTAGGGGGGGCCGCAGCGCTGGGGGCGCCACTTTCATGGTCAGGGGGCGCCATTTTTAGGCCGACTGGGGGCGCCAAATTTTATGTTCTTTATCCATTTACAATATTTTTGCGAGCTGAATCAGTTAACCTGCGTCCCGGTGGGCCTCCGAGTCACCTTCACCCTGGTGGGGGTGTTTGAACACCCCCTCTCGAACTCGGCTCCTAAGCAGGATAGCGAAAAAACGCGAACCCTGGTGGATAGCTCATACAAATTCATGAAGACACTATATCAGTCACTTTTTGGCTCAGGTCAACATTGAGGTCATGACAGGTCAAAGAAGTTGGCATTTTGAGCAAAGCTGTTGGACTCTAGCGTCTGACAGCGTTGAGTTAGAATAATTTTGTATGCACTGTTTGCTCTCTCTCGTCACGGCGAATCGAATGATGTATAATATGAGCATATTAGGTCAAAACACAAATCACCTGACCCCAGGTCAGGTTAAGGTCACTTTTTAGTTTAGCATAGTCCATATGACTATGAATCGACTGGCAATAGCAATCCAAACGCAATGGTATGAACATAAAAGCTGTATCATCGTTTCATGCAAAGTTATTGACCTAAGTCTGAAAACTGCTTAAGTAGCTTCGGATGACCTCTCAAAGGTCACAGGCCAAAAATTGCAGCATGAACCTTAAAAGGGGCCTAGGATACTTCAATTTAGAGAATATGAAGGTAAATACCTTAATAATATACCTTGATAATATTATCACCTTTATCTACACAAATACAGTCCATTTTCTGTATTCCTCTGTATTTCCAACGGAGAGGTCATGGCCCGTATGTGACCTTATGTCATCGATATGAAAAATCCCGGAAATTTTTGGAGAACTCGGTGGGGCCATTGTGTGTTATAAGTTTCAATCCGATACATTCACCCATTTCCTACTTATGCCACCTTCAACATGTTTTGAAGTAAGGTTACTTGACCTGCACTGATGACCTGACCTGAGATGACCCAAGCTTAAAATTTTGGGAAAACTTGCGGAATCAATCAAGAATAAGGTGTGCCAAGTACGGCGGCGCTTCGCGTCGCCGTTTTTTCCTTACCGCCAGAAAAATCGGAGGGGGTGTTCAAACAGCCCCCGCTGGGGCGGGGCTCAGAGGTAATTAGCCTCATATATTCTTTTGAAAAAAATTGGGAAACATCATAGCTTTGAATGTATCTAAAATACATCTCAGCAGTGCTAAAAAGTGAAAGTATCTCTTTGGCGTTTATTTTAGTGATGCACTGGGACCCACGGTTAGTAAAGACACTTTGAGACCCGGGGAGACTGCATGGGGACTATTTTCTCCCCAATCGGTGATCAAAATTATCTTCAGAAGCCTTAAACAGTTTGTAGAAGACCAACGAATATTAAGAATAGGCCCGTCTGTGTGCATTAGCACACAGGGCCTTAAGTAGCCATAAGGGTCTAATAAACCACTAGGTCAGAGCAATGATCCCAGTTCCCTTCAATCTGAGCTAGCCAGCCACAAAGGATCTATGACCTAAGTTTATGGACTTTGGCTTACTTCAAGACCCCAGTTATTGTAAGCCTTTCTAAGGCTATATTCTAATATTATGCCCTCCGAAGACTTGACTAAGACAAGCAACTTGCCGTATTTCAATGTGGTACTTTGACCTCCTTCCGTGCGTAGCCACGCTCGACGTAGGACAAGCGTACCCGGGATGCAAAGGGACCAGTACCGACCTAGCCTACGCAGAATATCAGAATGCCGATCTAAGGTGCGCACTACGATCACAATGCTGATTTGGCCCCACCTGCGCAGTGCGGGCGCATGCTGGAAATCAGAATAAAATATCGACGTGCGTGCGCCCATTCTTATGTATTCTTGGCATCATGATACGGCCCCTGGCGACCCTAAGGCAAGCAAAGGCCCAGTTTAGGGATACTCCACATCAGAGATCAACTCGGAAAAATGTGTTTGTGTCTCCCTTCAGCGGCATCTACCTGAATTTTTGCAGGAACTATAACTAGCTATAACCAGATTTTGGCCGTTGTCCTGTCTTTGCTGTGCTCTGGCAGCGACATAGGACCCTCGACTGACCAAAGTGAACTCGAAGTCGTTCACAGTGTACACTTGTACACTTTCTGGCTTTCTCCAGGGGTTCGCTAACTGGCAAATTAGATCCTAATGGATTTAAGGTTCCCACCAGTCCCACTCACAGCAGTCAAAGACCGTCATGGATGGTTCCCCACTTGGATGCAGGGGGCCCAGCGACTTCCCGATTATACCTCAGGTCACCTCATGACCTTCCACAAGAATATGGCAGGCCTTACTGGTCACGGAAAGACCTGTTGGGCTCGGAGTACCCTTTTTATAGACTGTTCGTTCAGTTCCAAATATATATTTACGATACAGAGTGCTTTTATGGTCACCGAGGGTATCGCCCTGTCCGACAAAAAAAGCATGCTGGCAAGACATGGCCCGGACTGCGACCGAAAGATCTGCTAGTTACAGAGATTCCTGTTGACCTAAGATTGCCCTATTGATAACGAGGAGACTCCTGGTCCCAAAGGACCTGCTGACCGTAGAGTGCCCTACTTGTCACAGCATACCTCGCTGGCCACAGAGGGCATTCTCGGTGGCAGACAGAAGGCTCTTCTGACTGCATTGGGCCTTGCCGACCACGGAATGATGTGCTGGTCATGCTTGTCACAGAGGGCCCTGTTGAAACTGTTGAAAACAGGTGACCCACCTGATTAAAGAGTGTTCTTCTGCCCCTAGGGGACCCTGACGGTCACATATAGGGCGTCGTTTGCCGCAGAGGGTCACGCTTGTAACAGCAAGTCATGCTGGTCCTCGAGATTTACGGTTGGTCATAGATTGGCGTAGCCCGGCTGTCCCTTCGCGCGATCTTTTCCCTTCGGGTGCCTCTCATGCGACTGCGCTAGCCGCCCCACCCCTTTGCTACGTTTCTGTTCCTCCCTACTATAGTTTCATCACCCAATCAACTCTCCTTCCCCGATCACCAGGGCATTTTCCAGCTCTATCAAACCGGCCGCAAACTCAACCTATCCAAGGTGATGATGTTAGAGATCGCACCTGACCAACCCCCGTCTGCGACCTGGGCTAATACCCCACCGGCCCAGGAGAGCCGCATGACAATGTGCTGAAAGCAAACCATATTTCCTTCTCAATGTATCTCTTCATAAGCCTGTAAGTCAGTTGTATCATTAGCTTCTTTGAAATAACTAATAAAGAGCAGGCGGTCACTCCAGATTCGAACCGGGCCTCACTGATCAAGAGACAGGGCCTCTAATCACTATACCCCCGTGCCACACCATTCAACCTCCCACTAGCCGAACACCTGTGACCCGTCAGGAGGTCACTGGCCGGTACCAATCAGCCGACAATGTCGGGGCGCTGGCGGCGGATGCTGTGTTCGTCCAGAAAAGGCACGATATAAAGGTGCTTCTAGAAGACGAACCAAACATTATTTTGGGCTGAAAATACTTGTATCGTCGGCCTAGGATCCTAAGCTAGCTTCATGCCAAATTTTATCCACTTCCATTGATTTTAAGGACTTGAAACCATGGTGAGACACAAAGGTGGTCCGAGAAAATTAGCACCTTGAAATACCCTTTCAGACGAATTACTCAAAAGCCGTCGGAGATAAGTGCGTAGGGTGAATGAATGAAATGACTGCAATTAATTTTCCAATTCAAGCATGTCAATTCGGAGCTTATGAGTGACTTGTGCTTGGAACCTAGAAGCTAAAAATAAAAGGTTTTCTACTAAAATTATGTTTATACGTATAAAATAATAAATTTCAAAATCACGATATCCATCTCCAAATATCAGGCGTGAGCAATGTTCTTTCATTATCTGAAATGACAAGTCAAATCGGCGCATTAGACCACGAGATATTAAGATTTGAATTAAATGTGCAAAAATGCAGTCCTCAGGCAGAATGGCAAAAACTAGGTCAGAATTTTACGTTTTCCACTGGAAACTATGCCTAAGCACAATCAAATTCACCTAGCTGCCTCCAGGTGGCTGTCTTTAAACTAACTGAAGCGTGCCTCCTGACATTTCGAGCTTTTAAGTCGGCCGTCAAATTTCAATAGCTTTTTACTTGTATCAGAAATACTGCGTTTTGGCGTAATAATTATTGTCAGACCAGTTCGAAATTTTTATCTTAGGTGGCCTCTGTTGCTAATTCAAAAGGAGGAAAATTTCAAGTTGGTCGATTAAGAAATCAAAATGAGGAAAATGAAAAATTGAAAATATTTGTTCCAAAATTTCTTAAAAACTATATTGAATTTAGATTCGGGGCCTTAGTTTGGGCATCTAGCGTAAACGGGCTATCACCTTACACAATTACAGAGTCCTGACATCAAAGTTGATGTCAGGGCTCTGCAATTGTGTAAGAGCCTCTGGAGAAATCGCAATCCGCTTCGCTCCATGAATTTTGTCATGCGGCTCTGACACTGACCGAGCTTACCTATCACCCCGCAGGGGACCGATTTTCATCTGCTGGACTTGTTGGCACCTGCTGACTGGTCCGGCACATGGATAATTGGGTACGGGATGTGACGACACCCGCGACCCCAGTTGGCAGGATGGGTTTCGCCCCCCGCCTTCGGGCGAGAGGCCAAATCGAAACTGCCATCCTCATCCTCTCCTGGCCTTCCTAAATTCAAATCCCACCAACTCCGTGTTCATTTTCCTCTTCTTTCCTTATTTCCTTGTCTCTCCATGCCTTCCCACCCGTATCCTTTCTGTCCACTCCTAAATACCCCTCCTATCCACTGTCTGCGATGTCTGGCCCGGCGTGTCTCTGCGGGTGGCGGGGGTGTGTGCACGCTTGCTCGTCTTGAGTGTGGACACCTCGGTCGCGTGTGGCGCGCGGCTGGGCTGGACAGCGCAGACCGAGCCGCTTCCTTTTTCCAACTCATAACCTCCCAGTTACCCACCTTTTCCCAGTGTCATGGGCGTCCCCGCACGTGCCTATGATTCCTGGATGGTCTGGGTGTACGTGGGCCTCCGGCTCGTGTGGCTGACGATTGGATCCCACTAATCGCCGGCCCTGCGAGCCGGGGGCTCGCTTCTCTCGGATCAGCCGGGAATCAGTTGTGACGAGCAGGTGGTAGTCACCTGCTCCGATGAGGCCGTGTGGGGGCGCCTGTCTTTTTAAGGTGAGCTGCGCACCGACCCGTACCCCGGGATGAAGGAGTCCTGGTAGCTGAGCTGAGGTATGCGCTGTTTGGTTCGTGTGCCTCCAGCAACACTCTACTTTGGTCTGGATTTCCGCAAGGGCGGGGAACTCTTGAGGGCATCGACAAGAGTAGCAGCATTGTAAAAGTCTGTCGACCTTTGGTGGGGCTCGGCTGTCCCTCCCTCCTTTGGTGAGGTCCCGACTTCACCCGGGGAGGGAGGGGTGTCCGTGCCCCGCCCGAGGTTCTCTAGGCTAGGTGCAAGGGGGGACCGTCGTCGGGGCAGGGGGTTTGGTGAGTCTCTCTCCCCCCTCTGTAACGGCGGCGTTGCCCCCCGTATAGCCAGCCCGTGCGTCGTTTCGCCGTGTAGCACCCTCGTTGGAAGGGGGCGCACGTGGCTGGCTGAACTTAACGATCTTCTTATGGATACCTTAAACCACGCAAACCTCCCTCCCCCGACGCCACTGCTTGTGCCGGGCCAGCCTAGTCCTGGTCCCTCCCGGTCCGGGATAAGTATTGCCCCATCTAAACCCCGAGTCTTAATGATGCGGGGAATTGAAACAGACCTTGGGAAACTCTCACCATTTCAGAGAAAGCAGGCCTGCGACCGTCTCGGGAAGATTGTCCGCTGTGACCGCCTGAAGGACGGTGTTCTTGAGGTTGAGTTTTCGGATGCCGGAGAAGCAGAGCGAGCATTGGCCGTAAATGAGATCTCTTTCTACAAGCGCGAGAACGGAAAGAAACAAGTCACAACCGTGAAAGTATCATGTACACCGCACCGAACTAAAAACTTTTCGAAAGGAGTGATCCGTTGCTTTGAACTCAGGGGAGTAGACGATGATGACATTGTAGATGGACTGTCCAGCTGCGGTGTTGTAGAGGCACGTAGAATCAAGAACAAGAGAGGATCGGAAGTATTAGATAGCGACACAATCATCTTAACATTCGACAGCACTGATGTTCCGGAGACCGTATACGTAGGTTACACTAGAATCGCAGTCAGGCCATTCATTCCATCACCCATGAGATGTTTCCGATGTCACCGGTATGGTCACACATCATCATCCTGCAGAGGCGCTCAGATCTGTGGGCGATGCGGCTCCAAAGACCACACGGGAGAGGGCTGTACCGCCGAAAAGTACTGTGTTAACTGCGGAGAGGGGCAGAGCCCACACGCAGCCTATGATCGCAGCTGTCCTGTTCTCGAGAGAGAAAAGGAGATCATGGCCATCAAGGTCAAGAAACGAATGACTTTCCGAGAGGCTCGTAATACCTATGAGGCCACACACCCACAGAAATCTTACTCACAGGCTGCTTCAGATGGTGTTCGTAGCCGTCCGCGGATGACCCCGGAGGAGGTCATCCGCTCCCCTGACCATGGCGGACTTTATCCGCCTGGCAGGGAGGATGGGGCTGGTCATCTCTGGCCGGCCCGCCGCCCCGGCTCCTGGGCCCGTGGCGGCACCTCCTCCACAGCCCCCTTCAGTGGGGGTTGGGTCGCGGGAGCGAGACGTTCCTTCTGCTCCCATCTCCCCGCCCTTGGCACCTGCTGGGGATGGGGAACGGGGAAAGGCCCCGACCCTGATCACCAGCCAGTTGCTCCCTCTGGTGAGTCGGAGCCGGCACCTGGTGCCCCTCCCGAACCCGAACCCCTCTCCGATGTTGAGGGGTGGACAGTTGTGGGACGAGGGGGCAAACACTCTCCCACGGGGAGGCGCCGCTCTCCCTCCCCTATTGTACCTCCTACGGGTGATACTCTCGCAGCATCCCCGACCACACCAGCCTCGCAGCCACCAAACCCGACACCATCAGTGGCGGCTGTGCGTAGAAACTTCGAGCCGGTAGCGCGGGGGCGATCGCCCACTAAGCGCCCGGCAACTGGTACCCCTCCCGATCAGCCCCAGACATCCAGAGCACGTGGATCCTCCCTGGAGACTTCCAGAGGAGGAAGCCACTCACGCCAAAAATACGTTGGGCCCACCCCTGGAACGGGGAAAAGGGGCCAAGGGGTGACTATCACCCACTGGAGGTAGGCTTCTTAAACCTTTTCACTAACCGGAAAAGACCGCTTCCATAAATAATACACAATGAACGCGAACACAATAATGCAATGGAATTGCCGAGGCCTCCGTGCAAATTTCTCCGATTTTGAATATATTATTTTGGAATATAAACCAGCAATAATATGTTTACAAGAAACGAAACTCTCCCCTAACTCAAATATAAATATCAAGCACTATAAAACATTCAGAA
Source organism: Lepas anatifera (assembly GCA_034440635.1). Classification (NCBI taxonomy): domain Eukaryota; kingdom Metazoa; phylum Arthropoda; class Thecostraca; family Lepadidae; genus Lepas; species Lepas anatifera. The sequence goes on along the minus strand of JAOTON010000479.1, from coordinate 27,924 downwards.
AAGAAGTTTTCAGTACAACAATTGCATACGGAGGAGTACTGGTGGCGGTCCACCACTCCGCCCCCTGTTATAATATTGCATTAAACACCTCATTACAAGCAGTTGCTGCCCGGGTCGATCTGGGCCGAACAAAACTAACAGTATGTTCCATATACCTACCGCCAGGTGGCATTATTGACATATCCTCTCTCAATCATGTTTTTGATCAGCTTCCCACACCTGCCGTTCTATTGGGCGACTTTAACGCTCATAATGTAGCGTGGGGGGAGCTACCGACCGCACGTGTCCCCGAGGCCGCACCCTCGAGCGCTTTCTCCATCTAAACTCTCTCTGTCTTCTAAATTCAGGCAGAGCCACCCATATAACCCTACCCTCTGGCACCCTCTCCTTCATTGACCTCTCCATCTGTTCTCCCTCTCTCCTCACCCAGTTCCAGTGGAGTGTTCTTGATGAGCCCTACGGTAGCGACCATTTCCCTATCCTTATCCATTCGACCTTGCCAGGTGCGCCGCCATCAACGACTCCCAGATGGAACCACAAGCGTGCAGACTGGGTGGGATTTGGGGCTGCGTGCGGTACTGTGGCTCCTACCCCGGAGGCCTCGGCTACTGAAGTCATTGAACAATTCAACAAAATGATTATAACAGCCGCAAAATGTTCTATACCAATTACGAGAGGGCAGCCGAAACACACCCCAGTGCCTTGGTGGTCGCTGGAATGTAAAGCTGCAATCCTAAAACGGAAGCGGTTTTTCCGGATTTTTAACAAACACACCACAAATACAAATCTCATCAGTTACATGCGGGCGAGAGCGTTGGCTCGGCGCACTGTCCTCAACTCGAAAAGAAGGTGGTGGGTAAATTATGTAAACACAGTAAACCGTTTCACACCATCTACACAGGTCTGGAGCCGCGTCCAGGGTATCCAGGGCAAGCGGCGATCTACACCTACACCAGTCCTCATTTTGAACGGAGAAAAAATCACTGACCCAAGGAACGTAGCTGACCTTATGGCAAAAACCTTCCGAGACCGTTGTAGCAACACCTCTCAAAGCCCCCATTTCTTAAGATACCGACAAATTCAAGAGCGCTGGCCAATAAATTTCGGGAACGACAATTCAGCGTCATACAATTTAGTTTTCTCCATGGAGGAGATGGAAGCGGCATTAAAAAATCTCAAGCATGTGGCGCCTGGCAGTGATCGAATTACCAATCAAATGATACTACATCTTCCTGCGCAATCACTTTCATCATTGCTCGATATTTTCAATAGCATGTGGGAAAACAACGACTTCCCGGAACAGTGGCGGGAATCGATTGTTATCCCTATCCAGAAGCCGGGGAAGCCAGGAGATTCGCCCGAGGACTTCCGGCCTGTTTCACTGACATCAAGTGTTTCCAAATTATTTGAGAGAATGATTAGTGTGCGGCTTATGTGGTTTCTGGAAAGTAATGGTCTCTTGTCCAACGTGCAGTGCGGCTTCCGCCAGGGAAGAAGCACCCTCGACCACCTCATTAGACTCGATGCGGCCGTTAGGGAGGGACTAGCTAACAAACAACACACATTGCGGTTTTCTTTGACGTGGAGCGAGCTTATGATCGGACTTGGAGGTACGGAATCTTGAAAAAACTTTTTGAAATGGGAGTGCGAGGTCATCTGGGCTGGTTTATTCTTAACTTTTTGAAGAACAGGCGTTTCAGATTTCGGGTTGGATCATTTATGTCAGAGCAGCACATGCAGGAGAATGGCACCACACAAGGCAGCGTTTTGTCCGTAGCATTGTTTGCTGTGATGATTAATGATATAGGGGACACTCTGTCGCCAAATTTCTCTCGCGCTATTTTCGTAGACGACTTTTCCATATGGGTCACCACGTCTTCCACCTCTACAGCACAGAGACAGCTGCAGCTGTGCCTCGATCAACTGCAGCGGTGGAACGAGAGGAATGGTCTATCCTTTTCGACGGCTAAAACAAAGTGCATGCATTTCTGTACCCGGCGGAGAGTCTGTGAGGATCCCGTTTTAAAGATTGGAGGGCAGCAGATAGAAGTAGTAAACCAGACACGCTTTCTCGGTTTGGTTCTTGACCGCCGGCTTACATACCTTCCGCACCTCAGGGAACTAAGGGAGAGATGCTTTAGCTGTCTCAATATTCTCAAGGTTTTAACTCGCATGACGTATGGCTCCGATAGGAAAACACTGTTGACACTGTATAGATCCCTAATTAGATCAAAGCTAGAATATGCGAGTGTGGTATATGACGCTGCGACAGAAGCATCAAAGCGAATGCTGGATATGATCCAAAATCAGGCCCTGAGAATTATAAGTGGTGCATTCCGCACTTCACCCGTCTCAAGTATGCTCACAGAAATGCACGAAATGCCGCTGGATTTACGCCGCGGGTACGTATCAATGCGATATGCATTAAAACTCAAACAGAATCCAGAACATCCTGCTTACGACACTTTCTTTAACAACGCTAACCTGAGGCAAATAGATAATGGCTCTCGTGCATCCACTCGACACCCCGGAATTAGAGTCCGTGCGTGGCTTCGGGAGGCTGGTGTTGATCCTGAGGGCGTCGAGTCGATGCAGCTGCCTGCTGCTGAGCCTTGGCGGACTTCCAGGGTCTTTATAGACACGCGGCTCCTGGGGCTGACCAGGGGCCTGATGCCAGAGGCAGTTCGACAAAGTTTTCTGGAATACTGCTCGGATACGTACCCAAATCACACATTATTTTTTACGGATGGATCGAAGAGTGTTGATGGAACTGGATGCGCATTCGTCAGTGCTGATGTTGAAAGACGTTTCACTCTGCCGCCGATGGCCTCAGTTTTTACAGCGGAGTTATATGCGATATTTCGATGTATGGACCAGGTTTTACGTTTGAGAACGAACCGATGCGTAATTGTTAGTGACTCACTGTCATCCTTACAATCACTTCAAGCTTCTAACCATGGCCCATCGAGCTCATACCTTTTACCCCTTATTAGAGAGAAGATACATAAAGCTATGAGCCGGGGAAAGCATGTAACGCTTGTGTGGGTGCCGAGCCACTGTGGGATTTCTGGTTACGAGAGGGCGGACGGTGCAGCCAAAGACGCGGCGAGAGGAGAGCCCCCACGGGGAATTAAAGTCCCCTTTTTTTACTTGTTTCCATACGTTAGGAATCACCTGACCGAGGTTTGGCAGCGTCGATGGGACGGCGATCCCAAGGGCAGGAAGCTCAGAGAACTTAAACCCCGGCTGGGACTGTGGTCGTCTAGCAACGCGTGCTGCAGAAGGGAAGAAGTGATACTTTGTAGACTGCGCATTGGGCACACCCACTCTACACACTCTCACCTTTTAGCCAGTCACGTCCCGCCAGAGTGCCCGCGTTGTGGTGAAAGACTAACAGTTAAACATGTGCTTATAGAATGCCGGGACTTTGAGATCAAGAGAGCCCGCTGTCTACCGAGATTTCCACGCTAGACTGTCTCTTAGGAGAACAACCCTCTGTTGATATCAGCAACATAATGCGCTATCTGAAAAGCATCGGGTTTAATACCATCTACTCGCCTTCGTAATTGTTTAGGTTTTGTATGACTTGACCTGCTTGAAATTGCTAGGGCTGACCCCTTTTTATAATGTTCTTCATCCACCTTTTATTCTACAGAACATCTTTCTATTCTAGTTTTGGTTGGACGACTGCTAGCACTGTCGTAGTCTGATATGAACCACGCTGTAAGTCTGTGTACCTTTTATGTGTTTTTTAACCCCTCCTTTGTTATGGGCGCAAAATGACCTTAGTAGTCGGCGCGCCCCTAAACACCAATAATGATGATGATGAGCTTACCTATCACTGATCAACAACCGAGAAGGCTGGGTACATGGACGATCCAGGATTTCGATAAGGGGAAGCGACGTCTCCGGGGGCGGTCAGACTACCATTTGGGGTCAACCTTTGGTATCATGGATCTTTGTGATGCTAATTTTGCATATTTTTGATGCCATTTGAAAAAAGCCGATTAAAAAACACGTTGCCAAGAAAAGGAAGAATTTCACAAAGTGCCTCTAGTTAAGCAAGCAACAATCAAACAGGGCACCTTTTACCTGTATTACGTTTTGAAGCAGACTTTGCGCAGAGACGGCCTTTGGAGATTTTGCGAACCAGTCGTTGCATTTTACCCTGTCTGCGCAGAGCGGATAGTGATAAATCCATAATATTATACATAAGGCGAAACTTTTTGCTGTTTACACTCTTGTGGGAGAGGACGCTACCGAAATTCTGCAGGTGCCTCCTGCCGATCTCTCAATGTTTTTCTAACACAGATGACGTGGGAATTTCGCATTGCTGTCTGGACACAGCCTTTCATTAGCGGCACTGCCAAAAAAACCCTCGGCAAAATAAGTAAATGATCGAAGTCAACAGCGTATAGGGTAATCAGTAGATCCGGAATGTTTTTTAAACACATTTAAGGGATATTGGTATATGTGCTCAAAATTTGTTTCACAAGAAACATTATTTTTACCAGTCCCCTATAGGTATTCCATCGTAGCATGTTCTTGTCGCAAAAGACAACACAACTACATATCGGACGGGCACACGACCACACATCGGATGGGCATGATGGAGCAAAGTGACACCGATCGGTACCCAAAACAAACATTAAAAGAACTCGGGGCAATTGTTACCACTCAAAGCTGAGAGCTGTCCATGTGCCATGGGAGTGCCATGTTGCAGTGGGATGCCCTAAGGCTGAAAAAGATCGGTTAATCGTGAAATTGGGGCACCCGAACACGAAGTAGAGGACATCCGAAGTTGAAGGCGGTACACGTAAAAGTGGGGCGCCCCAAGGCTAAGAAAGAACAGACAATTGTGGAAAATGGGGGCGCAGTCATGCACTATAGGGCAGTCAAAAGTGGATGAGAGCGATCAATTTTACGGTGGGCCACTTTAGAGCTAAAAGGGACGGTCAATCATGATATAGGGGTTCTGAACCACAAAGTGGAGGGCGGCCAGAGATGAATGAGGGCAGTCCACGGTGAAGTGGGGTGCTCTAAGGCTGCACAAGACCGGCCAGCAGTGGAGGAGGTTCGCACAATCATACAGAAGAGAGCGGCTAAAAATGGATGAGCGCCGATGGTAAATATCGGCTCTAAAAAGCAGAGGCGCCCACGGTGAAGCATGGGGCGCCGGTGAGTACATAGAAGACACAAATGATGCCCAATGGGGGCGCCGGTGGTACATGCGGGTTCCAAAATGGGGCGCCCACATTGACGCGTGGGGGCGCCGTTGGAGCAAAAACGAGACATCAACGCTGCGCCATGGAGGCGCCAGTGGTATAGAGTGGATTTTCCGAAGGTGGGGGCGCCCGTAGTGAGGATTGTGGCGCCAATAGTTTATAGCGGGATTCCAAGAAGTGGGAGAGCCCATGATGAGGCTTGGGGGGCGCCGGTGAAGTGAAACGAAGGCACCAATGATGCCCAATGGGGGCGCCGGTGGTACATGCGGGGTTCCAAAAGATGGGGCGCCCACAGTGACGCGTGGGGGCGCCGCTGAAGCAAAAACGAGACATCTATGCTGCACCATGGAGGCGCCAGTGATATAGAGCGGGTTTTTAGAAGATGGGGGCGCTTGGAGTGGAGAGTGGGGCGCCGGTAGTATATACCGGGATGTCAAGAGGTGAAAGAGGCTTGGGGGCGTCAGTGGAGTGAAACAAGGACACCAATGATGCACCATGGGGGCGCCAGTGATACAGGGCGGGTTGTCAAAATGTGGTATTTGCATGCAGAGGAATTACCACGGGGCGCCAGTATTTCTGTTAGGCATACAAATGTGGAGCGAATGGAGGCGGCCCCCGAGGATGCCTTAGTGCCGAGGGGGCGCCTTACCAGCGAGGGGGGCCGCGGCCCCCGCGGCCCCCTGGATCCGCCCCTGTATGCTGACGTGCTTCCTCCCGCAAGGCCCACGAGGCCTTCCGACAGCTCTCGCGCCACGACAGCAGCTCCAGTGTGTTATTCCATTGGTATTCTCTGCGCTGCCCGCGATGATGCGGGCGGGAAGTATTAATACCTATTGTTTTGCATGTGCGTGACGGAGGCAGAGTTTATGACCGGGTTGAAGGCCGCCCGGCAGGTATTCACAGGAGGATGTTAGTGAAGTTTATGCTGTTTGGAGATACATCAGATGTATATTTTCATTAGTTGTATGTCAGTAGCATGGAAATATAAATGGGGATATCATTAAGACCGAAAAGTAGGGACCATTTCACCGTTTATAGCTTACTCTAAATTTCACCTATACGACGTCCCTTTACTAAAAATCCATGAATAAAGGTTATCAGGGGTGACTTCAAAACCGGAAATGTCAACCCAAAAACATATTTTGATTCCGAGTGGTGTGCGTCGCATGCACACCACACAGTCTCAGGAGGTGACAGATGCCCTGGAAGTTTCCAGATCATTCATAATTCCAGCATCATTGGTTAACCCTCGCCCCGGTGCCACCATGCATGTTCTCCAGGTTTTAATTCCTGTTTACTCAGAAGCATTTACACTCTGAAGAGAGGAACATCCCATCGCAAGCTGATAAATTGTATTGTTCTTATGTTAGGTGCGTGTCATTCACGTGCAGTCAGCTTGCGTATATTTTTTTAGGATCTGACCTCGCCTGTAAATTGATATATATATATATATATATATATATATATATATATATATATATATATATATATATATATATATATATATAACTGTTGGCTCTCGAAATAAATCAATAAAATCCCGATTAGGTATCATTTCGTGCGAATTTAGGACCCGAATATAAAAACCTGGACGATTAGTTCCAACGACTTTTAAAAAATCCCAGGTCAAATCTTTAAAGTTGCCCCTCGAGATTGGCTTAACACGTGCTTTGACGGGGGTTTGAGCCATCTTCGCTTTGACGGGGGAGGGCGGGTATACCCGCCCCCTAATATATAAAAACACCAGATAAAAAAAACGGTAAACGGCGTTGGGTAGCGCATCCACTTCTCCGTCGAAAATATTTGAACCATTTTTGTGTTGTCAGATCATATTTAAGGTCACCAGAGGTCAACAACATGTCATCCTAGGGATAACATGTAAATGAAGGTTTTCGGCCATTACATCTGAACAAGTAAAGATAGAGCAAAACAATTTGACCATTAAAATCCTCGCAGCAAGCCAAATCGAATGATATATAATATGACCTTACCAGGTCAAATATGGGATTTGACCTGACCTGAGGTCAGGTCGAGGTCAAATTAAGTAAATGATATCATTATAACTGCAAAGACGACGCAAATCGAATGCTGTTGAAATAAACGCTCTATCGGTATTCATTATAAAGAAATTCAGTTAAAGGGAGATACGCGAAAAAAAAATTTATTGGCTATATCAAAAGGTTACAAAAAGTTGTTTCAGAAGTCCTATTCTCATTTTTGCGAATTCTGCCTGCAAATGCCTTAAAATTGCTCTCAAAGTCAAAATTTCTAGACGACTTTACCGGTACACCTCAGATCGATGTATATGACGTCCACATGGCTAAGGCTATCAATTTCTCCAAGAATTAGGTCATATCTATCCTAAACAGTGATGTAGAACTTTGGGACTACTCCAGAAAAAAAATACTTAAGAAAAACAGCATTCCAAAACTCTTTTGAAACAGAAATATAGGGCTTAAAAGAAATCACAATTAACCAATCAGAAGCCTAGGAATTCTCAAACCGGAGTCACGTGACCTATCTGACGCAAAAGTTTTGTCATCCTGGGGCGGAAGCAGAAAATGGCTCAAGACCCGAGGTACGAAACCGCTGAAGACTTGAGTAATTATGTTTTTTCCGTTTTTAGGGCAATCTAATTCATTTTGGAGTTTTTGAAAGCTTTTTAAAATTAATTCAAATACAAATACAGGAGGGCAAACATTTGTATTATTAAAAAAACATTAAAATTTTCAACTTTAAATAGTTTTCGAAAAGTAAGTGATGGGTATGGGCATGGGTAAGTGATGGGCATTTTATCGAAACTGTTAACCGATTTCGATGATAAGTGAGTGGCCTCCCAAAATTTTGCCGAAGATACAAAAATAATTTATAGTTTCGTTATCAGGATTTTTCAAATAGCAGGAAACCACAATAATAATTTTTTCGTGTATCTCCCGTTAAAACCATTTTTCCATGTATTTCCAATGGCGAGGTCATGACTCGTACCTGACCTTAGGTCATCGATATAAAAATACCGGGACACAATTTAGAGGACTCGGTGGATCCATTCTGCGATATGAGTTTGAATTGGATAAGTTCAACCTGTTCTGGCTTATGCCGTTTTGAACCTTTTTTGAGGTCAGGTCATTTAACCTGTACTGGTGATCTGACCTGAGATGACCCAACCTTAAAATTTTGGGCACAAGTTGTAAAAATGATCAGAGAAAAGGTATGCCAAGTACGGCGGCGCTACGCGCCATTGTTTTTATGCCATATCTAAAAATCCGAGGGGACGGGTACCCGCCCCCCCTCAATGCGCGTGTTAAGACTCCTCGACTCCCGGGCACCCCCAAGGAGATATAAATCCACACCCCTGTCCTCATCTGTGCCACTTGTAACATTTTTCAAGGTGAGTTCACTTTAATTGGCTTGTTGACCTGACCTGAGATGACCCATACCTGTTTTTTTCAAAGCTATTCTCATTATCAAAGATAAGGTGTCAAAGTGCGACGGCGCGGGGCGCTGCCTTTTGTCTCGGTCAGAAAAACCCGAGGGTTAAACCTGCTGCCTTTTTGTCTCGGTCAGAATAACTGGGGCGAGGGTTGACGTGACCAGGAGCTTTGTGTCCCGTCCAGGATGCTCGGTATGGAAGCACCGGCAACTGTCGGGCCCCTGTAGCACACCGTTTACCGAAGGCAGCTGTCGACACTCCATGCCTGTCACGGGGCGACGTCATCGACTCTGGAGGACACACTTGTGTGCGTGGGAATGTGGGCGACACTTGTTGCCCGGCTAAACACGAGGTTAAAATGTGTGGGGTGTTGCTGCTGTAATAAGCGGCTGGCTGAGCCTGTGCCGTGCCATGATCGGCCAGCAGGACAATACCCTGGTATTATTTCTTTTCCACAGAGTGGACACAAAATTAAAAAAACAAACTTCAATTGACAAAAATAAATAAAAGAGCCTGCGTAAAGGTACGATAAAAATGCCAGGGGTTTTCTCTTATCCACTTTCGTGCACCGCCGATGCGATATTTCAACAATTTTACTTCTGATGTAGGAAATTTCGTTCAAGTTTTCTGACCATCCATAGGCGGCGGAACTTATGAGGGGTAAGGAGGGGGGGTGACGACGTAGCCCCCGTAAATGGCAAATTCTAATGCTCTAATGCTAACCCTATGGCCATGGTTCGAAAGGTGGGCGACGCTCCTCTGAAATCGGCTGACTCCGCCGCTGCTGGTACCATATGTACTCTGTACCCTGCCAAAGACCAGCAGCACGGTATTGGCAGCAATCCAGGCAAAGCCGGCACCCATTCTGGTTGTGTTGGCCGCGGCTTGTTTGCTGCCTGGCTTCCGATGGAAGAAAGCTGGAGGTGGCATCTAAATGTGTTACGGCGCTGTGAAAATGCTGGCCGTAAACCCGAATCGGGCTTTTCAATTAACGTTCCAATGTGTTGCAATCTTTATTCTCTGAGTGATTTTTAACAGAGAGAGAGAGAGAGAGAGAGAGAGAGAGAGAGAGAGAGAGAGAGAGAGAGAGAGAGAGAGAGAGAGAGAGAGAGAGAGAGAGAGAGAGAGAGAGAGAGAGAGAGAGAGAGAGAGAGAGAGAGAGAGAGAGAGAGAGAGAGAGTTCAGCTTTGTCGTCTACTGAGAAACAATGCCCAAGTCGTAAACTGAGTTTATTTAATTAATGAAGTTAAATTTAATTAATCAACTAAAATTTTATTAATAAGTTAATTTATTACAGAGCGCAACCGGACCCCTTCGTGCCTTCATGTAGGAGTTGACGGAAGATAATTTGAATTGGAAGGCAAACTAATGCATTTGTGCGTACTCCTCAGCGTTGAAAAGTACAGACCAGAAAAGTGCACCGTTTCAGACACTTGGAATTTATTTCACATCAATGACACACATGATAACCTTCGCAGCATTTCGCTGCGTTATAACACACGCAAATAAAAAAGATACGAATTCGGTACATTTGACAGCGTACGGATCGCCCGCTAAGCCTATATTTTGTACAGTAAAACCACTGAGCCCCGGGCATTGCAAACTAACCGTCTTTTGACTAATAGCTAAACACTGTGAGCTCAACAGCATTCTACGTAACATCACCGAGAACACGTTCACGCAGTCCTGTCAAGTGTAGCATAGACGACGCTTATGGAAAATTCGCAATGTCCACAAGACAAGCAACACTTAGCGATAGTGGGGGCGAAACGATCGCTACTATGCCCGCACTCGATATGTGAATCCATTACATTTTTATTCTACCTGGGCTTACCTATTCTAGAATATCTCCACGGTGTACTTTTTGTAGCATATAACAGGTGGTAGCCGAGTTGGCCGGGCCGGCGCCTGGGATCACGTGTTCCTGCGCGGTGTCGACCGAGGGCCGCTACTTGGGCCCTGTATACTGCGTGTGGAAATTACAATGCTATAAGATGGCCCCTATGTGCCCCTATAAGATGGGCTCAACAGTTTTTTTACTGTGACATGAGGAGCGCATTAGAATAAACGGTGCTTACCCCTTACTAACAGTAGCGTTTGTCTGAGCTTCAAATCCAAGCGATTTTTGGTAAAAAAATATATGAATATTTTGAAGAAAAAAACACAAAAGAAAAATCCTCCATCGTTAGCGTAGGTGAGAGAGCTGTCATTAAAAAAGGCCGCGAAAGCGCAGCTTTCTGATATGAAGGTATTTTATTATTTCAAAAAACTATAGGTTTGATACCCAATATTTTTCCTGCTAACGCTACTACTGCGTCCCACCACACAAGTCCACGCTAAGAACAGTTTCCCGCTTAACTGTAGCGACCTACCGACTAGTACCACTTACGTACCGTTCTAGCTCAACTACTCACAGCCTTGGTGTGGTCCTCCCGACACCACGTTCAAATTTCAAGCCTTCTGGATTTGGAACCAAAAGATTCATTAACAAACGACGTCCGAGGACACGTACCGGCCAGTCCCGTGCTGCTGGCGCAGTTCCCCAACGCCACCGGAAAGGGCACCCGAGCGACGAGCTAGTACCCATCTACACGGACTGTCGTCGGCGTCTGTTCACACCACGGACTGGCCCGCCGAACGATCGCGGCAATGACAACGTGGGCAGCCGCGCCGTCTCTTAAGGCATGGGGTGTATCCACGCCGGACCCGGCGAGCCACTTTTCCCTGTGATACTGGCAGGGCAGGATGGCCACCCAAGCTATTGTTCCAACGATCACAGAAATAGTTGTGCGCAGCCTGGCATGGCATGCCCGGGTATGCTCACCAGCTGGAATCATTAGAGCCGGACCATCAGATCTGAGTTCTCCACTGCGCTCACCAGCACCGCTCACACCACATTGTCGGCGAGTTGCTCCCGCAGCCGGCTCTCGTTGATTGTTCCCAGTTTGTCGGGCACGAAACAGGAGTTCAGGTGACCGGTGATGATCCCGTTGCCGTTGACGTTGCCGTTGCTGATGATGCTGATGTTGCCGTTGGTGGTGGGAGGAAGGCCAACCGTCGTGGGTGTGACTGTCGGCGTGGAGCCCGCCGAGCTCGTCTCTCGGATGATCAGACCGAGCTTGTCTGAGGTCAACCGGCGGCGGCGTCGTTTCTTCAACTGACGCCCTTTGTGGGGCAGCGCGTAACGTAGCCTCTCCCAGAAGAGTGCATCACCCCACTTGAGGTACGTGTTCATACTAATGTACATTTTCAATTCCGGGTCCATCGCCTCTGGAGAGGGGAGCTCGCCGTACACTATGACAATCACACGGTTGGTTTTGTCGTTGAGGGCCTGCTTATGGGCAGCCAGAAATTCGAGCCGGCCCCACTCGCTCTGGATGTAGTTCTCCGACATGACCACGATAACGCGGCGAGAGTCCTGGACAGATCTCTGGATCTGGTCAGCGATCCATTCACCAGCCAACCAGTCTCGGAAGTGAAGACACAGCTTGTATCGAGGCTCACCTCTTTCAAGGTGAGGTACAAGCTCTTCCACGACAAACGATTCGTCCAGATGTGAGTAGCTGACGAAAGCGTCGTACTTTTTGTCGGTATCCAGATCGGCTTCGCTAACCCAACACATGCACCAACCCCGCGCATACAGCCACACCTTAATTGTCTCGCTATAGTTATAGTACACCACGGCAGCGACTAGGAGGCACATACCCATAGCAGCTGCTACCACGCAAACCGCGATAACTGCTGAAGCCACACCCGGACACAGCTCTTCCGGCAACATACTGAACAGGGTCTTGTTTTGCTGGGCACAGAAAATATCACCAGGATCGAGGATCCGGCGAAATCCTTCTCTGCCGTCCAATTGTACGAATTCGTGCATCGCTCGCAGTCTGCAGTCACAAATATAGGGATTATGGCCGAACGCGACTTTTGTTCTGGAGCGGTTAAGATAGTCAAGAAGATCGGACGATATTGTCTTCATTTGGTTGTGGTCCAATTGAAGAGTTCGAAGTTCTGGGGGAAGATTCTCGACGGGAACTTTTGTCAGGTTGTTGTGGCTGAGAAAAAGACCAGCCACTGGTGCTGAAGTCCAGCTCAAGTTACTCAGCCTCCGCATTGAGGACTTCTCCAAGTGCATGTTCACCACGTAGCCGTATGGAGGTTTTGGTAAGCGTGTTGGTAGAGGACTTCCACTTGGCATTGGACCGCAAGTCACGAGAACGGTTCGCGTGCTTGACTGTTTTTGGCACACGCATCCCTCCGGGCAATCTGTCTGGAGAGGACACAACAGCTGATCAGCACCCAGCTGAGCGAACAAGTACTCTCTGAACCTCTCTGGACGGTAACACTCCAGTTGACTTACTTTCAGCTCGAACAGCTGGTCCAGCTTGTCGCGCTTGGCGAATGCACCGGTGCGATCCATGTAGTTTTTGAGGGAGAGAACACTGCAGTCGCAGTTGAGAGGGTTCTGCTCCAGCAGGAAAGTGTTTGGTTGCCGTTCATCATTCCCCTCAACTTTTTGGGGTGCAATTGGAAAGGCAATGCGAGATATGTTGTTATTACGCATATCGATGATAGCGTTCTGTGTCAAGAAGTTAAGGTCATCAAAGCTTAGTGATTGGAGCTTGTTGAACCTCAAGTTGAGAATTCGTAGATGCAGCAGGTTTGAAAGCAAATCTTGTGTCAGGAAACTGATCTGATTGTGGGACAACTTTAGTTCCTGCAGGTGAATGAGTTCCTGAAAAGCTGGGCTGATGAGACCGCTGCTGTCCAGTTCAATACGGTTGTGCTCCATTCTAAGAAGCCTCAGCTTGCCACTGAGCCCGCTGAACGTGCGAACCACAACCTGACTAATATTGTTATAGTGCAGGAACAGCCGTTCTAGCTGCGGAGTTGCTGTGAACATATCATCTGGCATACTTTGGAGTCGATTGTGATTTAAGTAGATTGTATCCAGTCGGTGCAGCCCTATCAGCAGATCAGCGGGCACCGCAGTTATTTGGTTCCAGCTCAGGTCAAGGTTCCTCAGATTGTTCAGACTGAAAAAGGTCCCACCTGCTACTGCCTCAAGCCGGTTGTGATCCAGGGTGAGATTGGCAAGTGCTGTGAGGCCATCGAAGAGGCCTTCTGGAAGCTCTTGAATGTTTAATCGATCCATCATCAACAGTTCTAACTGGGTAAGACCTCTGAACAGCCCGGCAGGTGGAATACTGAAGTTCGTGTTTGAATTTCCGCCATTGAGTTTGAGCAAACGTAGATTTGGAGTGCGCTCAAACAATTTTTCCGGAAGACTTTGAAGTGGATTGAAGTTCATCCGGAGCGTTTCCAGGCTCTGTAGATGAAAGAACACGTCATCAGAAAGGGTGTTGATATGGTTTTTGTATAGGTCCAGCTGCCGGAGTATTCCCAGGTCACGAAAATGTCGACTTGTGAGATTGTTCAGTCGGTTATTTCCCAGACTAAGTTGCCAGAGATAATTCAATCCGTCGAAGACCTCCATGGGTAGCATTTCCAGCTTGTTATTGGTGAGACCTAGTCGCCCCAGTCGCGGAGTGTTCCGGAATAAATCGTATGGCAGCGTTTGCAGCGACGATCCAGTGATTGTGAGGTTCTCCAGACCTGGTGTAGTCTTGAAGAAGTCTGTGTGCAGTTGAATATTAGCCAGGCTGTCCAACTGAAGGGTTGATACATTGCTGCCGTGGAGGAAGTCCCCTGGCATTGTGTCGTTGTAGAGACTATGCGACATCACCTTTAGCAGCTGCACGTCCGCGATGCCAAGTCGGTCGAAGAAGTCTTCCAACCGTCCCGCAGGAAGGGGGCAGAGAAGGAAGACGACACTTTCTACCGAGCCTAGCGTCATGTTGTAGCTGTACAGCTGTTGGTAGTGGTCGCGCTCCATGGTCATGGGATTGCACCAGAGGACGACAGCGGCGGCCAGGTCAGCCCGCGGCGCCGTGTACGACATGCGGAACGTATAGTTGAGCTGGTGTGAGCAAAACATGTTAAAGGACCTGGAAGGCATTGCCTCACAGTAGCAGGCATCTTGGCGGTCGCACTCGGGTAACTCTTGCTCCGAATCAGCCACTGCAACCGTCGTGGCGAAAACGAGCAGAAGCAAAAGGCAAATCGTCTCAGCCAGGAGAGGTGGCGTGTTCAGCTTGACCATCTTGAAGAAGTGTCGAAGAACTTGTTTTCAGAAACGACTCAGGCGAAAGGGCTGCCGAAGGTGTGGTGTCGGATGCCGCCCATCTCCGCACCTGAAAAACGGAAACAAGAGTCATATATTTATACTTGGCGTTAGTTTTCTCTGGCGGACAAATCACGGGCGAAGACCTCCGGATGTTTTCTGATAGCTGTTTCCACAAGTGATCTGATTGAAATACTTTGTAGCCTTTAGTTCCACAGAGTCCATTAAAATTTGATCAGTTTTCCACCTATTCGCAGCGAGAAAAAAACCTTCTGTGTCGATTCATATTCTTCAAGACAGTATTGTCCTTATTTTCCCCATTCACCGGAAGCGCTTCAAGCGAAAAGCAGCGCTCTTGCGGTCAAATTAGGCAGTCGATTAGTGAGTCACAGTGCCAGCAGTGCCTGGTAACGGCATTCTCAGGAAGCGAGGGTGTGGTGCGTTACGGCACCAGCCGGAGTATAGCGGGAGACCTATCGATTTCCGCGAGTCACGTTATCGCCAGTCTGGGTTTCAATAAGGAGGTATATATGATGTGCATTAACCCGCGCCCCACCGGGGGTCCGGCGCCACCTTCGCCCCACCGGGGGCGCATCGCTGGCCCCCTCTAACTCCGAAAGTATTGGCGTTAGCGCAAATCTGCAAAGTGCATTAGAAAGCTCGCGTGAATTCAGTAAGAAATTACTTCGCATGTTTTAGCGCTCAGGTCAATGGTTTGACCTCCAGAGGTTAAATTAGGTCAAGATCGGCTATTTTCACTCAAATATGCAATGCTTAAGCAAACTGGGCATAACTCTTATGCCATTAGAGCTATTGAGATGTAAATAGGAAAATGCCAGACCTTTTTCCGCTATGTGCAACGTAATGACATCCCGCCAGTGGTTTGATCCCCAGAGGTCACCTCGTGACCTAATATGACCTGATGTCACGAAAGGTCAGAAAGTGATCTTGCCGTATATCAAACAAAAGCCAGTGACAAGACATACACGATGGTGTTTGATTCAGCGCTCTAGCTTTATTAGGTCAAGAGTTATTTTCAAAATACTGTTTTTGACCACTGGTGACCTTGGATGACCTCGGAGAGGTCAAAGGGAAAATATGGCCCCTGCAATCCGTGAAAATGTATCCAAGAACGCTTTTCTGACCGAGCCGAGCATTTTCAATCGTTTTTGTGCTCAACCACGGTGCTGCGCCTCTTCGTTTTTCTGCTATTCCGGAAAAACCTTAGGGGGCATCGATAGCCCCCGGTGGGGCGAGGGTTAAAGCAGTACGTGTTGACGGCTTCTTTCCATTCATGCAATACTTGCAGACTGGAAACAGCCACGCTTCGATTCTGGATACCCAAGGTGACTTCATGCGCTGCGTTCACGCTAAAATGGAGGCTGTGTGGGCCCATCAGAACCAATAAGCTAAAGCGCTCCAAAACTCCAACACACAATTTAGAGGCTGTGACAACTCTATTTTATTAAATTTCCCCAATATTTGCTACGACAAGCCGCCATACCGTAAAATGATAGGCGGAATTGTCTATGACAAAATAAATGTATGAATGAAAAGGAAAAAAAGACCTTCAGAAAGAGAAGTGCCTCAACGAAGGGTGAAGCATACGTATATACAATATACATATGTTCACAAAAAAGCAAGTGGCTTATACAAAACATAAACAATTTAAAACCCGTTGCATAAAAACACATATAGCTTTGACAGCTGACGTGCCCTAAAACTCCAATCCACTGGATACAAACTCAAGGACAAAGGCGACGTATTCTATAGGAATTGTAGCTTTCTGAAGCGGCATTATTCCTTTTAATGGCTCACACTCCTCATCAAATGACACCCGAGGGCAAGACGTTGCGTGTCATCTTCTCCCATTCTCCGTCATACGCCTCTTCATAATTTGAACGTTACTATCGCTTGCGGTCATTTTTTATCGTGTTTTATTACTGGAAGAATACGCCACTTTTTTCTTTGGCATCTCTTTAAGCGACTCATATTTACAACGAATAAGTATACATACTTGTCTGTTTACCGCACTCTTCCTTCAGCTTGTGCAGTGACGGCGGAACATCCGAATTTAAGAGGAGGGGGCACCATGGACCCATTTCTTTACAGGCCCGGCAGTGCGCTGTATTCTGAGGTGAGCCGCGCCGCTGACACGCGCCTGTAACAGGGCTGACCTGGAGGGTACCGGGCCGCCGCTGCACCCCTGTCCCTGGCCCCCGCAGGAGGGGCGGCTGTCTCACAGATAGCGATACGTCCGGGGGCTACACACCGACGGCCACAGACTACAGGATGCCACTTCCCAGAAGTACAGCTATCGAAGTAGGAAGGCGGGTTACCAGTCAAGTGCTGACTGCAGGAGCTCCAACGTACGGCGCAACACAGGGAGGAATTCAGAGATGCGGGCTGTCCGCGCCCTTTCCTCTATTCCCAATAGAGCTAATGGGTACCGATATAAAAACCAGGCTTGATTAGTGCGTGTAATGTTATATGCCTTCACTCACGCCTCGATCAAATACAGACGTGATCATAGGCGAATCCAGGGAGCGTGGAAGTGGAGCCACTTGCCCTCCCCCGATTGACCCCTGACCCTCGGCGCGCCCTGAAATGGTCGTCCCCCTCAAAGGTGGATGACACCCCCTGAAACGTCGCTCCCGATACCCCACCCCTCCCCCATGGATGCGATTCTCAGCGTCTGCACGATACGAGTTGGCGCCCACCTGATAGGTTTGGCGCTTAAAACTGCCGCCCCCGGACCATATGTCCGCTCCCCGATCGGCAATCCTGGATCCGGCTATGGTTGTGGTCACACTGAAGGGCGAGCACCTGGAAATGTATTTGCAAAATCGTCCTGACCAAAGCTGCTTTGGAAACGGAATGGTAAAGCCACCTGCATGAAGCTCATGTTATTTGTACAAAAAAAACAGACAAGCTGGCAAAACGAACTACGTTTGCACCATTAAGCCAGGTGTACCCAATCGCTTCGTCACGGATTTCTGGGCGCAGAAGAGGGGGGGGCGACTCAGCGATGGAAACCGAGGTATACCAATCCACTTTCCAGTATTCAATCGGCTTCTCACTATCGCGTGAAAATTTAGTTGTCCGTAACAAGTTGTGTTTACATGACGCTCGCTAAAACATGTTCTGTTTTCATGAAAATCGCTAAAACAAAAATTGTCTTCCAGAAACTCGGTAATTTTCCCTATTCCAGGGCCAAATATTTTCCAGTAACTTACTGGACAGTAAGAAGTCGAAGCGGCCTCTACTTTACGCCATTGGGTCGTCCTTCCGGTGACAACGCCCCTTCGTGCTCCCGAATTCCGTTTTCAGACACGGCACGGCTGCACGCAAAGCTTGATGCACAAGCTCTGAGAAGTGTAGCCAAACAGGGAAAGGGACAGCTTTTCATTTCATTATTTCGTGTCACATAATGTCATATGGCTAACCTGTAGAAATCTGACTGCTGCGACCCATTGGTCCCCTGCAAACCTGTTCCTAAACCTACTAATTAATATCTGCCAGTTATATATATATATATATATATATATATATATATATATTCTTCAGGCAGATGTCGTTGAAGAGAATAGCGTTTCGAGTTT
This sequence comes from Lepas anatifera, assembly GCA_034440635.1. Classification (NCBI taxonomy): domain Eukaryota; kingdom Metazoa; phylum Arthropoda; class Thecostraca; family Lepadidae; genus Lepas; species Lepas anatifera. Next base: position 9,483 of record JAOTON010000479.1, on the reverse strand, counting down.
TTGAGAGTTTTCGGTTGAGTTTCAGTAGCTTGTTGAATATTTTTTTGTCTGGTTCGGTTAGAGTGTAAAGTACTTCTATTATAGTCATAAGTCATTTTTTCCGACGCGTTTCGATTGTATTATACCAATCATTATCAAGGACAACTAACACTTCATTTTTAGTTTATTACCTAATATATATATATATATATATATATATATATATATATGTATACTCAAGCATGGTATGTCTATTATAACAATATGCAAGTTACTCTTGTATGAAATAGTGGTCAGATTCGTCAGCGAAATCAACACATGAAATGAAATTGGCTTTGCAATCCCCTGCAAAATTCCGCAATGCTGTGATAGCCGTGTAGGGACGTCTTGCATGAACAATATCTCGGCGGATTAGCACTGCCGAGTTCTGTTTGCGAAGCACGCTGTGTCAGACCATCAACTTCCGATGAGTCTACAGGCTTGGTCTTAGTATTCTGCACGTGGTGAATGCCAAGTCGGAGAGCCTCGCGGCAGCGCCCGCCACGTCCAACAAGGTGGGACACCGCCGCTCAGCGCTGGGTGAGAGCCTGATGCCAACAGCGGCTGGACGGGGTCTGCTTCAACGGACGGTCAACGTGGCGAGGTCCAATTATAGTTATGGGACCAAACAGTTCCGTATTTAACATTATCTCTATCTGGTCATGCCTTAAAACGCTGTGCTTATCACAGAGACAGATCAAATACAAGTGCTGCCCCTGAACAACAGTCAGCCGTCTTGGTCACAAGACGGTTCAAGACAAAAGAAGAGACCCCTTTCCTTTGTCCGTCCTGGCATCATCGCTTTGATGATACATTGATGCCGTTGATCTCAGGAATCGCAATAGCTGAAGCAAAACGCAAACAAGTATATGCTGTCCACGTTTAGATGCTTGTCAGCGGGTTCCCAACCAGCGACACTGCTAATTCTACCCTATAATTACGCATACGATTTCAGTGTGGATGTGGTGGTAGAATTCTTCCGAGTGACATGGGAAAACACTACGGCGTTACTCCTCTCCAGAGTAGTGTAGTGCAGTGTTGGTGTTGTCGGGTGTTTTAGCCTCTGATGCTACATCGTCTCATGGCAGTGCCTGGCGCGACAGCGGTGACGAGGATACACGTACCTATTGATCAGGACGCCGACAGGAGTCAGGCCTCGGCCGTAAAACACCCCACCACAGTGCAGACACGAAAGGCGAGACTCCAGACACTAGCATGCTGAAAGCACCACTGCGCCTCATGTGAGATCCAGGACCCATTGTTGGCACGTTTGCGGCCAGCATTGGCGCCACTAAGCCCTGACCAGGCTCTGGCTCAGTAGATTAGTGGTGGCCACCGTCCGCCGGCCGGCAGGTTGGCTGTCCGTCAGCCGTTAAGCCGGTAGCCAGCCCACTCTCCCATGACGCGGCACCGGCGCAGGCTCGGTACGCCACGGCCGAGCCTCCTGCGGCAGCGTGCATCCAGCGCTGACCTTGGACGGTGCACGCGGCAGCGGTGCATCCCCCCGCTCTCTGGCCCCAGCGCGCCGCGTTAACGGTGTTGTCATGGTTGGCGGGCCGAGCCAACCGGCGCACAGCATTGCCACTGACGCCTCAACTACACATCCAACAGGTAGTTTGTCGCAGCAGCCCTTTCATGCGGAACAGTTGTTTAAAACCCAGCATCCCAAAAATATCCATCCCTATCCTGTATAACTTTTAATTAGTTGGGAGCTTCATAAACCGAAACCATGGTCTTGGATACCCAGAGCGAATGGATGGACCACCACCGGAGGGAAACGCTCGTACGGCTTGATGCATCTCGGAAATGTTTGAAAGCGGGAGCTGGGAGACGTGGTTAAAGTATTTGGTAGCATAAATTTTCTATCAGTACTAACTATCCTCTCTGCACGGTAGCGTTTATATGCTTTAGCATTCTCTTCACCAACATTCTTTCATAACATAACCACAATGGGATGCGAAATGACTATGCAGCTGAAGCGCCCTGAAACCCCAAACAACAAACTAGTGCGCATTCGCTCCAGGGAATTGAGTTTCGAATCTGCAAGGCCAGAATCTTAATACCACATCACTGGGAAGCGCACATTTCAGCTCCTGGAAAAGATGGGAGCCAACCCCATAAGGGGGTTTCCCATGCGACAACTGGGGCCCCCGCCGCGGTGGAGGGAGGCGGGAGAACAAAAGGGCGTCCGATACAAACAGATGACAGTTGCCCTTCTCGCCTTGTTCGGTTGCAACCTCGTGCAGGATACCACAGGATACCTCTACTTCCTCTCCCTCTACTGCAGCTGTATGCTTCTTATTGATGCCACTGGGAGGTTTTGGTGAAGTGGGGTGCTGTGTATGGGACGGGGGGTAATGCTACTTCTTTTGATTACTGTGTGTTCAGCGGGACTGAGAGTGGGAGGGACATATTATGTGATCATGAGGTAATCTGTGCCGATGCTCAAATGCACATTGTTCGTAATTTGTAGTGTTTTATTGTTCTCGTACTGACAGGTTGGGTGGTGTAATATTGTAATTGGTGTTAAAGGGAGATACGCGAAAAATTATTATTGTGGTTTCTCGCTATTTGAAAAAAAATCCTGCTTACGAAACTGTCAATTATTTTTGTGTCTTCGGCAAAATTTTGGGAGGCCACTCACTTATTATCGAAATAGGTTAACATTTCCGATAAAATGCTTAAACCTTCACCCATCACTTACTTTTCGAAAACTATTTAAAGTTGAAAAGTAATGTATTTTTGTAACAAAAATGCCTGTTCTGTATTTGTATTTGAATTAATTTTACAAAGCCTTTAAAAAATACAAAATTAATTAGTTTGCCCTAGAAACGAAAAAAACATAATTACTCAAGTCTTCAGCCGTTTCGTACCTCAGGTCTTTGTTGTCTTCTGCTTCAACCCCAGGATGACGAAGCTTTTGCGTTAGAAAGGTCACGTGATCCCCCTATGAGGTGGCTGTACGTTCTGATTGGTTAATTGTGATTTCTTAAAAGTCCTATATTTATGTTTTAATATTGTTTTTGGCTGTAGATTTTTTGAAAACAACTTTTTATTTAAAAGTTTTAAACTTTCAAGTCACTGCTTAGGAAAAATGGGACCGGTTTTTAGAGAATTTGATAGCCTTAACCGGGGGTACGTCATTTACATCGATAAGAGGTGTACGGTAAAGTCGTCTAGAAATGTTGGCTTTGAGAGAAATTTTAAGGCATTTGCAGGCGGAATTCGCAAAAATGAGAATAGGACTTCTGAAACAACTTTTTGTGACCTTTTCATCTAGCCAATAAAATTTTTCGCGTATCTTCCTTTAATAAATGTTATTTCGTTGACAGAAAGGGCTTGATATAACATTTTCCAAGCTGGATGTCGACTATGGCTCAGCAGGCGGCGGTACGGAACTACGTCCGGGGTCGACAAAAGGTCAAGCAGGGCAGCCACTCGTGTGTAACCTTAGACCTGGTCAGGCGCAGGCTGCCCAGCAACAACAGCGGACCTGCTCCCCAGCGAAACTCCTCAGCTCGGTACAGACTGTGGATTCTCTCTGGTACTGGCACTCCTCTTTCCCCGAATACCGTGTGGACGAGTTAGGCGGCCATGTGCGGTTTGTTGTGGATTGCGCAGACCGTCCCTGTCTTGGGCAACCGGCGAACAGGCCTGGCTGGCGGTCGGGTCTGTGATTGGGAGGCTGGTGCGTGCCACATGTGACAGCTGGTGCAGAGTCATGCTGACATCACCAGGATGGTACCGGCGGCAGGCTCACTGCAGAACCGGACCTCACGAGGAGGCGTCGGGGCTCCGCGCGCCGGCCGCGGCCCCACCGCACGCCGACTGAGAGCCCCCAGCCAACACCGAGCTCAGCCGCCCTGGCCAGATCCGTCCACATCCAGTCCGGTACTCACCAGTTGGACATTTAAAAATGTGTGGGCTCTTACGCAGATATTTCCCCTTCGGGGGTAAATGAAGGAAACCATTGTCCACATGTTGGTGTCTCCAAAGTCAACCACGGCACAGAGACAACATACACACAGCTGTAAGCATTGCATCCTTTCGTTTACTGTTGACACATGGCCCCAACATTCAACCAACTGGTGAAGAGCCTGAACTACTTAAAAAACTGTTACCGCGAAAAAGTCAGCGTTTTACGGGTAAGTACATCTAATTCCACAATAATTCGAGACTACAACAATATTTCTGGGTGTTGCCGTTCTCAGAAATCGAACAATTAGTTCGCTGTCTTGGGAAGCTAAACAACTTTACTGTGTTCCATAATAGCTGTCAACTACGTGTGTTGGTATTTTAGAGGGCTTCAGCTACCAGGTCCATATAGCGCGCCTCGCAGTGCAATTTAATTAATCATTATAGAAAACTCTTTGATCTTGGATGTCATTCTACAAGCACATAGCTATAAATGGGGATAATTGGCCTAGTCGTACCCGATTTGCTGTACTTGTCTCACTCTGCTGGGGTCGGGGTCGTATACAACATGAAAGCCTATCTCTGTCAGAGAGAATACAACTTTGCGGAACCCCACAGCTGGTCTGCCTCCTATCGCACTCGCACTGAGCATCGGTGAAGAGAATCGGGCGCGGACTGCTCTCAGCTCAGTACATCCTATGTCTGCTAGCACATGCTCGAAAAGTATATTCAGATCTCATGCTGAATCAGCATGAGACCTGAATATACTTTTCAAGCATTGCTGATGCCATATTTTCTATACAGTGGCCAGGACGCTTGATAGCAACATTAATTTGTAGGTGAGAAGGCATTCCTCTTTGGCGGCCTCCTTGGCTTTCCTCTGCTCGAACTCCACTAGACCAGAGCCAGGACTACAGCCGAGTTCACTAGAAAGCAGGTCCTCCGTCCAGCCCGGGGCCCTGCTGCAGCCCAGACACCTCCCCATGCGTTAGCATTGAAAAATTATCTTGTTAATAACACATTATGATGTAAACAGAGTGCGAGTACGAAGTCCAGACAAAGCTTGATCTCTGTTACCCCAACTCCACCGAAGACGAGCATATTTATGCTTGGAAATTGTACATCATTAATGATCAGAGCCTTCGAACAGGAAGATGTCGCCGGAATTTTTTTCCAGCAACTCCACATTAACCCTCGCCCCACCGGGGGCCATCGATGGCCCCCCTAAGGTTTTTCCGGGATAGCAGAAAAACGACGGGGCGCAGCACCGCGGTTGAGGGCTGTACCTCTCACTGCATCATTTTCCCATCATCCCTGAAATTTTTACCCCGGGTCACCCAAGGTCAGGTCACCAGACGAGGTCAACCAAGGTCACCTCACTTCACCTTTAGAGCTCTGTAAGAGCTACATTTCAAAGTCGATCAATTTGAAACTTCCTAAACTTCATAACCCCTCCAGGGTCTATAAGGTGTATATCCGGGATTTTTCGATTTCGTGCCCTGAGGTCAGGTCACGAGGCGACCTCTCCCATTGGAAAAGCATGGGGAAAAGTTGTTTCATGATATAAAAGCCACAAAAATGATTGCAAATACTCAGACTGCTCAGAACAACGTTTTTGGACACCCTTTCACGGATCCCAGGGGTCATATTTGCCCTTTGACTTTTCCAAGGTCATCCAAGGTCACCAGGGGTCAAAAACAGTATTTTGACAATAACTTTTGACCTAATTAAGCTAGAGCGGTGAAACAAACACCATCGTGTTTGTCTTGTCACGGGCTTTCATTTGATATACGGCAAGGTCACTTTTTGACCTTTCGTGACCTCAGGTCATATTAGGTCACGAGGTGACCTCTGGAGGTCAAACCACTGGCGGGAGGTCTTTACGTTCCACATAGCGGAAAAAGTACTGGCAATTTTCTATCAAATGTACTTTACCAGGCCTCAATAGCTCTAATGACATAAGAGTTATGCCCAGTTTGCTTAATCATTGCATATTTGAGTGAAAATAGCCGATCTTGACCTAATTTGACCTCTGGAGGTCAAACCATTGACCTGAGCACTAAAACATGCGAAGTAATTTCCTACTGAATTCGCGCGAGCTTTCTATTGCACTTTGCAGATTTGCGCTAACGCCCATATTTTCGGAGTTAGAAGGGGGGCCATCGATGGCCCCTCCCGGTGGGCGAAGGTGGCGCCGGACCCCCGGTGGGGCGCGGGTTAAGAAGCACAAGGCTTACCCCAGTTTGTGGGATGACGCAGTGAACCCCTGGACCTGTGGAGTGACTCAAGACACCCAGAATGCCCTCCAGCAAGGCTCTGTAACACTCCCACTCGGAGAAAAATAAACACTGGAGCAGAACGGGCCTCCTGCCTCCCCAGACTTCAATCCGCCAGATATTATGCGTCAGGCGTAGTTGATTTCCAACTAACGGTCTCATGGTACAAACGAGTCCCTGACGACCAGCATCCAGAAAGTGACGAAGAGCTGAAGCGGAAGTCGTTGACGTCCCAGTGACGGTTTCCGCAACGCCATGGAGTAGGTGACCAAGGCTGAGCACGGAATCATAGAAGGGAGGAATTCTGCGCGATGTGCTGAATTAGAAAAAAACATCCCCAGTCTGGTATTATTTCTTTTTGAGTTGGAAGAGGCAGACATGCAGTTGTTGCAATTAACCGGATTTCGCTCGCGCAGCGTATTATTTAAGAAATCCATTGGATATAGGCAAAATGCAATAATGTCGATGAAATCTGGACATACGTTTCCAGTAATTACGGGACACAATATAGACCATAATGAATATAATTCACAGAAAAAACGTTCGGGTCAATGTGTAACAATTATGAAAATGGGAGAAAGCATAGCCCAAATGAATGATTTTGTGAAAGACAGTTGCTAAATATAGTGGGGCGGGGGTGACCCTCTCTTATCTTTTCATCAGTCTGCGAACTTGACAGGGTTCACTGGCGGGCTGCCACCACCGGCAATTCAGCTTTAAAGGGAGATACGCCAAAAATTATTATTGTGGTTTCTTGCTACTTGAAAAATCCTGATTACGAAACTGCCAATTATTTTTGTATCTTTGGCAACATTTTTAGAGGCCACTCCCTTATTATCGAAATAGGTTAACAGTTCCGATAAAATGCTGAAACCTTCACCCATCACTTACTTCTCGAAAAACTGTTTACAGTTGAAAAGTAACGATTTATTGTAATAAAAATGTCTGTTCTCCTATATTTGTATTTGAATTAATTTTACAAAGCCTTTAAAAAATACAAAATGAATTAGTTTGCCCTAGAAACGGAAAAAACTTAATTACTCAAGTCTTCAGCCGTTTCGTACCTCGGGTCTTGAGTCGTTTTCTGCTTCAGCCCAGGATGACGAAACTTTTGCGTCTGAAAGGTCACATGACCCACCTATGAGGTGGCAGTACGTTCTGATTGGTCAATTGTGATTTCTTAAAGTCCTATATTTTTTGTTTTAATATTATTTTTGACTGTAGCTTTTTTAAAATAGCTTTTTATTAGATAGTTTTAAACTTTCAAGTCACTGCTTAGGAAAAATGAGACCGGTCGTTTAGAGAATTTGATAGCCTTAGCCGGGGGTACGTCATTTACATCGATAAGAGGTGTACCGGTAAAGTCGTCTAGAAATGTTGACTTTGAGAGCAATTTTAAGGCATTTGCAGACCGAATTCGCAAAAATGAGAATAGGACTTCTGAAACAACTTTTGTGACCTTTTGATCTATCCAATAATTTTTTCGCGCATCTCCCTTTAAGCAGTTAATTGCACTTATATGTCCAGCTTTTTATGTGCGGATTTATGGGAAGTTCTATCCGCAACAGGGTCATTATTCGTGATAAAAAACTATCCCGTATGCCGCACAGGCCTACAGTCGTGTTTACCACAGCGTTTGTTTTAGCTTCCAGGGCGAAGGCTTGGTTGAAATGTTTGCACTTGAAAGCCATACCCACGTCAGGCCCACATTTTATGTAAACCAGAGGCTGGCTCAGCATGCTCAGCACGTCCCTAGCTGTGACTGGTACTCTGGTAACCACCACAAAAGCCGAAGCTTTGCAATCGGCGGCGCTCTACCCTATTAAAGCGACGCCATTGGAACAGCGGGCCAATCGCATACAGTTCCTATTCGAGTATTCGGAAGCACGTTGCTGTCGATTACTGAAAGCGGGGTTCTATGCTAGCTGACAGTTTCCCGCTGTGATTTAAAAAACGCGGGCTGCCTACATCCTGCTCGGACTGCTGCTGGAATCCCCCGGCGCAAAGCCCCTCCCCCGCTGTCCCGGGCCACCGCGGAGAGGGAGAGTGTCACCGTGCCTCCACTGGGCATTCCACATCAGATGTAAACACTGCATCAACACCGCCTCGGCGCCGGCAAAGCCTGGATTGCGGTGTCCTACTTGGCCAAGCTGGCATATGTGAATCGTGATTCTGACCACGGATTTCAAATTGCAATCCACCTGGAATGATGTGGAGTCTGGAGCTGAGACATGCTTGAGCACCCGAACATGCCTCCTTTATCCTGGATCTAGTTTATAGCCCAGTTTTGTGCTTTATAACGTACATGCAGGGCTTCTGAAAAAATGGGGATCGAATAGCGATGAGCGTCATGGTACTGAAATTGTTTTCGGGCAAAGTGGAGAGTGAGGCCTAAATCCCAAAGGAGGTATACCTACTCAAAATTCGTTCTAAAAAATCAATGCTCAAAATTCGTTGTTATGTATTTTTTCAGGCAGAGTTTCAACGGGTCACATGTACTACAGTTTCACCGGGATCTGTCCACTCCTAGTTATCAAATACAAAGACCTGTCTACTGCTCGATTGGATTTTCACCTGAGGCCAAAATAGCCTGCTGCTGAGGCCGAACAGATCTGAAAACCACTTAAGATTTCGAATTTCAGGATACTGATGAGCGTCACTATCGGCGACAAAGTGAGTGGTTAGCGAAACTTCCAACTTCCAGTCACACCCAACCAAACACCAAAAAACTTCGGATTTCGGAGCTGCACAAGGTTCAGTTTTGTTCTCGTGTGGTTTAGATCGATAATTTACCTAACAAATGTGAGGGCAGTCCCTGCTGCCCCCCACGTCCCCATATTTGGTCCGTCTATGGTCATTGGTATATTTGACGGGAGAGAGTGGCCCGTTGATATAGGAATAGAAACAGTGGCGGATCGATCCAGGACTTAATTTGGGGAGAGGGGGGGACTAGAGGCTCAAACCTACCTGTCATGGCCTCGAATCAGCCTCCGGTTATATATTGACTATAGGCACGCTGAAATTTCGGAAGGGGGCTTGAGCCCACCTATCCCCTCTGTATCTGCCACTGAATAGAAAGCTTCACTACTATCTGAGCCCAAAAACGCCACGTTTTTAAAGAATGTCAACATAGAGCGCTGATAGATATGATTCCAAACTGGCGGTACTAGACTAGTTGCCACACTATTTATCCGCAAAGGTTGATGAAGATTTATGTCCCGTCGATCGACCTTATCGACCGGGTAGGACCGCCTCTGCAGGGGTGAGCTGGCAG